>JAVRKA010000118.1:600000-974821 GCA_034508555.1 Venustoraphidia nigricollis | reverse complement strand
GTGCCTGAACTAATAGCTTTTAAGAGATTCCGCCCGATGTCACTAGTATGCACTATTTTGACGTTTATAGAAAAAAAACTTTTTTACTATGTAACTGCGATTTTTCCCTTTACTTGTGCTATAAGGCATTGCTTCTTAACAAATTTCACGATTCCTATAAAATCAATAAACCTTTTAAATATATACAGATAACATAAATTGGAGTCTAACCTGCAGGATTGATAAAATAAACGCACGGTTCCTTTTGCATCCCGATTTCGTTGCGACCCCAACACATGAGGGTGCCGTAATCCAGTTCGGTCATTGGTGTGTAGGAGGCTATACTACGTGCCCTATCAGTTGTTGTCAGCGACTGTGGAAGATCGACAGCGTCCGCGGTGTTGTTGAATTTCCAAGTGAACTGGACATCCTGCGGGTTGGCTTCCAATTCACAGATGACGCGCGACGTCTCTTGGCGAGCGACGCCGTACACCTTAGTCTGCCCAGGTCGACATACAGGTGCAACTGGTGAAAGCAAAATATAATTTCGATTAATAAAATGTCGGAAAACTTTGCATTTGGTATTATTAAAGCTTATTTCTAATTATGATTGGTGCTACAAAAGTATAAATTTCGTGTATTTATTCTGGACACAAGATGTTAAAAATACAATTTTTTATTAAAAAAATTTTACACGTTTTGACAACTTTGTTTGACAACAAATTTGTCGAAACGTGTTGTACAATTTTTTAATAGATTTTATTATTTTTTAACATCTTATGCACGGAATAAATATAAGAAATGTATTCATCACAAGAGGTTCGAAGAAGAATCCTCCCTAATTTCAAGACGATAGTTGCTTCTTAATAATCGATGCATGGACAAAAAATGCAGTATATAGAAGTGTTCAACTTTAAGAATTAATTCGTTCCTAGTATGAGTTTGTTACGCAAAAACTTCTAAAAAGGAAATGTATTTATGAATGTTTAGCATTTATTTATAGAAATTAATGTTTCTGTACCAACTTCTGAAAAACTAAAACTTGTGAAGCAGAAACTGTAAGTTTTGGTCACCACATTTTTTGTTTTCTCCTCTGTCGTTGTGCAATTTCGATGCAGGAGTTCTCGATTTATAAGCAAACAAACGTACATAGACGCGTATTTTTTTCCAGAAATGCGATATTTGTACTTGATATCAGGATTATAAAGACTATATCCGTAAATGAACTTAGCAAACATTAGAAAATTGTAGACAAATTAATCTTTAGATTTTTGTTATATCGTAGATGAGCTGAGAACGAATATATAGAATAGTTATTTCAGGCACTCAAATTTGTTTGACTGTAGAGCCCATGTACTACTTGAATAGGGAACAGAAAATCTGAGAAACCGTTAGTGGTCATTTACCTACTGAGCAATTATCAAATTTGCGAAAAATTTGTCTCCAAAAAATAATGTGTAGGCACATTTAAATGATTTATAATTTCACACCTTTTCTAAGACGAAAATAAAATTCCAAACGAATTGCACGGTTATAAAATACACCCAGACTGTTTCAAACTTATAAAAATAAGTGTCTGGTAAAAATAATTTAGACACGTTAAAATTTACGTAACAGGTTCATTAAATGTTATTAAAAATGTTCGCAAAACGCAAAACGGATTCAATAGTTGTCTATAACTCTTAATCATGTGGTTACTCAAGCAGCCAATCATGACACAGCCAGCAAGGGCCTCAGCACCTGAAGATTAACGTTCTCTCTCCTACTTAAATCTACAAATAATGCTCCCCAGACTTTCCGTTCCTTGTTCAACTAGTGTAGAGGCACTGCTGTAAAAAATGTTTGCGTGCTTAAATATCTACCATAAATTCGTCATCAACTCACGTTCTATTATATGTAGGTATAGATTTTAAGTTAAAAAACACTTACATTTAACGTCAAGTTGTACAGGATTACTTTCGCCATCTCCTTCCTGGTTACTGCCGACGCACGTATATAATCCAGCCCTGGCTCGATGGACGTTTTGAAGCACTAAACTCTGGTTACTGACAATTGTTCCCGTTGCCATATTGTTGTACAATATTTTACCCTTGAAAAAAAATGTTTAGTCTCCTTAGATCATATTTCACATTAAATTAACTCTTGTAGATTACGAGGTGTTGGCTTTTTTTTTTGTTTTTCTAAAGGAGGCGTCGGTCCCGAAAAGGTAGGGAGCCTCTGGTATAATATTAATGCGCATTAATTTGCATTGCCAAAAAATACGTCAATACATATATAATAATTATATCAAATCACAAAGATCATGAGGCATAGATCTTAAAAAATGTTCTTTTAATTCTTTTTAGAAATTCTTCAAATTCTTTTCCTTTTTAATAATTTCAGGCAGCTTTCCATAGATTTTGTACCCTATATATGTAGGGCATTTTTCATAAAATCAGTTTTAAGTGTACTCCTGGGCCGTGTTATATAGTGTCTTAAATTGCAATCCTTATAGATGATGAATTTATTTTATTGCTCGGATGATCTGTATAAATTTTTTTAAAGAAGAGTCACTTTTGACAAAACAGCAAAGCCTCTGGGAAGAAGGATTATGACAATAGAGTATAGAGTTGATATACACAAGGTGTATAGGTACAATAACATTTTGTCTCGTGTGGGAAATGGAAATATGATATATCACGGAAGTCTCGGAGAGTTGTTTATTTTTTGATAAAACTTACGTTGTGCCGCCAGCTAACTTTATATACCCAGGGATTTGACTTGATGTTGCATTCGAAGTAAACATCCACTCCTTCTCGAATTGTACTGCCGTTTAAATTGCTGCCCAACTCCAAAGTTACGACCGGGACGTCTGCAACAAAACCAGATTTAAATTACTGAAATAAAAACATTGCATTATGTACTTACATCTGCACTTAAAATTGATAATGTAATAAATTCCCAATTAAAATCAAAGGCGGCTCGTGAATATTTAAAATAGTGGCTCTGCAGAGATAATCGGGCATATATTCCAACATTAAGGAATTTCAAACCATCTATAATAATTGATTTTATAGATATTTTTCGGTCAGAATGATCAATTTTATAGTGCAAAGTCACAACTAATTTTTATAGCAATATTTATCAGTTGTATTATAAGAAAAAGCACTACTTAAAAAGGTTGAAAAACTGCCCTTTTTCTCTATTTTTTATTGTTAAGGATTGGGTGAATACAGTTTATTGAGGATACTTTGAAATAGTACTATCTAAATTTTTATTTAAATAAAATGAAAATTTACAAAACTACCATAAAATTTGTGTGGTATCGAAAAAAAAAAATTTGCCTCCAACAAAACTCGGTCAGTAAATAGGTAGTCCAATACAAAAAAAAAAAAAAAACGAAAATTGTTGTAAACGTAATGATAGTTTGTGTAACCGTTTTTATGTATTTAAAACTATTATTTTTTAGTCTTCTTGCCTAAACAAAGCAAAAAAATGTTGAGAAAATGAAATTTTTTTCATGGTGTAATTTCGTAAAAAAATAATTTAAAAAAAACGGTTACGATTACGAAACTTCAGATTTGAAGCTAAAAGTAAGTACATTAATGTTCTGCACATTTTTGTGTCTTTTCGAATGTCTAACATCAGCTTAATATGCACTGTGTCGCGAATTAATAATAAAACAAAATGAACCGACATTGCAAATTCATTTGTTTGAAAAAAGGGAGCAAGTGTGGGCTGTTGTGCGGATTGTAGACTGTTCATTAATTAATTACATTCTTGTGTAAACAGTTATAGCTCTGGTGCTACAACAGTGTTAAGATTAAATGGCTCTAAATTACGCGGCAATAAATTAACATGATTACAATACAATGCCTGCTGCGATCCTTCACTTCACGGCTCAAGAAACAGGATGAAGTCAAAAGAAAGAAATGAGAAACATATTTAAACAAATGACTTTTAACGCGCCGATTAAATTGCAGAATTTAATCTGCATTCTGGTAATGTTTTGTTCAGGTAACTTCAAACATTTATTGCAGACACGCACCGTTCTTCTTTTGTATACAGAATGTTTCAACTAAAGACGGGATATTTCAAGTGAAAATTGTTGATCTATTCGTTTATTAAAATATCTCGAGAGGTGCCGAGAGGTTATATAAAATCATTGGAATGATTTTTATACCTACGAGTATGCAATCTCCGGTAATAAAATGAATTTTTGACAATTGCGGTTAATTTTTTTTCTACTGCAATTTGCCTTAAAAAGTTTTAAACTTTTACAAAAAATAGTAGTAGGTAGTTTAGAAATGTATTTTTCGGAGCTACAGCTAATCAAAGAAAGTTTATTTTCTGAAAAAGTTATGTTATCTTATATGGGCGAAAATTTCTGAAATTTTTCACAAATAACTACTACCATACGTAAGATATAGTAAAATATTAGTTGTTTATGGATCGTGGGTAATTGGACACAAATAAATGAAAATTCTAAGTTTTCTAAATTTGCTACGTTTCGTAGGTTAGTTTCCTACTTCTTCAGGCAAGTTTATAGTTTAGAATCTTTGTTGTTGATATGTTTGCAGTGAGATCATCTTGTCATTCATTTAAAAACAATAATTTAAAAAATATATAAAAATTAGCAATCTACTATGGTTTTGATTTGTATTAGAGCAAATTTAGAAAACTTAGAATTTTTATTTATTTGTGTCCAATTACCCACGATCCATAAACATGTAACATCATGGACGATAACAACTCGAATCTGAAATATTAGTTTTTTACTGCAAAATTGTAGAAAAAAAAACCCGGGTCGCAGTGCCAAAACCCTGCCGACAATATAGTGTATTTGCTAATACAGGTATTGTGGCTTTATTAAATTAAATTAAGTTTGTTTTTAGACAAAATAAAAAAACATTGAACCCCTTAATACACCCCTTACAATAATAATTTTATTAGTTGAAATATTGTTATCAATCCAACATCTGCACCAAATTAAATACGACCTTCAGTAAGTAAATTCGTATACGCAAACTATTGTTTTCATAAAATTTGTAAGTCCGGTCCTGTCGGGCCGATTTTATTAAAATTTTAGGGACACATTTTAAATACTACCAGAGGGTTAAATTTCAATTTTGAAACGATTCGAAGAATTTTTTCGGTATTTTGGGGCCCAAAAACATTTTTCAACCCCTAAAAACTACCCTTAAAATGGCCCGATTAGGCCCATTTTAAACAGGCTTCTTGCGGTGATAGATTTCAACTCGTGTGCCAAATTTAGTTAAAATCAGTTAACTCTTTCGAAAGTTATTGCCCGCACACATATATCATACATATATATATATAAATATATATATATAAATATATATATATAAATATATATATATATACATATATATATATAAACATTTTTAAAAATGGTGCCAAAGTGTTTAGGAGGTTATGAAACGTCGAGAAATTTTGGTCCGACCCCTAGGTCCCGCCATCCGACCAACGCCAATAGTGTATGTTGCCATATGGCAAATACACTAAAAATGAAATCGGTGTGTCAAAAAATGTATGTTATTTTAAACATTATCAATAATACCCATCTAGGTATCTAAAAATATTTGTTTAGTGTTTTAATAAAACTTCATAAACTAATTAAAAATAATAAATGCAAGAGTTATAAATTATAATTATTATATGTATGTGTTTGTGTTTGTAGTTAGTGTGCAAACTAGCAGTGCTAAACTTAAAGCTCGAGTGTCAAAATTGGAATTCGGCTTGAAGTAGGAATGCAAATTATTTTATTCTAGTTGGATCAAAATAATTGATTATTTTACGTCGAGGAAAGTGAATAAATATTTAAGAGCTTTTGGCTAAGTTTATTTTAAAAAGCTATCTTTTCGAACATGAAAATATATTGTATTTCTTATGGTAGAAGAAACGGAGTATTTATGGTGGAAGAAACGGAGCATTTATGGTGGAAGTACCGGGATTTAGGTTGAGAAATCTGGGCGACGAAGGAAATGGTTAAAACAAAATTCTTATAAAACAATATTATTTTTTTATCGAAACTATGTAACTTTGCAAAAATTCCAAGGCGATTGGCTACGTAAAAATGGGTTAAATTGGTTTATAAGATTCGACATAAACTAACAATTAACTAATAATAATAATAATAATGCGTTTAACGTCCGTTTCTCGACTTTATGTCATAACAGACGCCATTCGCACCATTATTATTTTCCATCTACCACACTTCCCGTTATTTTTCTACATTTTTAAAACTTCAACTTATGTAATATCAATGGGTGAATGAAGGAATTATAGGAAATTAGGATAAGGTAGGCAATTTTTTAACTAGGAGTTTGATAGGTAATCGGCCATGGCCTCAAATAAAGAACCATCTCGATATTTATCTCAATCAAGATGGCCGGTACAGGAATTACCGTTTCTCGGCGAGAGGCAGTAGGAAAAAGTCCCAGCCACATCTGCCCCCGCCGGGATTCGAACCCGAACCTCCCGAATGCGAGTCTAGTGCTGTCACCACTACTCTACCCAGCTCAGTCAACTTACAATTAACTAGCTAACAACTGACGTAAATAAATTTAAAAAAAACGTGTAATTTCGAAGTTCAGCTATAAAAAAATTAATTTCAGTACCACAAATTTTTTCTTAAAAATTGACTAAAATTTTAATGAGACACTATAAGTACCGTTAAATATATTAATAAATTTAAAAAAAATGGAATCACATTTAGAAGTAAGTTTTTTAAGATCCAAAAGAACATAATCAGTATTGTTTCAAAATATTGTTTTTAGCTAGAATTTGAAATCTACACAAGTTATGAAAACACATAATCGCCGATAGTTTAAGTGATATATTTTTGGTATCTCGAAAATGTTTGACACACCCGTGCAACTACCGCCAATAAACTGAACAACTGAACATTGCCTGCCTATATACATTATACACACACAGTAAACGAACAGAACAGCTAACGCTTGCTAAAATGTCGTGCGAGGCATTTGTTTATGCAAATCTTTGAACACAATGTTTACAACTTTAGAAATGTTGTATTCGTTAATGTTCGTACTACGTCATTCATGAATAAAGGTCCACACCCACTGAATCGGACCGGCCCGACACGGCAGTGTATATGTACTGGACATTGCCGACACGTTTGTAGGAGTTTTTTTAGCATCATCTACCTCAACGGCCGATCGTACCAAGCCGACTCGATTCAGTGGGTGTGGACCTTTATAATATCATAAAACCGGACAAGAGGACAGTGTGGTCCAGTGGTTAGCGTGCTGGCTACTTGACCGGACTGTCGTGAGTTCGAATCCTGCCTCTGGTCATGAATGTTTTGTGATGTCGTTTAGTTTTAAGTGATTGTTATTAGATGTAATTAAAACGCGTCTATAATCTACAAGAAATAAAAAAATAAAACCGGACGAAACATTCTATCAAACGTGTTTTGTCTAGAGCAGTGGATTCAAATCTTTTTGTACCTAAAAGCAGTACCTCTCCAGGCTTTCTCAAATCAAATAAAAGAAATGATAGACATCACTAAGTTACGCAAATCGATTGATGAATTGCAAATGAACTGAATTGTTTCACCCTGTATATTGTAATAGGGTGGATTCCCAAGTTCGCCATGGCAGGAACAAGATTTGCAAAAGGATGTCGGTATTTACTACGTCCTTGAAACTAACTAGATGTTCGTATAATGAAGATGGAAAATGCCAAACTTTACCGCTAGAGGCGTCAACTATATTATGACCTGTCTGTGAATAGCTCATAAATAAAAAAACTGATAATGCCAATGTGCTGTGCTGACAAATTTTCAAATTATACGGCTTTTGTATTTTTAAAGGATCCGAAATTAAAAAATAAATAGTTGTATGTTATCAGAAATGACAGAAAGTTTACTTCAAATGCTAGGCCAATAGCTTGTGAAGCCCACTTTACTTAAAAAGATTTTGCTACAGAAGGAGAAATTACATATAGGAAAACTAATTGTATTTATATAATATTAAAACATCACAGGTTTACTTTAAATTATTCCTTATTTGAATCACGCAGCTTAGGAAGGAACACGTCGATTTGATTTTTATTATGCTCCATAATGAAAGCCAATCACAACTTAGGTCGTAATGTATCTGCTGCCATTTACGTTACACTTGCCATGTGCCCATTGGTTGAAATGCTGTGTTGATAAAATAACAGCGAACGTAGAACAATATTCAATCAAAATCGCTACGTTTACATTCTGATGTGCGTATTACAGAGTTTCAACCTAACCTCATTGTATATAATTTTGTTTGTAAACACGAATCTATTTGTGTACACAAACTGATGGAAAACCTAATCTAACTCACGGCTTGAATATTATTCAATTAAATATTCAGTTTTTGTTGTACATTGCATCTCTGTTTATAATTTAAATTTCACAAATTTCAGAAATATTAATTTGCGCTCGTACTCATTAACTGGTTAAAATTTGGTTTTTGTCACTATTCTCGACCACCTTATATTTTTTAACGGGGTATTTTTTGGAATATCTCTAAAGTTATACTTCTTTTGATGCGTTATGAAAAAAATTAACGAGTTAGCACATTAAGCAACAAATATGTACATATACTTGCCAATTAATATTTTATGGTTTTATAGAGTATATTACCTATAGAATATGAAACTCGATATTGAAAATCTAGATCTCTCGCAACCGAGTCGACTGTTTTGCAATTTGAGTTCCAAACCGGGTAATGATGTGACCATTTTGTGACCTTTCGTACGTTAGAGAATGGGAAGCCACATATCTGTCGACAAAAACACGACCGATTTGAAACTAGTTTCAAACTTGTTGTGCTTGCAAGTTGAGAAGCAATTTCAGTTGCATGGTTTATAGCGAAATTTTGCGACTATAAGATAGGAGCAACCGTTTTTGACAATTCAGATTCAGTCGCGATCATGTGCAGACAAAGAACCTTAATCGATTGCAAAATAATCGCATACTGAACGGGTTTCAAGTCAAATTGAACAAAGAATGGTTAAGATTATATTTCTTTAATTAAAATATAATTATATATTGTGTAATACATTATTTTGTCAATTATAACAATATAAAAGTGATCGATCACAGGTTAAGTGTTTGAAACTCTGTAGTGATTCAGTTTTGTAATTGAATGTTTAGGTAATTCTACACAGTTTCTTAGAAACCAATGAAAAGCCACTGAAGTAAGACTTGGCTTTAAAATAATAAATTTTAAAGCTATAAAGTGAAAAGACGGCAGTGACAGACAAAGATAGCGATTAGAGAAAATCAGAAGAAAATTCTTTACATCACTTCACATAACGTATATGGCAGCGCGTGCGTCTGAATAGCGTTCAGTTGAGTTGCCCTACGTAAGATTTTATTTAGTGCAGCCGTATAACCTGAGAAACTTAAAGAATTGTTCATCTAGGAAATTTTATATAATGAATGTACAATCAGAATTACCCTAAGTGTAATTTTAAGAACCACTTCAAAGATTACCTATAAACCTTTGAAGTCTAAGTGATCAAAATTTAAAAAAAATAGTAAGACCTCGCTTAACGCTGCTCCGCTTAACGCTGTTTCATTATTACGCGGTTTAGCTACTATAACGTATATTATGAATCAGTTTTACAAAATGATTCAAATGTTGATAGAAGTTCAAAAGCAAGACGAAGTGTCATTGATGCAATATCTTGCTATTGACAACGGCTTGCTGAATGAAACAGAAAAAGGAAAACGACATTAGATGACCTATTCACAAAAACAAAATATGTCACATGAGGAACCTTTCTCATCATAAATATAACTTCTTACTCGAACTTTTATTTGATTCTCATAAATATTTTATGAACAAAAATCGATATTAGCAATACATAAATCTATAATTAATGTGATAAAAAAGTATTTAACAACAAATGTTACACAATTAAACAAAAAAAAAACTAACAAATTTTCTTATTTTCGGTTCTGTTTCACTTATCCCTATTATCTACGTATTAAGATGACTTCGTTTAGCGTTGTTTCGTATAGTGCAGGAACTTATTGGAACGTATCTCCCGCGTTAAGCGAGGTCTTGTTCTAGTTGAACGATTGACATTCTGTTTACACAAAAATTTCAGGTACTAAAGACAATAAAAAAGTCGCCTCATTCAGTTTAAGTAAGCGCTGAATACAAAGTTAGCGCAATATTCTATTGAACGCGCCCAATGTTTTGTTGTGTCAGAAAAGCGAGCAGTGAGCACGGTGAAAACATATATCACAGCGTCTTCCTTCTTTTTTCCTTGTTCTCACAGAAAGGCGATTATGAAGAACAATATTTCAATTCAACACACATTTTATATACTGACAGTACAGTACATAACGACATACATTCAACTTGTCTTGAGTCTGCAGTACTGTTACACGTAAATTATTATGATAATTTGTCAAACGGAAACTATTGGCCAATCGGATTTTTAGGTCCGCCGGTAGGCCGCGCGATTCTAGATTTCTAAAGAAACATAGATAATACCTAACTTTTAAATACCCTTTCGACATATTAGTTAGTGCCAATAGATGCCAAAATATTTTGTGTAATTTGGTAAAAAGTCTTTTTTTTTTGCAGTAATCGATTCATTTAAGTATTTTCAGTAAAATATCCTACAGAGAAAATTGACAGATCAAAAAAGTAGGTATTACTTTTCCTAAAATCATTGAAATTTTAAACATTTTGAACTCGTAAAACCGAATAAGGAACATAAAATATTAGCTTAAATTCGTTCACATCATAAATTTTTTATCATACTAGAATTTTTATATAGTATTTGCTTTAAAATTCTGAAATATTCGTAAATCTTATTGACAGTCACTGATCATATCATAAATTTTCAGATTTTATGAGCTTAGCTTTTATATTATAAAGTGTTTTCATAAATTCAATGAGATGTATTGAAATTGGATTATCCTTCGTATATAAATTTTCACTTATTTATACAAAATTAGGTTAATTTAGAATCACATCATTAAACATTATATTTTTACGCATTTTTGAAAATTTACGTACTCTGGGTTTGTCGCTTTTTATAAGATGAAATTGTTAGTGATTTGAACAATAATTAATCTATTCCATTTTGTTAGTATTCGTATAAAATATAAAGTAGAAATGGGCCTACATAGGATATCGGTGGTTTTAAAAATAAAAATTAAGAAACGAAAAATAAAAAAAATCATAGTGTCTTAAGACTGAGGATTTTAATCCGCGAAAGTAATAGAGCTAGATTTTATTGTATTTTAATAGCGGCGTTGCTTCTTCCCAGAAAGTTCAGGATGTGTTTTATTTAAAACAAACAGCAGGAAGGATTATTAGAGTCATTTTATATTTTCGATTGATTTCTTTCTCTATAAAAAATTGAAAATCTAATTGACATTTTTACTTCTCTGATTAGAATCTGAAAACTGAAAAACAGTCAAGGAAATATCATATTGATGAATTATTTTGCTTTTATCAAATCGTGTGCTGCTTCTGTAAGTTGTTTTCACAAAGCGACTTTGAAACAAATATGGTATTCCGTCCGACATTAATTCAAAAAGAAAAAATAAACAGAATACTCGGTAGCTGTATTCGAACGACAGCATGCTATGTTTCGCTTGTTTATAATAAAAAGTATCTACGATATCCTGTTGTCATAATTATAAAATAAAAAATACATAAAAATGAGAACATTGCTTTCACAATCTACAGACTGCAATCTTTTCAGGACAGTGAAGGAGACAGAAGAGATCGTAAAATAAGAATCTTTGCGACTTATTTAAAATTTCCGTTTCCTTGCCATTGCAATATGTTCAAGACGAATGATTTCGATATATGTACTAGAATTGTACACGCCGTCATTTATATATTTCTGTACTGTGATATACTGAAGAGGTACATGTTTTATCGTGCAAATTATTAGTGTTCAATGTCATCCCCCAACACGAAAGATATTCAAATGTCTAGGTGAAAACTATTACATGATTATAATATCAAAAACTGATATATCTAGCGTTGCCAGATATTTTTTTTGCCAAGTCGGGATTTTGGAACTTTTTGAGTGAAAAAAGCGGGATTCTTTCGTCGAAAGATGGACATAGTAAAAAACGTATATAATCAGAAGTTTTTAAATATTTATCTTTTTATTTGAGTTCAAATTACGTTTACGTAACAATAGATAGCAAAAATAGCCATAGAAAATGTATTTTAATAAAAATATGATTAATTTTAAATCAGATTTACCCTATCGTTAAATAGTTGAGTCTTATTCGTCTTCTGAATAAAAAAAAAATTAAAAAAACAGAAATTAAAATCAAAAAAGTTTTATTCATTAGAAAAATATGGCGTTTCAAACAATAGTCTGAGGAGTGAGTGTTACAATTTGCAACTTACAATAAGAGAATAATTATTTACGCACGGTCGAGTTATCCCCAAAAAGCGGGACTGAGCCTGTCCCGCTCGGGACATTTAATTTTGATTTAAAAATCGGGACATCCCGCCAAAATCGGGACGGCTAGCAACGCTGGTTATATCCTACCCGCTTCACAGCTAGTGTAACAATTTCTCATCTCATTCACGCCGGGTAAAGTGGAAAACTAGGTATCTGGAACACCTCTATAAGTGGAATTTTGTAGAGGGCTTTATGAGATTCCATTTGTCCAGGTTCGACAGTATTATAAAATGTCATGTTATCGTGTTCATTTGTTTGATCGTCCAGAATGGTACGACAATTTAGTTGTATCAGAGTGTAAGTATTTTACAGGCCAGTAGAGCAATGTGGAACAGCGTGATGAATACGCAAGTCCGGAATATTACTTACGATAAATGTCGAGCTTCCAGCCGTCCTCCAGACCGCTGTCCGGGATCATGGGTTGCACTCCACGACATGACAAGTACTTGCCGCCGTCGTCAATAGATGGCACGAACGTTAACACGCTCGTTGTTTTGTTGCCGCCTGAAGGCGTCTGGAAAAAAAAATAACAATGACATTAAAATTTTATCCACTCTAGGCGTTCACTAAATGTTAGCTACTTCTTTATTGACAGACATTTGTTATTTTTATAACTTTTCTTGTTCACAACATATATCTCAAAGGAAAACGGTTTTTCTATAATGACTTGGTCATTAGATCATATACTTCTTCCAGTTCTTTCTAGTGCAGAGGTCGATGACTTGAATGGGGCTAAAATCTAATCTTTTCAAAACTTTCAACTATATTCTACAATTTCAAACTTTTTTCTCGTAGCCAAATACTTGTCGTTGACGTCTTGGATCTGTGGATAATTTTGAAGTGAAATTGTAGGTGCGAAAGTATGTAAGGAGAAAGAAGTCACGGTACTAGTACAAAGGAACTAATTAATTCGCTAACAGACGGCAGTAAAAAATTAATGAAAATGTGTTCCCTCTCTGTGCCAATAATTTTTATTATATTTATTATAACTAACTAGTACCTATTGTAGTGAGTGAAGAGAAAGAGTTTCACTTTTACCGTGAGGTCTTAAATATATATTCTAGTTGCGCTATGTGGTTTCTTTATGCTACAAAAAGAGACACCAGACATCACGCAGTAAAAAATCAATTTTTTGGCAATTGATTATGGTTAAAGGCACGACTCTAATTAGTTACATAATACATTTATCCTATTATCTTTGTAATATTCTAAAAATAGGTACAAGATTTCACTATTATGTAAAAAAAAAATAATTATGTGAGTAAAGGTTTTTTTTTGTCTTCAAATATACACACACGTAGTAAAATCTTTTGTGTCCACTGGTAATTGACATTATTAATAAATTCCATTGAAATTCGTTAAAATTACATTTTTACGTTAAAAACGTTTATTTTCTAGTAATTTTTTTTAAAGTTTAAAGTTTTTTTTTTTATATTTCAATATTTTTTATATATTTCGTTTCAATTGCTTGTATTCCATAAAAATGTGTTAATATGCAAAATAAACTTAGTATTTTGGGGATCGTGCTGTAAATGAAGATACCAACATGAATGCCAGGCAGCTGAATCAGACAGGCATCCTAAAACGTTGCGTATTTAACTGGCAGCTCAGCTAACACACTTCAGCTGCAGTATTAAATATTTGGCGTTACGTTGCTAGCAGCGCCCAACCGACTGGAAGCCGAGTGAACTACATGCATTTTTGCTGGCAGCTCAACCGATTGGGCTGCCATGACAGCTCAATCAGGCAAAGCTCTAAGAAGGAATCTACTGTAGCTGAAATCCCCAAGGATTCGCTGTATCACTAATGACTAGATTTGAGGACTGCAGATACGACATTTCATTCATCGGAAATTTGATGTAAAATAAGAATACATCGCAAAATGCGTCAACTGGCTGGAAGCCCAATAAACTACAAACATTTTGCTGGTAGCTCAACCGGTTGAGCTGCCATAACATCTCAATCAGGCAAAGCCCTAAGAAGGAGCTTACTGTAACTGAAATCCCCAAGGATTCGCTGTATCACTGGTGACTACATATGAGAACTGCAGATACGACATTTCATTCATCGGATGTTTGATATAAAATAAGAATTCATCGCGAAATGCGTCAACTGGCTGGAAGCCCAATAAACTACAAACATTTTGCTGGTAGCTCAACCGGTTGAGCTGCCATGACAGCTCAAACAGGCAAAGCCCTAAGAAGGAGCCTACTGTAACTGAAATCCCCAAGGATTTGTTGTGTCACTGGTGACTAGATGAGGACTGCAGATACGACATTTCATTCATCGGAAGTTTGATGAAAAATAAGAATGCATCGCGAGTAGCGTCGACATAAGAGAGTTTGTCATCATCGGAATTATAGTGCATGGGTGTCCGCCGTCCGATATTTCTGTCTCGAATATGATTTATATCAATGCCTTCGGGGCTCACACGTCCGTCATGAAACGCGACAAAATAGACTCCGGTGCTGCAACATTTGAGGTTATATCCACTCACCACTGCCTTCAGGGGTTTCGATATACGTGTGTGTGTGTGTGTGTGTGTACACGTCTGAAAATGATAGCTGTTTATCTATATTTCTATAAAACTCAAGTGACTCAATGAGTTACTCAATTCTAGAGCAGTTATTCACAATAGGTATAGTAAGTTAGGAAGTCAATTATCATCGGCGCTGTAGCGTAGTGGTTAGAGCATTAGATTCGTAGTCGGGAGGTACTGGGTTCGATTCCCAGTGAAGGCAGATGTGGCCTGAGCTTTTTCTTACCGCCTTTCACCGAGTAATGGTAATTCCTGGACCGGTCATCTTGTGGACGTGTTCCATAGCTTCCCGCAATTAATTCTAGATAAATATCGAGATGATTCTTTATTCGAAGTCATGGCCGAATTCCTGTGTTCACATAGTTGGCTATCTTATTCTAATTTCTATAATCCTACCAGTTGGTAGGACATAAGTAAATTATAGTACGGTTCGTTTAATGGAACGTCAAACTGTGGAACAATGTAAAGCAGCACACCTGCCCACGCTTAAAAACTATGCCGCTTATATTACGTTTTGAAGTGTAGAACTTAAGCTTTGACTATAGATCGTAATAGCTCTGATATTGGTAATTATATAAAATCACTACATTGAATCTAACAGGTACGTTTTGTTAATGAAACTTTTGACACTGTTTTCTTTCTAACGAAGACATTTTTTATTACTATGAAGTTTTCTTTCTCTTACTGAACTTGTCATTGATGCATTTCTTTCAATGAACATCGCCTGAAAATTTTTTCAGGATACATTTTTTTTCTTTTACAATATATTTTTGTTAAGTCGTTGTCCGTTATGTGGGTGCTCTCCTATCTTTCCTTAACTGCTTCGACTTCGACTGGCGTAGCAATGCAGGAAATATGAATTTGAATTTTGAATTTGGTACGGGATTAGATTTTATTGCAGTCACGCTATTAAAAGGCAGTTTACTGTACTAAGCAAACCTCTGCTTGTATATTTTTTTAAATTTTGCTCAGTGAATAAGATGATACAAAACAGACAAAGATGATAAAAGAAGTCAAGTATAAACATAATATTCATACTTTCAATTGTAGCACAAAAGGACAAAAACGTCAGATGACGAACGTAATATTTAACATTTATTTTAATGAACAAAAGTAAATACATCAAATAAGAATCACTTCACAAACATTTAGCTTACTTTCTGAATACGTTTTCTAGACATGTTTCTGTTACATATAGTCAAATAATTGGATAAGTTATACAAGATGTGACACTTAACACATCTCATTTTCGACAGGAAATGTCATCACAATGAATTAAATAAATAGATAATTGCATTGTATGAAGAGCACAATGCGCCACACATTGTCATTAAATAATTAAAATTTAAACTAAAAGTTATAAAAATCTTTTACATTGTAGCATGTTTTGTTTAAAAGAATGTCTGTTATAGGTTACGTAAATTATAATTTATTCTATGAACAGATATAGCAATAAAACTGCGTTATCAGCCTTTGACTATATTAGGAATGCACATTATAGTATCAACGTATATTTTGCTCTCTTAGCTACACCTACATTGGATCCGTATGTCTCCCGATTGATATCGGCCGACATCGGAAAAAAAGGAACCATCAAGATTATAATGTACTGCTTAAATTGGATAGGAAAGACCGATAAGACAAGAAACGATGCCGATCATTAACAGACCGATAGGCTCAGAACTGATAACGAATTTAGGGCACATATTTTAGGCACGCCAAAATTTTTCATTGCAGTGCCTCTATACTAGTTGAATAAAAATGAAAAGTCTGGGGAGCCATTAGCGGTTATTTATCTACTGCGTAGCTATCAAGTTATCGAAAAAAATATCCCTAAAAAGTATCCTTCAGGCACTTTGAAATTTAATGAATTTTAAAGTTCATACTTTCTATAATATAAAAATATAGTTGCCAGACCAATTCAGTAGCACGTTATGTCACACCAAATTTGCTATTGGGATAAAAAAAAATACAATTCAGAGCATAATTAGAGGGGAAGTTAAAGTAGAAACATAGCTTTTTTAATTACTTTCAAGGGGGAAGGTGAGGGTTATTGTAAACGGAGACTCACTGTACAAATGGTATATTGACGTAACGCAAGGAAGTGAAGAAGTCATAGAACGATATAAAATAAAGGAAGGAGATATGTATGACACGCGTTATGTCGCAGTGGGGTAGTAGGGAGTAGGGCGGTAGTGGGGTGAACTAGTGTAGCGAGAGATGCCGTGTTCAATGTTCACATATAACCAAATCCCAATTGGAATTCTAGGACTGTGTAGCTGGCAGATTATTTTTTTCAGCGCTTCTCTCTGTTGAAATCTCTGGGCTGGGAATAGATCTATGTATACGTGATGTTCTACAATACGGTTGACTGAATTGTAAAAGTCTTTAAATGGGGTATTTAATTTCGAAGGCTCTTTTCTAGGAAAATATTAGATATTAATTGTTTGATATTTCCGGCTCGAATTGGCCAGAAATTGTTCCTTTTGTATACACTCGAAGGACCGTTAATATAAGAATGGTTTTGAATTGTAATTTTAATTGAAAACTTTAATTATATTCTACATTGTTATAATTATTTTTATATAAAGTTAAGTTTGTATTTTCTGATTTGTTATTTTTGTGTAATATAATTTGATACGTTGTTGGTATTTTGAAAAATATTGAATTCTTATTTACTTTTTTGTTTCATTAGAGACGAACTCATTTGGTTTTTTAATTGTTAAAAAAAAACTGTTCCGATCATTAATTATCTTAAAAACTATTAAACAAAACGAAACCACTTGCGATTACTGTTCAAACCAATTTTTTATTTTCAAAACGTTTCGACCAAATTTTGGTCCTTTTCAAATTTGAAAAGGACCAAATTTGGTCGAAACGTTTTGAAAATAAAAAATTGGTTTGAACAGTAATCGCAAGTGGTTTTGTTTTGTTTAATAATTCTATTACTGTTGGTAGAGTCAATATTATTAATTATCTTAAAAACTGTTTGATGCATGTATTTATTGAATTTTTAAAACAAGTAATCAGTCACAATTTTTGAAAAGGGCATCTTGAAATATAGTTAATAAGCTTGACTTCAAATTAATTTTGATATATTAATATAATTGTTTTAAAAAACGTAGATGCTTAATATGATAATTTTCAGAGCTAAACGTTTCAGAACTCAGGTAAATAGTTTTGGCAGATTAATTATTAATCACATCAAGTTAAATGTAATTATGCCATACTTCTAAGAAAAGGGTCTATTTTCGTATGAATTAGAATTTGACCTTAAAATGAAAACTTGACATTTTTTTAGAGAAGCCTTTCGATAATTACAAACGTTCATAAGTATTCTTGTTTTGAATGCTCTGTTTGTCTTTATCGAATAACGATAATTCAAATTTATATTTGAAAATATTTCTATTATTAGCTTTGAATGTTCTGTTGGCGAATAAAAGAAAATCATTTATTTTTAAAACGTTAGAACTCTTATGAATGAAATATCTGTAAATGCACTGGCTTTGTAAAAGTATTTTCAAAGAAATAAAAAAAATAACTTGCCACTTGTCGGTACTGAATAATATAAATATAAGCAATTACCATGAACGAATTTTCATTTTTTATAAGATATTTAAAATGATTAACACAGCTTTTGTGCTGTCTTTCAGAATCAGCCTGTATATTATAATAATATCCATCCGTGGTATTCGTTTTTGGAATCGTATAACAAAATGTCACATTACACAGAAAATATTAAATGTGATCTATTGCATTCACACTTTAGATCCATTTTAATGCCTATAATACCAATAAATTGCATATGTCGATATGGAAATTCACGGAAAATTTTATATTTACAAATTCCTATATTTAGTAGCTTATATACGCTTATTCGATAAATATATTTTGCAAATTTTGAAGTTTATTTTTAGTAATATTAAGAAACTTATATATTTGAACTGACTGACGCAATATTATATGATTGATACATTTGGCAGCTATAGGAAATATTTTTTAAGGAAATACTTGGTTATATTAAGATCGGAAATACTTTAAGATTTTAGTATGAAAATGTATTATTCTGATGTATTGCATTATCAAACCGCTTCTTGTATACAATTGCGAAGATAATGGCATGTTTAAAATACATTTTTTAAATAAACTTCTTGTAAAAAATATCTCCAATGCTGTGCTTACGTATTTTAAAAGTTGTAGTTTCTTAAACAAATAGTATTTTAAATCTACACTAATATTATAAAGAGGAAAGATTTGTATTTGTGTGTGTGTGTATGTTTGTAATGAATAAACTCAAAAACTACTATGCCGATTTAAAAAATGCTTTCACCATTAGAAAGCTACATTCACCCTGAGTAACATAGGCTATATTTATTGCTAGAAAATATTAGGGATCCTTACTAAAACTTTAGTAACGTAACCCAAGATGTAAAAAAAATGCCATAAAACATCTTTCGTCGCATGCGCTGCGGAAACTATTGATGATAGAACAAAAGTATGTTCTGCAATATTAAACAACATATCAATAACTACAAAAAAACTTCGCGATACTATATGTCCAACTATTATCGTTATGTCACAATAACCACTTTTTACATTTTAATAATCTATATAGATAAAGACGATGTATATGTAATCTATGGACTCCAAACGGGTAGACCATTTTTGATGAAATTTTCAGACAATCTTTAGATTAGCCCAGCGGGTGATCTTCTGAAGTTTGGTAGCGATCGGATTAACAGAATTTTTTAAATTTCTTTTTGGGAAATAATATTTTTCTTCGATTTTTGAACATTCACAAATAAAAGCGATTGAATTCGCGCAAATTCAATACACGTTGAGAATGTTATGGTAATGGTTCTCATCTTTTATATCCTATATGTTACATTTACACCCGGGCGAAGCCGGACTGGGCCGCTAGTTTAATATACAGAGGCTGTGCCAGACATATTATTACCAATACTAATATAACTATAAAATTATAACGAGACCTTTGTCATTTAGTTTTCTGTTGATCTTTTGTGATTTATCTACAATAGGAATTTCCGAGAATGAATGATCATAAATCTTCGATATTTTTAGAATACATTAAAACAAACACATTAAAGCCAACTACATCAAAAGCACGATGACATTATATTTTTATTTTTAAAATGAAAAAAGGACGTAAGGGGTGAATTTGGCATAATTAAATCCACCGTTGAGAGATACTATATCACCAGAATAATGCAATTATTATCTAATTTGCTCACCCCTATGAGCAGCTCCCCTACGGTATAAGTGGTGACAGAATCTACCGACAGATACCACCTCAGTATAGCAAGTAGCAATGAGAAAATTGTTACATATAAATACTTGGTATTAGCTCACCAATTTGCATATTTCTATTACCTATCATTGTAGGTATAGCTGAATACAGAATATAAGACTGCATAAATCGAAACATTGATTTTTTTGTATGAATGTGTTTACTGACTCCCTTCCTCAAATTTTTACCACGGTGACTTAGTAAAATGTCACGAAGGTACCTCTATCGCGGAAATGACACCAAGTTGCCAAAACTTTAACTTAAGAAAATAAATTCACAGCCTGATCTTTTTATAAACATAAGTGTTATAGATATTTCTTAAATTAATTTTAGTAGCTTTTATATATATATTATGAGCACTGTGGTTGAAACAATAAGAATCAAGAAAGCATAGTTACTTCTTACCACAACAGATTTATTCATTGAATGTACATTTCGAGAGCAAAGCTCCCATCTTCAGCAAACACTACAGTGTAGTGTTTGCTGAAGATGGGAGCTTTGCTCTCGAAATGTACATTCAATGAATAAATCTGTTGTGGTAAGAAGTAACTATGCTTTCTTGATTGTTAGTAGCTTTTGTCTATTTTTTGTACAACGAAACTCAATTCCAAATTTATTTGTCTGTTGATTAATACCAATACTGTGCCAGATTTAGAGATGGGAAAAACGGGTCTTTTTAGTGATCTGCATCTTTGCATCTGGATCCCGTATGTGAGCCGGCTCACTGAACCGGTTCAAAAAGAGCCGAGTTCTGAATATGTTACTGCAGTCTGCCACTGAGTTACCTAGTTCAGTCAAACATATCACGACCTGTATAGAATCAAGAATGCATAGCCAAACATGTGATGTATGAGTCATTTGAGCTGACAGATGCATCAAAGCAAGAACTGATATGTAAGTGTAAAATGTGCCTCTGTGTGTTAAGTGTTTCACTGAGTTACGCGGATCCGTTGATCCGTCGGCTCAAAAAAAGTGAGTCGGCTCTCACGGATCTTCTGTCGGAGTTGGCTCTTTGAACCGGTTCAGATCTGAGTTACACAACTCTAGCCAGATTACATTTTTAAAAGAACATCATATTTCTACAAAAGTATTTTTGCTTATAAAATACAAGCAATAAATATAAGTATTATATCTTAGGAATAATATAAATCGGTGTTATAAAAGAGATAAAGTGAAGCACTAAATAAAATTAAAGTGATGAATTATAGATATTTGTTTTAGCAGAATTCAAAAGTTTAAATAATAACAAAACATGAAAAAAGGAAAAATCTAATTATTTCATAGAGTTAGATCAAATATATAAAACCTTTATAGAAATTGAACTTTCTCCAAAAAAAGGTAATTAAAAACGTAAAATAATGAAGCTTTGAGGTCGGGGCCAATTTAATAACTATAACTTTTTATGAACCTATGTATCCAATTAAATTGGCGCCGACCTCAAAACTTTAAAATTTTACTATTTTTAGTGCTCTTTCATTAATCGTAATCAATTTTTTAAAGTTTTTTTTTACTTTTTAGTAGTTCATTAGCTTGCAGGTTGCCGCTTTCTTTCTTAATATTTTATTACAAAACTGCTAAACCCATTTAATAAACATTTCTATAAGACCACTCTGAAGGCCACATCACACAAAAAAAATCGTTAAAATCGGTTCTCAAATGCGCGAAATATGAGGTAACATACGTAAACATAATTAATATAACCATTAATATTTTCTTCCCACCATTATAACACAGGGCATGATTTTCAATTTGAAAACGCAACAATATTAGATTATGAAGAAAACTGGATAAAAATAAATGTGAGTGAAATGTTGTTTATTAAATTAAAATTAAATTTAAGGTCCGATACCAATAATCTCAGTTCCACATATTTAGATTTGTTAAATAATGATAAATCGATGATAAAATAATGTTGCTTAGATTGAGTCTGGAAAAAAAACTGTAGGTCTTCAAGTAAAAATAAAACATGACATAATTAAAAAAAACCCGGGTCGCAGTGCCAAAACCCTGCCGACAATATAGTGTATTTGCTTATAAATTGGTTTTTGGGCAAAATAAAAATTTAACCCCTTAATACACCCCTTAAAATAACATTTTTTTTTCTTAATGGCAATACTATTATCAATCGAACCTCTATACCAAATTATATACAACTTTCAGTAAATAATTCACTATCTGCAAACTAGTGTTTTCATAAAATTTGTAAATCCGGTCCTGTCGGGCCGATTTTATTAAAATTTTAGGGACACATTTTAATTACTACCAGAGGGTTAAATTTCAATTTTGAAACGATTCGGAGAATTTTTTCGGTGTTTTGGGGCTCAAAAACAATTTTCAACCCCTAAAAACTACCCTTAAAATGACCCGATTAGGCCCATTTTAAATAGGCTTCTTGCGGTGATGGATTTCAACGCGTGGGCCAAATTTAGTTGAAATCAATTAACTCTTTCGAAAGTTATTGCCCGCACACATATATATATATATATACGTATATATATATATATATATATATATATATATATATATAAATATATATATACATATATATATATAAACATTTTCAAAAATGGTGGCAAAGTGTTTAGGAGGTTATGAAACGTCGAGAAATTTTGGTCCGACCCCTAGGTCCCGCCATCCGACCGACGCCAATAGTGTATGTTGCCATATGGCAAATACACTAAAAACTAGATGACATAATATATACCATTCATAAATAAAAAGTGAGAACTTATAATAATAATTTCCTTGCAGTTGACGTTTATTTTGTTATTTAATAGTATTGACAATTTTGTCTTTTCTTATGAAAAAAAAAACAATATACTCTAATATAAATATTTACCCTGTTATTGGTGTACTTAACAACAATACAAATGTATTAACAGCTAAGGTAACTTTGTAATTCCTAAGTTTATATTTATTTAAGTATATTGAATACCATGTATTTTATATTTTTATTGTAAAAGCCTGATGAATATATCATTGATATCGAAACGTTGCTAATTTAGTAATAAACATTTGTGAAATAATTGTCCAAACATCTCATTATAATTTCGAGCATAAATATTTTGGGTTCACCATTTAAACCTGCCCCTCCACCATATATACCCGTACTTCCCCCATATGTATATTAAAAATTAGTTTTTAATCATGCCAAAAAATATAACCTCAAACGCGCACACATTTTTTGTATCTTCCGTCGTGTTCGAATCTGAATGTTTAAACCTTTCTTGAGAGCACCGGGCACTAAACTTTTCTTTTCCTTTTAATGTACATTGCACACAATGCGTAGTCATCAGTACAGCACTTACGATCAAGGTGAGTGATTTAATAAGAGAAGAGCGCGCTAAGGAAACTCGTTTACTACTTTATTCATTGTTTTCATTAGCCCGCATAAGTTATTGATTGCAGGTATAAATCATGCACCAGGTGGTATATATTATGTAAGGTTGTTCTTATACTTCACCGTCCGCCAGCAGTGTAGCCAACCAAACGCACTCATAACACTTCATGTTCAATAACTAAGCCGCGCTCACGATAAAAATAACAGTTTATACCATGTCTGCGAAAATTAGTTTTTTTAATACGCAAATCATTTACATTTATGCATAATCATTATTTTAATCATAATTTTATTGATTCAATAGTACAGCGTTTCCCAAACCTTTTCGGTCGCGGCCCAGAACGAGGTTTAAAAATTTTTCGCGACCTACCTTAAGAAATTTCATACACAAAAAATTACAAATGTTTTTTCGCGAGCCAACAAAATTTTTCTACGACCCGGTACAGGGTCGCGACAAACTCTTTGGGAAACGTTGCAATAGTATATACACGATGTCAACCTAAAGCTACACAATTAAATACAGTAAGGTCACTTTTCCAAAAGACAATTTTTCAACACAATGTTGAAATTTGTAATCCCGAACTTGGCATTGGTCTGGCAACCTAGTGTAGATGTACACTTTAGCGCAGCACAGAGTCTACTTATACTTTGAGAGGCGATATACCGGGACTTCCAGAACTTTTCGTCTAGTACTAGCAGGATCAATTATTTTCTTACATATTTTTTATTTATTTTTGGAAATATGAAATCAGATTTTCTGACAATAGTTCTGGAATACAGCATTAGTGAACTAGTAGTGAAATATTTTTTATACTGATTTTCAAATGATGCTATTTTTCATATCTAATGGTTATTTAGAGCCTTCTTTACTGTTGACGGAATTGTTTTTGGACGTTTCCAAACAATGACACGATAAATATTTCAATAATAATAATAATAATAATGCGTTTAATGTCCGTTTCTCGACTTTATGTGATAACAGACGCTATTCGTACCATTACTATTTTCCATCTACCACACTTCCTGTTATTTTTCTACATTTTTAAAACTTCAACTTATGTAATAGCAATGGACGAATGAAGGAATTATAGAAACTTAGGATAAGGTAGGCAATTTTTGAACTAGGGGTTTGATAAGTAATCGGCCATGGCCTCAAAAAAGGAACCATCTCGATATTTATCTGGAATTAATTGAGGGAAGCCATGGAAAACCTCAATCAAGATGGCCGGTACAGGAATTACCGTTTCTCGGCGAGAGGCAGTAGAAAAAAGTCCCAGCCACATCTGCCCCCGCCGGAATTCGAACCCGGACCTCCCGAATGCGAGTCTAGTGCTGTCACTACTACTCTACCCAGCTCGGTTAAATATTTCAATAACAAACTATAGATTGGAATTTACAAATAGATGAATGGCGTTCTGGTGTTGATTGAAGCCTGAGACACAATCTAAAATGGAATATGTGAGATCTAGAGGTTCCATTGGAACATTTTTCACGAGAAAGTCTTCGCTGTCGAAGTGAAATTGTTTTACGACAATGCAAGGAGTAATATATTTCAAAGTTCCATTTGGAAACAAGTGAATGCAACATAAACAAATAGTAACCGGTGCATAATGTATTTTTCTCTTACCGGTGTTACGTAACACTTACTGGCCCATTGAGTGTAAACCTAACAAGGAGAGATGTATTTCTGAGGTATTTTGCAGTTCTCCATACGGTGGGTGAACGTGCTCTTAGAATTTTTGTGTCTGTTCGTTTGTCTATCGGTCTGTTCCGGAATCACATGAGCAGGGCTGGGTCGTTTTTAATTACTACTACCAGTTTTTTCGATTGCACTTCAACCATCGTTTCAATAGGGATTCAATTCAATTCAATTCAATTTATTCCTCATAAAAAAAAATTGTACATATTATAATATAATATAATGTTTATGTAAGGATTTTCTGCCCAACTTGGTAGCCCAGTGCTAGGGCAGGGGATCAAAATATTACTATGTTCGGACGTCTTTTTTTTTAGTGTATTTGCCATATGGCAACATACACTATTGGTGTCGGTCGGATGGCGGGACCTAGGGGTCGGACCAAAATTTCTCGACGTTTCATAACCTCCTAAACACTTTGGCACCATTTTTAAAAATGTTTATATATATGTATATATATATATATATATATATATATATATATATATATATATATATATATATATATTTATATACGTATATATATATATATATATATTTATATACGTATATATATATATATATATATTTATATGTGCGGGCAATAACTTTCGAAGGAGTTAATTAATTTTAACGAAATTTGGCATACTTGTTGGAATCCATCACCGCACGAAGCCTATTTAAAATGGGCCCAATCGGGTCATTTTAAGGGTGGTTTTTAGGGGTTGAAAAAAGTTTTTGGGCCCAAAAATACCGAAAAAATTCTCAGAATCGTTTCAAAATTGAAATTTAACCCTTTAGTAGCAATTAAAAAGTGCTCCTAAAATTATAAGCGAATCGGCCCGACAGGACCGGACTTACAAATTTTATGAAAACACTAGTTTGCGTATACGAATTTACTTGCTGAAGGTCGTATTTAATTTGGTGCAGATGTTGGATTGATAACAATATTTCAACCAATAAAATTATTATTGTAAGGGGTGTATTAAGGGGTTCAATTTTTTTTTATTTTGTCCAAAAACCAACTTAAGTTCGCATAATAAAGCCACACTGCCTGTATAAGCAAATACACTATATTGTCGGCAGGGTTTTGGCACTGCGACCCGGTTTTTTTTTATGGTGTGTGTGTGTATGTGTGTGTGTATGTCTGGTTAATGATTTGTATAGTTTAGTGTGCGTCTGCATGTGTGTCTGAACGTATGAGTGAGCGACAAAATACCGAGTGTTCAAAAGTAGCAAGTAAATTGTTATACTCTGTAATATTTCCATTTTTTTTCCATTCCATTGAGGAGACGTTTGTGGGTACGTGGTTTGTGTGTACTGTGTTGTTTATGTATGATCTGTATTTTGAAGTGTGTGTAGCCACTTTGATATTTGTTTCTTGTAGGTGTATATGTGTGTGATATTTTTAATTTCCACAGGTAACATATTGTATGTTCTTGGCGCATGATACTGAAAATGGTTTTGGCCAAATGTTTTGGTTACTTTTGGAACTGAGATATTCTGTAGTGCTCTGTGCCTGGTTTGGTAGGAGTGGGGAATAGGTGTTCGCAAGGAGGGTTGTTGGTGATATAGGATGAGAATGGACTGTAGGTACAAATGGTTAATATTTAACACCATAGCATCTAATGTTGACTATTTTTGGGAAAGTGTTTTACATCATGCATAAGTACCTAATACACTCATACCTTGCTATACGGCCGCTCTTTATACGGCATTTCGCTATAACGGCCCTATTCAATTAAGGCACGTTTTCGATTTACGGCCTAAAATCTTTCGCTATAACGGCAAAAAAAACTTTTTTTCGATGTCGATGTATCTACATGTTGCCAATCTTGCAATTTAGAATAATTGATTCTTTATACGGCTTTTCGCTTAGCGGTCAAGTTTCGTGGAACGTATCTAGGCCGCAAAGCGAGGTATGAATGTATAACCACAAGTATATATTAAAATTTTTGAAATACGACTCGCGCTTTAAAAATCATGTATTTTAAAGTCCGTTTCAAGTTTCGCTCAGAAACGTCAATACTTGTCACGTGACTGCCGTTACGTCATAGGCTCATAAACGCTCCCAAACTGATGAGGTGATAGTTTTTTTGTAATTGTTATCATTGAAAATTTCGAATAAATTCCACACTCTAAATATTAATTAAGCAATTAAGCCTTTTGACAGCGTGAATAGCGTCCTTCGCTATGACAGCATCTGATGATGTTGATGAGCCAGTGATGTCATGCCTGAGTGGTGTTTGTTGTTACGTGACTTGAGAGTGATTTAGTTATACGTTTTACTTATTAGTTATTAATTAAATTTCTTAAAAATAAGAAAAAATATTGAGTTTTTTAGTATTTCTATCATAGAAACTACCACTTAACGTTAAAATTATATTAGAAATTGTTGCGTCCATATTTTTTTAAACATATACAATTAAGTTAGCAGGAAAGTGGACAAATAGATGTTAATAAACGTCGCTAAATTAATAATTGGTTTATTGATTAACATCTATTTGTCCACTTTCCTGCTAACTTAATTGTGTATGTTAAAAGTATGTTTTTAATTAAATCCAATCAACATTACTATTGAGCATAAATGTGTTTTCCGCACTTGTTTAGCATTGTCAATAATCTATTTATCTTAATAAACATTTTAAAACGTTAAAATGCGCCCGAAACTTTTGAATACCGTGATAATAACCATGGTACAATGCTTGCGCGTGAAAACAATAGAAAGCCCTATTGATGAGCTACCGAAGTAGTTTAGTTGTGTCTGCTTTAAATGATTATAATGTCTAAAAAAGTGGGCGGGGTGAATCGCAAACAGATTATGTTGTTGTTTCACTCTATAATGTAATCAAATCTATCTTCCGATGAGTTGCATCACTTCGGTTAACAATTTCAGTGCATCTTCTCTATCTTATCACCTCAACGAGCACAGTGCAATGTCACGTGAATATTGAAGACAGAGACGAACGTATACTGTTTAAGTGAATGCGAGAATGAGAGAGGCGTATTCCACTACGTTTCAGGAGTACAGTGAGTAACAAGAGGAGGTTCAGATTGGGGCGAACCGCAGAGTGCACTCATTAATTACACCAGAAGTAAACATTTCTCATTCCCGTATGTGTTTCTTTATACATATGTACGAATTCCGGTACACTACTGGCCATAAGACGAGAACAGAATAGAATTGAATAGAATAGAATTTATTGAAATGCCACAAATGCGGATACAAACGTCAAATGTTTATTTTTTTTTTTTTTAATATAGTCAAATATAGTCAAATTCAGTGGACTTTTGTTGAGTTAGCGATTGCGGAACTTTTGGGAAGAAAATGCTGACTTAACGAAAGCTTCTCTGCTTTGGTTCAAACCGAACATAGATACTATCATTTAATTTACTGCAGTCTCGTCACTGTTGTCTACTCTCATGCTAGGTTGCAAAAAGGATTGTCAAATAATTTGATTTGACAGTGACTTTAGATTGTGAACACACATATTTCTCCATAAGAAAACCATTGTAGAATTTTTATTCGATTCTGTTCGAAAAATAATTGATTGATTGAAATGATATTTAACATAGTCTTTTGCATAATTTTTACTTTGAAACGACATTTTTCTACGCATTTTTATCAAAATTTGACCTGAAAAACGAACTTTTTTTGTGTAGATCAAGCATTTGTTTTTGTGTTAATACAATCTAATGTTGTACATGACAGGGAGTTTGAATATAACATTAGACTGCTTTTTCATGTACAAAAACTATAATTATATTATCACAATCTGAGATCATTGTCAAATCCAATTTTTTGACAATGTTTCGTGCGACCTATCACTAGTCTGTAACTTCTTAATGGTTAATCGTAGAAGTTGAAATTTAGCATAAAGACAGAAAGATGTGCTCAATAGATATTTCAGGGGTTCAAATAGCGTAAATGACTGACCGGAAAAACCTACCACAGCAAACATTTTGCAGTGGCAGACTTTCTCGCAGAGGGTAGTTTTTCGACAGGGGGTGTTAGTACGAATGACGTTTGAAGCGTACTAAAAAGGAGGAATTTCTTTAAAAAACGTCGCAGGGTGTGTTGGTGCAATTGTGTAACTTTTCATCGTTTGTGGAAAATATAGAATAGAATAAATATTTATTGGTTACAGTAACAACGTTTCTGTAATAACTTATATTTTTCGTATCACATTAAAACATATTTCTTTTTTAAATTATTGTAGTGTATATTATATAACATTGCAATTAAAAAACTGCAAAGTGTTATTATTTAAATTTAATTTATAATTATTGTTGCTAAATTAATGTTCTAGTTAATAATGCAAAATCTGCATTTCTATTTTCTATGGACGTAAATATATGTAAAGAGTATTAAAAGAAGAAGTGTAAATAATGTACATAGAAGGCGTCACTGTCAGTGTAACCTGATATAGTGACGTATTAAATTATTTTAAATACAAATGAATAAACCAATTAAGTATAGTCAGATAAGTGTTAGAACTTTTAAAATCACAAACTATTACATGGCGTCCTTGCTAGTTGTGACAAACTATTATACATTATTTCAAAATATTCTTTCAACGAGTTATGCTCGAAATCTTCGGGCATATGCCAGATTACTTTTTTAAGTGCCTGTAAGCTTTTAAAATGTATTATTTTAGACAACTTGATTGAACGTTTAGTCAGGCCTGTTCTCTAAACATCTACGCTTGAAGCTATGCACAATCGCTACAAGTTGTTTGCTGTAAACCGGGCGGTAACTTTAGTTCAAAGTCGCGACCATTGCTACATCATCTTGTTTTCACTAGAGAATTCTGCGAATCTAATTAAACTTTCAGTGTTATTTTTCTTCACCTTTTCTAAAGCACACACAAATTTTTAATTTGTTTTTTTACTTGGCAATCATCTTATTTACTACGTTACTACGCAAAGAAAGTTGATAGAAGGATAAGTCATTTTGAGGCGTAATATTTGTCGAGTTGTAATAAAATAAAGAAGCAAAAAAAACTTCATAAATGAGTTTTTACGTAATACGAGAAGGAAATCTGACACATGTAACTCTGATTCTAACTAGAATCGGAACGCTTGAGATACGATATCTCGCTTTAACTAATATAAAGACTAAATTGTTTATCTCTTGTTTTTTTATATTTAACTCGCAAAGTCGCTTACGTAAACATCCACATTACTCGCTGATTTGCTTGTGTAAATGTCGATTTTGATGCAAAACCTTGTTAACACAAACGTACCTGTGAGATAAATAAATGCTTTAATCCTACCCACCAGTTTCATCAAAACTGATTATGCCGGTTTTGAGTGATACGGGTACAAATAAATTCCAGATTGTTCGTGCATATAAAAAAAAACTAAAAATATATGACCACAATTTATGATAATCAGATTTTCTGGTAATGCGTTAACATTAGTATTCTAACGTAAGATTGGAATTCAAATTCCGTTGATCAATTTCGAGACTATATAGTGTGTCTCAACCGACGTTAGCTAACATGGGTAACTTTGCTATTAGTGGAGATAGAAAGTCCGTTAAATGGGCAAAGTAGTGCAGAAAATTGGGGTGTTGAATGTTGGCTTTTTTCTTTGAAAATGAACCGTATACGTTTAAATTTCTATTTAAGTTCCTAAAAGTTATTGCATAAGGCTGTCGCCTTTCTGGATAAAGGTTCAAGTATTCTGCTTGAGCCCACGTGGTATTTTTTTACGCTGAATATATGCGCAAAAATAGCCTGTTTCACCAAATTTGAAAATGCTTGAGCCATCTTAGAGAGTAAATCAAACAAAATGAATAAGCAAAACTGTAGCGATCGCTCGACAGATTGTTAACCTGTCGATATGTATTTGTTTCAACAAATTTTGTTTTACACGGCACACTTTGATCGGTATGGATAACGCCTAAAAGCTATTTTGGTCAGTTTTGTAGCTTCTGATTGGTTTAGATATAGGATATGCTATGTCAAATTATTCAGAAAAATAAGCAGAATTCGAATATCTGAAAATCACAAAATGCCGTCCATAAGAAACACCAAAGTTCATGTCAATATCTCATTATGTAGTGGAAATAAAAAAATTAAACCTACGCCACTGAAAATATCTTAAAAAGTTATCAAAGAATGGTTAATAAAATTTTCAAATATCTTCATAAATAAAAAAGTTATAGCCAGTTTTCATAAATGGCAATTTTCACTATTTTCTGAATAAATTCATAGGGTGTCAAAATTCAATTGTTTTTTCGACGGGACGTTAATGAGCACACTTTTCTGCTCTACTTTGCCCATTTAACCGACTTTCTATCTCCACTAATAACAAAGTTACCCATGTTAGCCAACGTTGGTTGAGACACTCTTTATATTTGTGTATTTTTTGGCAATGAAATAAATTGTGCTATGGTGGAGAAACATGTGCGTAGCCTTTTATATTAAGGCCATTACAACACTCACATGGGAATTACATAACTCAATTTTGACTCTGCAAACATTTATTATACCTGAACTTCTATCGTGCTAGCTCAGATCTACAGGTCAGTGCGTTAATGCGTCTAAATTATTATATAACTTGTACACAAGTCACAATTAGCCGAACGACCGTTAAAACATTCCGTTGAATTGAACACTGAACTGTACATGAGGGACGTTTAAAAACAATATGGTTTGAGCATGCCAATTAAAAATATTTTCCTCCACACTTCTCTATAAAATAGCTGCTTTTCATGCCTGTACAACAGTAGTACCATGATCAATTTTAATAATGAACCAAAACAAATAAATGCTACCTTACCAAATCAACAATAATTTTCGTCAGTTGTCAGTTGCCGTTTAACACTATAAAAGGAACAGAGATTACAAGCCAGGCGTAGTTTTTGTAAACAAATGGCTACATATACAGCTGTCAAACATGTTAAAGAAAGGTAAAAAAATGCAAAAATGTAGTATGACTCGTGTGACCGTCAAAACTCGCAGCCATTGTTTTCCATAACATCATAACTTGTAACATAACTGCATTTACGTTCCAGAAACTACTACCTACAATTAGACACTGAACCGCATACGAAGGACGTACTGTCAGTACTTGTAACGAGTTTGATAAGCAATGCCTAAAACACAAGTTAATGAAACTAATTACTGCTAAAACATTTCCTTCAACTTAATATTGAACTGAATATGCAAGATGAATTTCGCAATAAACATTTGTAATGGATTTAACAATTGATACTATGCTTAAAAATAATTGAAACCATTGGCTTGAACACTGAACTCTATATCAGTGTTGCCAACTGCTTGAAAACTTTCCCCCTGCAGCAATTTCAAAACCCACTAAATTCAAACCAAAACTCCCCAAATCTGGACCAACTATTTATTAATTTCAATATAATTAAATAAATTGAAATAGTTATTTAGTATTGGTTAAAATAAAATAAATACAATATTTTAGAAAAATCAAGCTAATATATTAATCATTTGAATACTTTTATAATTAATTATTCAAGAAGTAAAATTTGTGTATTCAAGACGTAATTAGAAAAATATAATTTCAGAAACTACATTTAGTACTGCCCAGCCTCAAATAACGTAAATAAAAGTGTATCCCTAAAAATACCCCCTAACAAATTTACCCCCTAAAGAACTCCCAATAAAACTTTTTTTCCCCCTAAATTTAGGGGGAAAACCCCGGAGTTGGCAACACTGCTGTATATTAAGGATGTAACAATGTCTACGCATCTCTTGAGAATATTGCACTGTTTTTTTCTACTCGACGACGATCAAGTATTTTTCTTGCTCGCTCCGTATTTAATTTTGAAGGACTCACACACCCCTAAAAAAAGTGAATATCGAAATGACGAAAAGATCTCTTTCAGTGTGCATTATTCTTGTTTCGAAGACTGAAACCAAAATTGGTGTAAATTGATATATAGAACAGCATTCCAGTGTAAATGTTGTAGGGTGTGCAGGTTCATTGGTATACTCCAGCGCCACAACAACTGGATTAAAATGACTTGTACAATAATTCAGATTTAGAATGACATCCTCCCCTTTTACTTCGCGCCTTCTCACCCATGTAGGCGCGAACAGCGCGATTCGACGCCTTCGCCCTCTCGTGTTATTAGATTTTAAATTCCAGCCCTATCGAATATACACGATTATACACTTCACATTTCTATTTCTCACTAAAGTTTGGTTCACATCGGTTATGTTACTTGTGAGTCAATCGTTGAATTTAACAAGCAGAACAGAAAATTTTTCTAAGCTAATATACAGTGGTGTCTGCATCATATATGAAGAAATAAAATACTTATGAAATATTGAAAATTTGAATTCGTCAGTCGATCTTGCTTTATAAAAAACCATAAAAACGAACAATAGACCTATTATTATTGATATGATTCTTTTAAACAAACTAGTTTGAAAATAATTGTGTTATAAATTGTACAAATTTTTTAAGTGTTTTTATAACTATTGCAGTAATGTTTTTTTGATATTTCTGTGTCAGCCTAAAAGTGTAAAACACTTGCAATCCCGACTCTTGAGCAGGGGAACGTACTGTACAGTGCATATCACGCGATAGGTGTTGGAATTTGACAAATTGCTAGAACAAATTACACTTTCTCTTTTAATAATCAATGCTTCGGCACAAAGCCATTAGTATAAAAAATACATTAAAAAATTACATGAGATATTGGCAACAAACTAAATTAAGATACAATATAAATAACATAGAAAGGATTAATATTTATACGGTTTAGACAAAAAGTAGATATGGTTAAATGAAAAGCCGGTTTTGTAAGTGCTAAGTAGGGAAGGTAAATATTAAAGGTTGTATAATTTATTTATTAAAGTTTATTTATGATTCCTGTTTCGGTTATGAATTGAATTATTTTTTAAACGTTTGCTTCGGTCTTATTTAACGCTAACTTTTGAACCCAACGTACACTTTTCAGAGTACCAGTGATTCTCAACCTTTTTCAGCTGGCGCCCCACCTTTCCTTATCAAAATACCTCCACGGTCCATTGGTCCATGGTGGAGTAAAAAACCATATTTGTATCGATCCCTCCCTTATGTATAGAAAATTTACCATCAAATATTGCAAATATATATTATATGCTCTTTTGAAGATACAGATTGATCACTGATAAACAATTTGTGTTCTGATTTGAAAATGGTTGACAAAATATAAGCACTTTGTAGCCAAAAATCAAGAACCAAGAAAACAAGCAAAACACAATTCGATTTGTTTCCATTTTTCTTATCTTTTCTGATGGTTTATTCGATGGTTTCTGATAGTTTTAGGATTGAGTCGCGACCCACCGGTTGAGAACCGCTGATCTAAACTATATCACTCTACCAAACACACCTATTATTTTAATCTCTCTTTTACTTGTCTGCCTGTTTGTGTTAATCTCACTGTAGGAAAGCTTGGAAGCTTGGTATAATGAAAGAAAAAGAAATAAAAAGACCTAAAACATGACACAGAATGGAATAGGAAAATTTCTGTTGAGTAATTAATGTGAAAGAGGTTTTCGGAAACAAGCTACAGCGTAATTAAGTCATAAAGTTTGGTTTGCCAGCAGCACATGCCAGTGTATTTTCATTGGTTATGTTGTGTCGTTTGAACATGTGCGAACGACACAACTCTGAACTAAACACAGACGAACACATATGTGTGTAAAGTGTGTGTATCGTCTACAACTTTGATTTGCCAGTAGCGCATGCCGTTATGTTTTATCTATTTTTTAACAAAGTGTTCAACAGTAATGAATTGCGATGGGGTACCTTGAGGAGTTGTCCTAGTTCTTTATTTTCTAAAAAATGTTCGGTTTTGACTTTCAAAAATTTATTTTGTAAGTATGTAACTGATAAATCATTTCGCCGCGCAAGTGGAAAGATTCGGGTTTGAGTCCCGACGGTGACTTTGTTTGAAAATATTTTTTTCTAATATAGCATTGCAACAATGAATGTTTCTTGACAATTATAGCAAACGATAGCTATTATACTGGTAAAAATTACAGTTGGATGTTTTGTTAAGCAAATGAAACGGCTTCACAATGAGCAGCGGCAGAATTCGAATCCACGACAGTCCGGTCAAGAAGCCAGCACGTTAACCACTGGATCACACTCTCTTCGAGAAGGCAAGTTTACACCGGCAATAAATCACAGATGTGATTGACTCTTATGTTGTTCACCCCTTGAGACTTTTCCCACGACTAGTAGAAATATACGAGTATTTTCGTGTAGTATGACTGTTTCAAGAATGGCCCACGGCACCCCCCAATTGATATTACAACTGTTTAATATACGCCTATGCTCTACAATCAATCGTAGAGAGATCAGTAGCCCAGAAAAAGCATTGAAATTCATTCAATATTATTTCTGGAATCCTGTTACTTTTTATATGTATTGAACAATTTGCTTTCTAAAATAACAAAAATTCCGCTTTAAAATACAATCAGTGTTTTTATTTCTGTGCACAGTTTTGACAACATAAATTTTAAAATATTTGTAGTGAAATTTACAAACAGTACAGTTGGTAAAAGTGGAACGGGTTGTGATTTATGACGTCATACATCTAAAGGTCAGCAATAAATAATACAAACAAGACAGAAGGAAATAGTGCGGTGAATTCCATGGGTTTCGGGACACTGGTCATTTCGCTGATCAGTAGCTGTTCAGTTGTTATGTAGGTACAGGGCTTGCCAAACTATTCTCTCAGGCCGTTGAATTTCGACTTAGATGCGCAATTTGTAGGATGCCCACAACTTATTAGCTATTTTCAGAATTTTTGTCTGTTTCAGGTTGACTTAAAAACTACTGAGCCGATTTAAATTAGACTTTCACTATAGTCAGGACAGTCGTACATATAGTGTATTTAAAAGATTTGATATGTATTTAAACATTGAGCCTTCAGCCGGGTCCAGACGTGTGTAACGTGTAATGTAAGATTACGTGTAATTTAGCGTCAACAGTGTGGACAGCACACGAACTCAACGCGAATCGTGAAAGCGAATCTTTGTCAAAAAAAGCTGTTTCCACTCAGTTGCTACGAACATGCCGAATAGGAAAGTCATGATAGCTGGTGCTGCTTTTATTTATATATATTTATTAACTGAAGATTTCAGATTTTTTTTAAGTAATCCGGATTTTTTGGATCCCAAATAACACGTTTTTGTTGATACAAACTGATAAGTTCAAGCGATTGTTCGTATCATGAACGTAGACACGACACAATCGTCACGAACGCCGTCCAAATGAGTACTGTGAGCGCCTTTGTGTTCGCGCTAAAAACCGACAGCCGATGGATCATGGCGAACGCCGGCGCGAGCGTTACATGTAATGCTCGTAGTGTCGTCCACACGCAGAATTCGTATTACATTACGCGTTATACACGTATGGATCCGGCTTTATATGTTTTACTAGGGAAATAGTAGTACGTCTACGTTTACTTTACACTGCTTTGTAGCACTAGTGTGGAATATGTCATTTTACGACCGCTATACAAGCATGAAAAGTAGCTATTTTACAGAAGACGTGTTAAAAAGTATTTTAAACATTTATTCGACGTAACAACATTTTGAATTTGATTTGTTTTATGGAACTCTTCGCGGTCGCAAAGAATTGAACATAATTTGATATTTCATGTTGACCTTAGTTCCGAATAATCGAGGTTTAACTGTATACAAAGGTCACTTCTAATTTTAGACTGTGTTCAATTACCATGTGGTTAAACTATGTTTTATTAGGGAAATGGCAGTACAACTACGTTTACTTTACGCACTGGTGTTGAATATGTTATTTCACGACCGCTATACAGACATGAAAAACAGCTATTTTATAGGGAGCGTGTTAAAAAGTATTTAAACCATTTATTCGACGTAACAACATTTTGAACTTGATTTATTTTATTGAACTCTTTGTGGTCTCAAAGAATTGAACTAATTTGATAATTTCTGTTGACCTTAGTTCCGAAGAATCGGGGTTTAACTGTATACAATGAAACTATACGATAGTGTTTGTTGATTACAAAAAGCTTACCGTTTCTCTAGTGTTTCTCATTGGAATGCTACCTTTCCACCAGGTGATGGTCGGTTGAGGTCGGGAACCGACGACTTCGCACGACAGTTCATAGGTGTTATCTGCTGACAATGGTTTGTTCTGTCCGAGCATTCGTACCCATAACGGCCGCACTGCAACAAAACGATTTAATTAATTTATTGTAATCAGTTCGACAAAATAGTACAAAAAGTAAATATTGGTCAATTTTTATGATAGTTTAAATGAGCTAAATAGTACCCATTAAAATTTTATATTTTGTAGAAAATCACAACAGCATAAAAATTTAAGCTTCGCTCTAGTTTAACTATGAGCTGTATCAGCTTTTTTTTATATGTTTGTTTTTATTTATTTAGACCTACTACTTTTGAAGATAGATGGGAATATAATTTTTTGGTATATTTGTTATTAGTTTCACGTTCACCTATATGTTTGTTTGTTTGTAAAGGAATCTTTGAACGTGAAGTGTACCCACTTCAAAACGTCAGATTAAACAGAAACTTTGCACTCTTATCAGGGATCGATGACAAAACAATAATATAATAAGACTAAAAAATAAAAAAGAAGCTACCAATGAAATATTTATACCAGTTGATATCAAGTACCCACACTTTTTTACAATAAAAAATTATTTTTTACTTTTTAGTTCGGTTTGCTACTGAAGTTTGTTTTTTTTTTAATTTTTTGAAACTATTATTTTAAATGCTAACTAAAAACATATTTTTTGAATGTTCACTTTAATATAGTCCGCAAAGAACGAAACATTTTATTAATAAATTATTCTTTGGAAGTTCTTGCAAAATTTCAACCTACTATAACAGACTAGATAGACGGTGTCAAAAATACGAATTGATTAATTTTTTCAAGATTTTGACACCTTTTTTAAACTTGTGAATTTACATTTAATCAACACACTAATACTCCGTTGTCGGATATATCCATTTTTCTTTTTTTGCACAAAAAAATCGCAATTGAAAGTGGTTGATGTTAAAAATCCCAGAGGGATTAAAACGAATAGGTTTTTAAAAATCAATTAAACGCAATTCGATTAATAGGTAGATGGGAATTCAGTAGTAAAAAAGCATTAACCTCACAGCAACAACGTACAAAATGAATTCAAACATCGCGAGTTAAATTAGGTAATAAAAGTGAAATTACAGTCCAATCAATTCACGTCACTGACAAATCCCCGGAGGAATCTTATATATGAACCGTTTAAAATAATCACCGCGCGTTTGGTTCAGTGTAAAAACTAAAGTTCCTAATTGTTCGGGCTGAAGTTTTCGACAAACGATTGAGGTGGTCGAAGGAAACCGCTGTGCTGTGTGACAAGGGTCCGCGCGGGTAGAAGAAGCATACGAGCCCTTTCACAACTTTTTGTGGTGTAACCGTGCGGTTACCACTAAAATAAGTAATTTGAGAATAGATTATTTGACTATTATTTTTAAATTGTCTTGAAAGGTTTTTATCGTAGTATTAGTTCAGGGGCATTTTTATTTCGTTCAAGTGTAATGGCTTTATAGAATAAAATAGCACTCAAAATTTTTAATAATAATAATAATAGCAATTTTATTTCATAAAAAACTACATAAGTCGTGAAACAAGTCGAAATATAATTCTACATATTGTATAATTTCAGGTCATAATTCGTCTGGGTTAGTAATAATAATTTTAGTTCTTTACATTTTATGATTTGAGGGATACTATTGTGTATCCGTATTATAGCGTTGCGTACCCCCCTATATGCTACAGCAAGGGTCGTATTTTCAGTCTTGAAATCATTTACGTGTCTTGTTTCATACTTGTGTTGAGTTACGTTATTTGCAAATAAATATGGATAGGACCAGAAGAATTTCATACATTCATATATGTATAGATCATAGACTGTTAATAAGTTTAGATTTTTAAATATAAATATATATATAGGTTGGTGCGAAAACATGAGCCGCTATGTTTACCTGCGTCATTCTTGTAGTATACAAAAATGTGCAAATAAGGTTCAATACTGTTTAGTATTAACGCATGCGTGTGTTTGCTACAAGTCTGAGATCACACTTCAAACTATCATGGCTGACAGTGTTTTTGATATGTCAAAAATAGCAATTTTCAAATTGAAATAATAAATCATACAAGTGTTTTTGTGAATACAAACCGGTAATTTCTGATCTTTGATTTGATAAATTATCGTATTTATTTATTTTTATAGTGTCAAGTATTCTATTACAGAAACGTGAAGGTTGATAATTTTTAACTTTTTGTAATAAGTAAAATTAAACGACTAATGACTGACAATAAATACAGACTTTAAAATTTCGTAATACCTAAGACATTAGATCTTTGATGGCACTAATAAAGGGCTATAAAATCTAGTTTTTTAGCCGTGAATACCAAACGAAAGAGAATACAATTTAAACGTCCAGTAAAAAATGAAATTTAACAATTTTTTTATTTAAGTTCCTAATACCTGACACCAGAGAATTGTTACCGTTATTTTATTTAAAGCGTATATTTTTTGTATTCTTTTAAGGATTGTTCATTTGTGTTCACATTTAAAATAGAATTGAATAATATATGTTGTTTTCAAAAAAGTTACATTTAAATTTGAACATTTTGTAGACTGATATACATAATTTGGAAATAGGGCAGTAGCATTATAGAAAGAGGCATGTTAATAAAATATTATTTTTACATTTTTTCCCCGGTTTATTCTAGAAAAATATTTGTGTTTGAATAAACGTCTTTTTTTAATAAAAAAAGCACACAAAAAACTCGCAAGAATTCTAAATAGCAAATACAAGCCTTGTTACTATTATATTAGCTGTGATCAATAATTATAATAATAATAAATGTGGTGCTTGTCCGCGCGGCAGAAGTTGTACATCATTGTAACAGAGAAATGAGACGTGTCATTTATAAATACAAAGTAAAACTATATTGCACCGAAGAGTCAGCTTTATCTACATTTTCAACCTTGCCGATACACGTAGTACATGATGTCTCATGTTCGTTGCGCGCACGCAGTTCAGGAATGTCAGTCTTCTGTCCGTGTGGTGTATACTATTTTTCTTTAAACTTGGTTGAAAGTGCGTTTATACTATCAAAATTTTTAATTATTCTTTCATCTTTTTCTTTGATTAGTTTTTACTTAATATAACTATTTAACTTTTATTCAGCATTATATAAAAAGACCAATAATTTTCAAGTAAATAATTTTGAGGTTATACGCAATAATATCTCTTAACTACTACTGGCTGGCGGCAGTCTCACGTATCAGTGTGCACGAGAAAACTCCTTCGTTCCGCTTTTAGTTCTTTCGGCGTGTGAGTAATTCCAACAGAGCATAAATGTTACGCTTTCTGCATTAAAATCGAAGCCGTAAGTACTTACTTTGGGTATAAAGAAAAGATATTTTTCACAACATTTATTATCTACGATTGCATGTGTACGGAAATCTAACACAAGTTTGAAATCAGGGTAGCGGTGGAACGCTATACGTTGTCCAGGAAGTTATGCTTACAAGAAAGGTATGTCCGCTTTTGTGCATTCGCTTGAATGTGAGCGTTGGGCCAACGAAGACAGAGCTCATTCCAGCTACAGAGTTGACCAAAGGCTACTCTGACAAACAACGCACCCAAACTACACTACAAACTAACGGAAGATGTTATTTATATTATGTAACTAGGTGCTGTAAGGTTCATGCTTGAATACTGTATACACAAGAGGAATGAGTGGGACTAATTATGCTTACAAAGTTGATCTAATGCTGCTTGAATAAATAATGTACCAAAATAAACGATAACAGGATCTAATTTCATGTTTATTTCTTAAAATAAAATAAATATTAACAAACAATACAATTTTAAATAATAAATATAATTAAGTGCTTTGATTATATACGTAATAAAAAGATTTCCTACACAACTCGGAAATCAGTGCTAGGGCAGGAGTTCAAAAATAAACTGGACTTTTTTTTATAAAGGAATCAATATGTGTCAGGAGCGTTGATTTAATATATCTAAGACATATATCGTAGAATAATTGAAATAATCGGATCTTCGCGAAAATTATAGGACGATTGCGAAAAACCGGGTAAATGGAATGCAAACCTTCTAGGATTTTCGCGAAAATTCGAATTTTTTAATTATCCTACGACATATACATATATTATTTCTCAAAGGTGTTACCTAACGGTTGTCATGATATTCTTAAAGTAATATCTAAAAGAGATTAATAATACAAAATAATCGTGTTATTGTTAATCTTGCTACGTTTCGACTAACACGATTATTTTGTATTATTAATCCAAATACCTGCGATTTATTATTGAATTATAATAATAATTTTGGATGCGATATAATGTCTAATCCAGGGGTTGGCAACCTATGACCCGTGGGTCACCGAGTGACCCATTTGTGGGTCACCGAGTGACCCATTTGGTAATTTCAAGTGAGCCACTCATGATATCAACATATTGGGCATCACTTCCTACGAGGTTTTCATCATTAAAAAAATTGGCTTTGCCATTTTGTCCACATTCGGGTCCACTTATAAATGTAAGCAAATATTTTCACAAATGAAATTTATTTTAAGCAAAAACAGGAGCAGGTTAACTATTGAAAATTCAGATGCTTGTGTTCGACTTAAAACGACTAACTATAAACCAGACTTGACTAAATTGACGTCACAAGCTCAACATCAGGGGAGCCATTGATATCGTAGAGAAAGTTTATAAATAATGTTTATTCAACTATGTTTGTAATTATTTTCTTAATAAAATATATCTTATTATTTACTAAAATGCTGTTTTAATACGAAAATATCTCTGACCCAAACGTCTCTTTAATACTCGCATTTTGGTTGATTTTGACCCGCGGCCAAAAAAGCTTGCCGACCCCTGGTCTAATCTAAAAAAGATTTCATTTATGACATCAGTGTATTTTAATACTTTATATTCAATAAATAAAAAACATAAAAAATACGTTTTATCTTTTAAATTATTGGCATTTTACGATTAAATGTTAACAATAATACGGCTTGTTTATTTTTTTATAGGTAATGTTGTTTTTGACGAAATGTTTTCATAATTTTGAACATATTTACAGATTCCTGTGAAACTCATTGCTAATATTCCAACTTCAGTGTTCGATTGAACAATGTTGGAAAATAACTTTAATATATCAATAAAAAAATGTGCAATACGGCAAATACATTAAAAATGAGTACCTACAATTTATAACTCGATGTTTAGAAAAAGTTTGAAAGAAACATTTTTAATGTCCTGCTTTGAAATTCGAAAATTATCAAAAAAGGGTAATTTACTTTGATCCATTCTTTGAATGGAAAACGTCTTTCATACGTAAAAGACATTAAATTTAGGATTTTTTTTTCAATCTAATGTCAATTAGAGTTTACAATTTATGAAGTTTTTTTTTATTTATTTTATTTATTTTTATATATATTTTTATTTATTTATTTTACTAACAATAAGCTGAAAATATGATTGCGTATTCATACCATAACAGAAATAGTAAGTTTTTGACGTTTTTTTCGAATAACTTTGTATAGATTTTTTGAAACCCTCCATAAAAGTTTATATATGTTTATATTTTTGCGAAAAATGTAGGGATAATAGTGATAGCCTGGCTTCTTGACATTAGATATTAGGAAATTGCATTTTTGTGATGGATGCACGGGTAGAATATGGTGGAGGTAAAATATCTCAGACATAATAGCAGGAACCATATTTATTTTTTTAACGTGGAGGGAAAGTTTGGTTGAGGAACATTTGAAAAAAGAAGCCTTACCGATGTTTCGCTTGTGGCCTACGTTTCGAAAAATATATTTCTATCTTCAGGGCCTCAGGCTAGTCAAAGGGTGGTAAATTGTACTAATCTTAGATACATTAGTACAATTTACCACCCTTTCACTAGCCCGAAGATGGGAATATATTTTTCGAAACGTAGGCCACAAGCGAAACATCGGTAAAGCTTCTTTTTTCGAATGTTCCTCAACCAAACTTTCCCTCCACGTTAAAAATATATATTGGAACAAAAAATATTAAAGAATATTTATTTTTTATTAGCCGTCTTTTTCTATCTGTGATCGCTTTTCCAACCCTATCGTCAATGAAAAACACCGAATCGTTGTGGTGTAGGTACGGGTAGAAGGTGGTGTAAGTAAAGGGTAGTAGAAAATACAAATGTACAATAAATAACTCATTACACGACGGCTGAAGTCTAACTAATGAAACACATAAAGAAAGTCTGACTGTCTAATTACATACATCTATAGGTACACACATAAACACATGAAAACAGTGAATTATGGCGGAAACGTGTACTCATGTGTTTAAGTTGACTTTGCACCATTTTGTATTTCTCTTTGAAAACAATCTCCATATTACTTATGTCCATCACAATTTTATTTTACTGTATAATAACGAGAAATAAGGACAAATTATTTTGTATGAAACTTTATTTATTGCCAACGTTTCATCAATAATTTTTTGACTTCATCAGGGCTCTGAATTTATATTAATCATTGTATTTCAGAGCCTTGATGAAGTCAAAAAATTATTGATGAAACATTGGTAATAAATAAAATATCATACAAAATAATTTGTCCTTATTTCCCGTTATTATACAGTAAAAAAAAAATTGAAAACAATGTTTTTTCGTCCATTTATTGTTGTCTATGTTGACTTTTTAAGAAACGAAATTTTACACTCAACTTTGTATTGAAATTGAAAAAGAATTATCTCTAAAATTTACGCTAATAAAAAGAAAATCATTTAAAAATAATTATTTTTTTAACTAACCGTGGAATATATGCAAATGATGCAAACTTATCTAATATGTATTATTTAAATTTATTGAATTATAAGTTGTAGCAGGAAAGTGGATCAGGAAGTAGATCAAAATGTCGATTGTTACATTTGTGACGTTTAGGTCTTTATTATATCTTCTTCAGGGATCTAAAAAATTATAATTATAATTCAATTATTAGAATGGACGCCACGAAAGAGAATGATTTTAAATTTATTTTCACAAGATTCTATATAGATTCATAACAGTCATCACAATAAATACCTACAATTAATAGCTCTTCTTTGTGTACGATAGGATAAATAAGATGCGATTTTTGTATTCACAATATTTATATGATAACACAATTATACTTAAAAGTGCCAAATTTGAACATCCAACAATTTGTCAACTGTAGTAAAAATTCATTATGTTGTTAGTGAATTGACATGTTTAGTTGCTTGATAAAGTCTTAATAAAAAGACGAAACGTCGCATACCAATAGTTGTTTAATTGTTTTAACAATATTTTCATTTATTAAAAATGTTCATGAAAAGATTTTAAATTTAATTATAGTTTTTAAATGATGGTTTAACTCTCTTTAAATAATATTAAACAGTCTTAAAATAAAATGACTCATTAACAGTCATTTTAACTTTGTGTTTTTAGTAAAAAAATATAACATTTTTATTTTGCAGTAAAAATCAATATTCGATAATGAATTTACGTCTGACAATTTGTTTTTAAGATATTTAATAGAGTTTGAAAATACAAAATATACTTATTATAAAAAATTAGAATAAAATTTTAAAAAAACTATTTTATGTTGTAAAATTTCTTTCAATGTGCGCTAATTGATAGAATATTTTTTCCATGAAATAGGTATTTATATGTGTTGTGTGTATACTGTATATATTCATATTTATACAATTAATAGCACGTCAATAAATGAAGAAGCAAAAATTCAAACAAAAGTTTAAAGAAGCCTATTTGCAGCCATTCGAAGCCATTTTAGTTCTATAAAATATATTTCTCTTGTAAGAAAATAATATTGATTTTAAATAACACATTTTCACATATTGCGCTTTACTTTAATACATAAAATAAAAAACTCCGGTCAGATAGTCTGCAATAACTTGGTTACCGTTGATATCTGATGCGGAAATTAATCGAGATAAGATCAAGATTCTGTTTTTACGGTAGATTTCATTTAAAACAGAAACTGTAATAGAGAGAAAAGTTACTCTCTATATTCTTCTTTTTCTTCTTCTGCTTTCGTTTTGTAAGTTATTGCGCTTAGACGGAGAGCGACGCTGGCGCTCTAGTAACACATGGCACGCCATCTTTTAACAGTTCGCTCACTTCGAGTATTCGACTTCCGAAATGTATTAAAATTATCGTTTAAATTATCAATAAGAAGTTGTGCTGAAAAACTGTCCATTAAAACGATTGAAAAATGGAAATTTAAAAGTGTAGCACAATTAAATGCGACAACGATTAAAATACAATTTATCGAACATTTCATTTCAGTAATTGCATTAATGATTTTTTAGAAATAAAAACATTAAGTATTTTGTAGCTATTTATTAAATAAAACTGAATATTTAAAGATATTCCTTAAGAGATTCATATACATAATATGAAAGCTGTATTATTTAGAAAAAAATTATTTTATTTTTATTTTATTTTGGAAAAATAAGTGACATCTACTATGCTAGAGTGTTGATCGAAGCGTATTAATGTCAGTATGATCCAAAAGAAGTTTCATGAAAATCGGTTCAGCTATTTTTTTTTTCTGTTTGAACAAAAAATACTGCACAAAAGTCGATTTTATACGCGGCATCTCTCGAATAAAAAATGTTATTGACTTTGTTAGGATGCCAATCGAAGCGTATTACCGTTAATATGATCCGCGAGAAATGTTAACAAAATTGATCCAGCTGTTTTTTTAAGATTGCAAAAAAGTGGAAGTATTTTAGAATTTCTTGAAAAAGATTTCTCTAGTTTAATCATACTGCAAAGTTGATCGTTTGGACCTCAAGAATCGAACTTATATAACCGAATATATGGCAACACACCTCACGGTTTACTTCTCAGTTTTGTTTTTTTTCATTTCTTATAATTTTTTATTCCTAGTGCTCGGTTCCAAAACATTCTCAAGGTCATCTAGCCTGTCCACTGTTATATTGAACAAATAAACATATTCTATTCTATATTTTATCATATCATTATTATTTTAAACACAGATTATGAATTTCTTTTCAAAAATTTTGACAGATTATTGTTAAAAAAAATTCTAAAATTAATACAATTTTTCTTCCGAAAGTCAATTTTCTGTAGGCTATATTGTATTTTATATTATACTCGTATTGTATTTTATGTACTTGTTGACGTATTATACTGTGGTTTTAAACGAAATATATTATTATTATTCATTCATGGCGCGTCTCTATTCTTGAGGGTAGTTTTCACAACATACACACAGACACCTCCCACCACCAACTAGGCATACCTTGGCACAGTACAAATATAGGCATTGTTTTTCTTCAGCCCTTTGTTTTAAACTTTGCGCGTTTCGGATGTTTCTTTTCCGGTAGATTTTTTCCAACTGGCTCGCGGCTAATCATTTCTCATATCTACTTCGTTATCTGTACGTTATACATATACCAGGTGATCAGAAAAAAACCACGCTCGTCCTACAGCTTTGAAGTTTCTTGAAATTACTCAACATTACACTAAAATATTCTGAACAGTTCATAAAAAAAACTTTAGATAATTAAACTGCATTTTATGAACTGTTTAGACTATTTTAGTGTAATAGCGGTCAAGTTTGGCACTGCTGAACAAAAGGAATGTTTAAACTCTAAACATTCCTTTTGTTAAGCAGTGCCAAACTTGACCGCTAGGGGCGCTAGCTATGTAATGACCTCAGTCAACACTTAGGAAGGAACGCGTAGATTTTGTTGTTACTATGCTTTATAGTGAAAGCAAATCATAATTTAGGTCGTTATGTAACTGCTGTTATCTACATTACGTTTGCCATGTGCCCATGTCCGTCGATATTTATTTATTGTCATTCTAAAACAATTGACTCATTGACTATAAATCAAAGTTCTTCATTGAGGCATGAGAATAATGTATGCTGTAATGTTATACTAGCGGCCCAGACCGGCTTCGCCTGGGTGTAAATGTAATATATAGAATATAAAAGATGATAATCATTATCATTAAATTCTCAACGTGTATCGAATTTGCGCGAATTCAATCGCTTTTATTTGTGAATGTTCAAAAATCGAAAAAAATCTTATTTCCCAAAAAGAAATTAAAAACATTCTGTTGATCCGATCGCTACCAAACTTCAGAAGATCACCCGCTGGGCTAATCTAAAGATTGTCTGAAAATTTCATCAAAAATGGTCTACCCGTTTGGAGTCCATAGATTACATATACATCGTCTTTTATTTATATAGATTATTAAAATGTAAAAAGTGGTTATTGTGACATAACGATCATAGTTGGACACATAGTATCGCGAAGTTTTTTGTAGTTATTGATATGTTCTTTAATATTGTAGAACATACTTTTGTTCTATCATCAATAGTTTCCGCAGCGCATGCGACGAAAGATGTTTTATGGCATTTTTTTTACACCTTGGGTTACGTTACTAAAGTTTTAGTAAGGATCCCTAATATTTTCTAGCAATAAATATAGCCTATGGTACTCAGGGTGAATGTAGCTTTCTAATGGTGAAAGAATTTTTTAAATCGGCACAGTAGTTTTTGAGTTTATTCATTACAAACATACACACACACAAAAATACAAATCTTTCCTCTTTATAATATTAGTGTAGATTAAATCCTAAAGATGTGGCATTTTTTATTCTTCAAAAAATGTTTTTATAGTGTAATGTTTGAGCATAATAATGTTATGTTCCACGATTTGCATTTTTTACCAAAAAAAATGTTTCCAAAAGGAACGGAACACGAATTTGAACTTTAAAAATATCTGACTAGCTGTTCATATATTTAGTATCGAACTCTTCAACATAAAATAAAGAAGATTGAGTATTCTTTCTTTGAGAGTGAGATGTTATATATTCCAAATTATGTTGTAACATTATTGAAAAGAGACAGTTTATACTAATTGTATACTTACGATTAGTAGGTACAGATAAACCTGGCTAACATATCTTTTTTTTAACCACCCGAATATGTAGTTAAATTTACAAGGCATATCTTTTTGACTTTGGTAAATCGTTAACGATATGATTATACGCAGTGAACTGTAGATTTACATTCTTAAAATCATATTGTGATCTTTGTTTCGTTGTTAATTTCTATAAAAAGGAAAGTTTACACTGATTCATACAAATCTTGTATTCAAATACGAGGAAAAGTTTTCCAATTTAAATAATTTCTTCAATTTTGCTGTTTTTTGAAAACAAATAATTATACTTACAACTTATTTATAATATAAAAAGCACATATAAAAAAAATCGTATTTTAAGTATTTAATTTACTAATATGCATTTTTATTTTCTTGTACATTTCTGGATATTTTGTATGACACTTAGATGGAAACACATTTCTAGAATTATTTGACACGTACCAAACTGATTTTAGCTAGTTACGCTGGAGCCCAGACTAACGTTAAAGTGACCGAAAACATGGTTAAAAGGCTTGTAAAAATACACAAGTCGTGAAATATCAAAAATATGTTTAAATTATAATTCTTATAGACTGAAAATATACGTTGGGGCTAAATGAAATTCTTGGCAGTTGATCAATTTAAGATATGCTGTTGTTTTATTTATTTTTGATTTGATGTTACCGTCATAGCTGTCAAACATTTATAATTTAATTTTCCTTTCAGAAGTTTATGCGTTTGGGTTTAAATTTTCTCCGCGGATTAACGGCAGTTGCAGAAAGCGTTGTCAAAAAATCTGATTTGACAATGACCTAATATTGTGAGCATACATATTTTTCCACATGAAAAGCATTGTACAATTTTAAATCAATCCAACTCGAAAAATAATTGTTCGATTGAAACAATATTCCTCTTAAACTGTGTACATGTATACTTAACATCGTTTTTTATACAATTTACACTTTGAAACACGTTTTTCTACGCATTTTGATCAAAATTTAGCTTGAAAATCGATTTCTTTCAACGTAGATCAAGCATTTGTTTTTACGTGAAAACAATCTAATGTTCTAAGAGTTTCACAACGACATTAGACTCGTCTTGCATGTATAAACGCTTTAAATACATGATTACAATCCAAGGTCATTGTCAAACACAATTTTTTGACAACGCTTTCTGCAACGCAGCATCAGTGTCGTCAGTAAAGTAGCATTTAAAGTATTTCCTTGAACTAATATTGTAAGATGGTTTTCACAATGGGATGGGGCCACGTCGTCGTCGTAGACGACATCAGTGAATTCCGCCCTCCTCGGACGACAGCCGACCGACGAACGGTCCGCGGGCGACTGTTTGGAAGCGGCGGCGAACGATAACACATAAAGCGCTCGCCTCTCAGGTCATAAAACACACTCAGCGACCGGCCTCTCTCGCTCTTTGTTAGTTTGGAAACTGACCGGAACATTTATGACGGGACAGCTGCCCGTTTGTACCCTTTGTAACAAATATTATTCGCTTCTGATCTTAAGACTTGAGTGTGAGAAGCGCCAGAGATGGAATCAGTTGTTTTTAGGACTCCGTACCTCAAAAGGAAATACTAGATCGATTGAGTTAAAATTTGGTACACATATTATGTAAGTCGGTGACCATAAGACGGACGTGTAACGTAAATAAATGAATTTTGAATATAGGAAATTAAAAACAAAAGTTTTGCAAACTGTACCATGTGACATATCAAACGAAAGGCTTTGTAGTAAGGGTCTCAAATATATTTTTTTCATAATTTTAGAATAAGTAGTTTTAAAGCTATTTAAAAAAATAAATGAACAATTAACCATTCCCCCCATTATCTCCGAAACTACTGAGTCTAAAATTTTGAAAAAAATAGGGATTATCAAGTTTCACCCATAGTTTACAGGAAAACTTAAACGAAAATCCTAAGTGTTAAAGTACTCACGGAAAACGAGTTGACCTGGTTTTTCAGTTATCGTCAACAGTATATGAATTTTTTAGTTTACAGTTACACTTGTACCACTGTACCGGCAGGCATTGCAGCGGGAAAAGAAGTGCATGTTTTTAGAACATTAAAAAGAAGTACAGTAACTTTACATGTCAAAAGTATTCGTTAGAGAAAGGACTATAATTTTTAGTTTCAAATTACAAAAAAAAGTAAGTTTATAAAAAGTTTCTAACTAGATGCAATTATAAAAGTAAGGGTTCGAAATAAAATCGTATACAGTGTGTCTCAAAAGCAGATCGAAAAAAAAACGGCTGGATTGCTATTATCAATATACCGGGTGTTTTTTTCAAAACTTTGAATGATTTTTTTGTTGATACACCGGTTGAATCAAAAACAGTTTTAGGTAAAAGTTGTTGGATTTTGAGGGGGAAATAATTTACACATAATACCAACCCCCTCCTCCCACCCCTCAGCAGGGGGAGGGGGTAACTTTTGTTTTTTAAATGGAAACCCCCGATTTTTATGATTAAATTTTTTTTTGTGTAAAAATGAACAACTTTAAAATTTTATTTAATTTAATTTAATCATAAAAATCGGGGGTTTCCATTTAAAAAACAAAAGTTACCCCCTCCCCCTGCCGAGGGGTGGGGGAGGGGGTTATTATTACGTGTAAATTATTTCCCCCTCAAAACCCAACAACTTTTGCCTAAAACTTTTTTTGATTCAACCGGTGTATCAACAAAAAAATCCATTCAAAGTTTTGAAAAAAACACCCGGTATATATATTATTTCTCAAAGATGATTTTTATCGGTATGAAATATCTTCCTTAAGACTGTATCAAAATGTTCGATACACCATTTTGGTGATTATTTCTCTCTAATGACAATACTAAGTTAATATCTTAAAATTATTTTTTTATTAAAAAACAACAAATTTTAAACATTTGATTATAGAAAATAACATTCAGAAAAAACAAATGTCATCATGTGGTGGTATGTATGACACTTAAAACGACTATTAAATTATAAAATTGTAACACCGATAACAACAAACTTCTTAAAAAATATTCTGAAGTTCGGATCTGATTGTTTGACACAAAAATACTAAAATAGCTATATTAAATATTCGACAAGAGTGGAAATACTATTAGAACACTGTTCTATAAATTTTTTTTAATAAAATAGTTTCTATAAAGCTTTAAGAAAATTAAAAGAGCTTAAGATTTGAGATTTCGTTTCTTCAAAAATAATTTCTTTCTCAGAATTATTGGAAGACGGAATAAATCTTTCAGAAGATAAAAGGTGTGAAATATAAGTTTTTCTCAATTTTAACTGCTTTCAGAAACCCATTTCTTCCCACTGGTTAGAAATTTGTTCAATTAAATAAAAAAGCACTATTTTAAATCAATTCTATCCGGAAAGCGTCCATTAAATGAACGTTATTATGAATACAATTTGAAACATAGTAATTGCAATTTTAGTAAGTTTAAGGGAATTTCTATAATTATTAGTATCTAAATAGGCTTACGTAAATCTTGAGACCGGGCCTGATATTTAACATAACGTAATCAGCATGTTTTTGTAAATAATTCCTTTCCAGTCACTGATTACAAGTCTAATATAAATTTCAAAGTAAAAGAAGTAAATAAAATGTGTATTGTATCAAGGATTTTCTGATCAGTACATTCTTACACCGCTCGGCGTATGGCTTCAAGTCAAAAGTGAATCTAAAGAAAGAAAAAGAAGAGAACAGAATCCGTAGCAAGACGTTTGTAGTTACAACGAAAGAAGAAATCTCGAATCACTTTTGCACGAATAGTATTTATTATATTAGAGTTAGACTTTTATACGAAATATATCTCCAGCATGGTAACTGCAAGATTTTATATTTGAAATTAAATAATATATAAAGATGCAACGCTTAATAGTATTTTTTTGTAATTACCATAATTAGTTATTTTTATTAATTATTACTTTTTTTAATTTATTGAAGTTATAGTTTTTGCGCGTTGAGAGGAAAATTTTAGCAGGCAATAGAAGTTGCACGCGCACAGCTAACAAAAATTCGACAGTTTGAAGTTGGCCATAAGAGGCTCAGACTAAAAAGACAAATGGACGAAATCGATGCACGTTCTGTTATCTGAAAACTACATAAGTAAATTAAAAATTATTCTATTTTTAACATGTACAACATTTTTAATTTGATGTCGATATCGGAATATCTGTACGGCATCAAAAGTGGAATTTGAGGTAGGATGATAAGTAGAGTTCTCCTCAATGGCGTAGGTTCAAATTTCGGTCCGTCATGAAAATGTGACCTCTGAAAAATTTAAAGTACGCCTACTGTTTGTTTTTTTCTTTTTAAAAAAAGGAGATTTTTTTGTCTGTCGTTAATAAGCTTTTAAAGTTAATAATAAATTAATTTGTTAATACTAATTTGCGTTCTAAACTTTTAGTAAATTATTTTGGTTTAACCTTGATTCCTGCACTAGCACTCAGATCCACTGGACCAGGACCGAATTTAAGGGAGGGCAACCGGGGCTACAGTCACGGGGCCTCTACAAAAGAAGGGCTCCCACAATAGAGACTTCGGAAGGTTCCGTTCGTTAACGCTAAAATTTAATTTCAGATAATTCTTGTTTCCGATTATATTTATATGTTTGTTAAATAATAAAAGAATCTATACTTGGTTTCACAATAAATTATTTATTGGAAAACTTGACTGAAAAAATTGTCCATTTTATTTGGAAAATAATTTGGGGCCTCCAGACTTCTAAATACGGCATTGCACTGGACATTTCTTGCACTAGTAATAATAATGCGTTTAACGTCCGTTTCTCGATTTATGTCACAACAGACGCTATTCACAGCATTACAATTTTCTGTCTATTGAAGGAATTAACCATCTCGATATTTATCTAGAATTAATTGCGGGAAACCATGGAAATCCTCAACAAGATAACAGGTGCAGGAATTACCGTTTCTCGGCGAGAGGCATTAGGAAAAAGTCCCAACCACATTTTCCCCCGCCGGGATTCGAACCCAATATCTCCCGAATGCGAGTCCAGTGCTTCACCACTACGCTACACCGCCCGTAACTTCTTGCACTAATAAATGTATTATACCATCGTAAGGAATATTTTATTCATAAGATTGCTAATTAAATATATAGTTACTTTTGTACTTAGATAGTAAATATGAGAATAAAGAAATTCTTATTCATTAAACTCACATTTACAGAAACTGTTTCAAAGCAATGAAAATAAAAGACTTATACTTATTTAATTAAAAAGTGACATGTTTAACTGAATATAATTAAATTGCTTTTTAAAGTCTGCAAACAAAACGAGAAAATCAAAATGTGTCTTTCTTTAATCTTCTTCCAAAGTTCCTTTTATCTTATACCATCATTTTATATATTTTTTAATGAGATTTTTTTGTTGAAATAAATTATTTTTATACTTAAATTAAAAAAAAATCTTAGTAAGTATTAAAGTTTAAAATATTCTGGGATTCATTAAATCCATAGATGGAGATTAAAAATTAATGCTTTCAAAACAGAAACTATTTTTTTTACTAGCAGAATACCTTCAATAACAAAAACTAAATGTATTAATAGTAACAGTCGACGGTTTAAGTTATATTTAGATGAGACGGGGGATTATTACAACACTGAATTACGACATAAAGATCTATAGTCTTTCTCACCAACAGATATAGTAATTTCCATACTCTTGTCCATAAATATAATGATTACTATTTATATATGTTAATTTTTCTCAATTTTTTTTGGAATATAAATTTTATAAAAACCCGGGTCGCAGTGCCAGAACCCTGCCGACAATATAGTGTATTTGATAATACAGGCAGTGTGGCTTTATTATGCGAACTTATGTTGGTTTTTGGGCAAAATAAAAAATTTGACTCCTTAATACACCCCTTAAAATAACATTTATTTTCTTAATTGCAATATTATTATCAGTTGAACTTCTACACCAAATTATATACAACTTTGAGTAAATAATTCACTATCTGCAAAGTAGTGTTTTCATAAAATTTGTAAGTCCGGTCCTGTCGGGCCGATTTTATTAAAATTTTAGGGACACTTTTTAATTACTACTGGAGGGTTAAATGTCAATTTTGAAACGATTCTGAGAATTTTTTCGGTATTTTGGGGCCCAAAAACGTTTTTCAACCCCTAAAAACTACCCTTAAAATGGCCCGATTACGCCCATTTTAAATAGGCTTCTTGCGGTGATGGATTTCAACACGTGGGCCAAATTTCGTTAAAATCAATTAACTCTTTCGAAAGTTATTGCCCGCACACACATATATATATATATATATATATATATATATATATATATATACGTATATATATAAATATATATATATATATATATATATATATATATATATATATATATATATATATACATATATATATAAACATTTTTAAAAATGGTGCCAAAGTGTTTAGGAGGTTATGAAACGTCGAGAAATTTTGGTCCGACCCCTAGGTTCCGCCATCCGACCGACGCCAATAGTGTATGTTGCCATATGGCAAATACACTAATAATTTAAAAAAAAAATATGTCAAACTTGTAACTTTTTTTTGGACATAAAAATAATCAATTAGTTGTAATGATCGTCACTGGATTAAATTCCCTAACAAGAAATTATAAAATCCTTAATAATTATACAGAACTTGCGTGGGCACCTGTCTATTATACCACCAAAAACATAAATGTGAAACAAGGGCCAAGTTCGATACAAGAGTAAGTCGCGTTGCCGGCTTTGCCGAAAAAAAGAATTGATATCTATGAAGGTGTCAAGTTTCTGCTTGGCAAGTTTCGTTTATTACTAATAAACTTGCCAAGTGAAAGCTTGGTACCTTCTTAAATCTCAATTCTGTTTTTCGATGATCTACTAATCAGTCAGTGAGTACCCAAAATCGTGATTTTTGGACACTCGTATCTTGGAAACTATTTTAACTATAGACGTGTGAAATTTAATATACTGTTTGCTTAAAGTAATCTTAACCTCCCCGACAAAAAATCAGTTTTGTGACGTAACTTGCCTCGGAAATAGAGGGGAATAAAAAAGGAGTCTTAATGGTTCGTGTAAATATAGTACACAGTGCTTTGCGAGGAGGACTTGGCCGGCGCACCCCGTTCTCTCTTATTTCTGTATATCTATAAATACACTTTCGTAAAAGAAAAAAAGAAAATACGACGTATCTATAGCAGCTTATTTTAAGAATGATCCGAGGATCGTGGTGCTAAAATATTCTACATACTCTGAATTCAAAATATAAAATATGTATATATATATATATATATATATATATATATATATATATATATATATATATATATATATATATATATATACCTACAATAAATTTTTTATGTGACGTTTCTTCACGACAAAAAAGTTTACAGAAAATAATGCTATATTGATACTTTTTAAACTGATTCAAGCTCAATAGATATTTATGTCAAAACCAATAATACTCGAGTTTGTAGAGTAAAATGTTTCAAAACGTTGGTGTCAGTATAAACATAAAATAACCAGTTTTAACAGTCTTGCCATAATAATCATAAAAAAAGAACTTTTCCGGATGATACAAAACAAAGTCATAAAATCTGACTACAAAAGTTTTATTAAGATATTAAACGAATTTTTGTCTGAAGGAACAAAGCTTTTAACAAAGAACATGCATAAATTGCATACTGTCATTTGAAAGATCTGTGACTAGTGATTTTAAACGTTCCACGTTTAAAAACAGATGACTCCTCTACTACAAACTTCCAGTTTTCAGGTTTTAACATATGAGTGTTACTAGAAATAAAATATGCATTTGCTATTTGATCACTTTCATATTTAGGTGTGTTTAGTAGAATAATATAGATAGCTCATATAGAAATTTACACTGAATAGTATATAATCCATAGTTATACTTTTGTACAACAAATGCAATAGTGTCAAAAGATCTAGTATTTTTAACACTGGATCACTCAAAATCAACACAACTTTCTAGATATAGCTAATTTGTCTAAAGGGCTAGGGAGCCCCATGGATTGCTAGGCCCTGGTTTTAAGTCCGGCGAGCCTATATTTTAGAGGAGAAATTGTAGATTACAAACGACCGACAATTTAGGTCATTAGCATTTAGAGAAAAATTAAATAACATTATCTCGAAAGTAAAAAATCTGAGTATACAAATTAATTTATACGAAAAAAAATATCAAAATAAAATCAGACCTTTGATGTTGATGTGTTTTTTTTTAAACAAAATATATCACAAAGTTATAAATAAATGAATTATTTGCAACGTAATTTCAGCAAAGAAAAAATCTAACCAATAAACAACTGAAACTATTGTACATTTTTCACTCATTTGTTTTAAAATGTAGCTATTTTAACAATAGTGAACACAAAAGATAGCGTTGTTTTGCTCTTTTCTTGCTGGAATAGGTATAGTCCTGAATTTATATGCAAATGAAGTTTCACGACAGAATAATTCAATTCTTTATCCATTCAAAAGACTACAGAGAGTCGAATTCGTCAAATAGTAGGAAATGTTACTATTATATAGAGTATCTCAGACATGACAACTCGGGTCTGTATCTCGATTATTTTTAAGATAATCTCACCAAAGCAAATCCTTTCGTAAACGGAATAAAATTCTCTACCAGATTATTTTATTCTATTCTATTCAGAGACTTTAGCGCCACTACACGTCAACTAAATTACTAAATTACTAAATTCTTGGGTCTAAATGTTGATCAACATTTAAACTTCAAAAATCACTGCAAATACTTGGCCTCCAAACTATGTAGTTATCATTATATGTTCATTAATCTAAAACAAACATTAACACCACAACAGTTATTAAATTTTTATTACGCACAAGTTTATTCAAGATTAAAATACACTATTTGCTTTTGGGGTATGTCTTCTCAAGCAAATGGTGTATTTATCTACCAAAAGAAAATTGTCAGATGTATTGCTGGTGTGTCGCAGCGAACAAGTTGCAGAGATATATTTAAGAAATATAGAATACTTACATTAGTTTGCATACTAATTTATGAACTGTCAACTTATGTTTTTAAGAACCTTAGTAGGTTCATCAAGAACTCGGACATTCATAACTTAAATACCAGATCAAAATCTGAACTTAGAGTTCCTTTTAATCGATTAACCGTCTCCATGAAATTCCCAAATAGTTTAGGTATTGCTGTTTATAATAAACTACCTCAAAGTATTAAACAATGCGATAAATTGTCGAAGTTTAAAAAACACTTAAAAGAATTTTTATTATCAAACGCTTTCTACAAATTGGATGAGTTTTTAAGTTATGAATGATTGAGTCCTTGATGGACCTACTACTGTCCTTGATGGATCCACCGTGACGATTTTGTATCCTTTATTGGCAAAGCAAATAAATATATTATCATTATTATTATTATTATTACCGACATCTGGTAAAATAAACACATGGCTACATTTGTTTTTTCTGAATATTATTTTCTGTAATAAAATTGTTAAACTTAATTTTTTTAATAAAAACATTAATTTTACTTAGTTTTCGTCATTAGAGAGAAAAATAATCTCAAAATAGCGTATCAAACATTGATTTTGATACAGTATTAAGGGAGACATTTCATACAGGCAAAAAAACTCCTTTGAGAAATATATATACCGATTTCATAGAAGTAAAGTTTTCATTGCACTAAAAATGTAACTATAAAAATTAAATAGAGATTAATGCATTTTAAAACGAAATTTAATTCACTGTTCTAACAACGAAACTAATAAAAAAATCGTAACTGCAGGTATAATGAATGGTTACGTAGTGACTGGTGTTGTTGAACCTCATTTTTCAGTAATTAATTATTTATTGAGATAATAAAAATATGAAGTTCCATCCCCGTTCCTAAATTAAATAAGACGCTACAATGTAGTAGCTAAACAGTTAGTAAAAGTAATAAACTCTTACGAAGAAGATGAATATTTTGCTACAGATTTGATGTACTGTCTTGCACACATATTATACAGACTCTCTGTAAATACACGTTACGAATACATTTAGAGAAAGGAGTTACGTTAGTACCAATTTTTAGTATTCACATCTCGTGAAATTTTTGGCGTCTCAAATTTATGGGAAATATTTTTTGATTTTTTTTTTATTATTAAAATATATGCAGGTTTATAAGTTTTATAAATATGCCAAATTTAAAATTGATACCCTTATTTAGTCCAGATACACCGACGGACGGAAAAACAAATGATTCAATACGGTTTATTATTTTTTTTCTTTTGAGTTACGGAAGTAATAATAAGGGTTTAAAAGCAGAAGTGCTCGAACACGGGTCAAGTAATAAAAGGTCGAGGCGAGCAGAAAAAATATTTTTAAATAATTTCAGAAATTACTGAAGCGATTTGAAATAAAAAGAACACCTAGACATACGAAAGAAAATTAAACCTATAACGTCGAACCGACTTAAAAATAATGAAGAAGTTTTATTGGATGGCAGCCAAAATATTCAAAAACAAGGTCATCAGCTCTTTTCTTAGCTGCGGTAGGGATCTTAGATGCATAACGGGTATTTTGTTTGTAATTAAATTTAAAAAGTCTGAAATAAAAATTAAATTTAAAACTTAAGAAACCCCCGACACAAAAACCTATAAAAAGTTAAAAAATAAAATTTCTGAGCCCGGTCTTTTAACTTTAATATTTAAATACTTAGTAATATTTTGTGATTCAAGCGTCGTCGCGTCGGTGGACTGCTATATAAATAAAATAAAAGTTAGAATACAAATGAAAAGAGCTTGGTAATGATATAAAAAATATGCAATTTTAATATAAGTCACCCATAATTTTAAAACCCAAATTAAAGCAATAGTAGCAACAAAAAAAGAATTTAGAAAAAAAGTCAAAAAATACATACTACAAAAATGCCCATATAGTCATAACTTGTAGAATAACTTTTACTATATTTTATTAACTGATTTTACAATATTTTATCTTAATATTTTAATGTATTCATGTTTTAGTAACCTTTTGTATCCATTTCTTGTGGCCATGCAAATAAAAAATTTACTATTATTATTATTCTATCTAGGTCTCCTGACGCGACGTCGCTTGAATCACAAAATATTACTAATTAAGTGTTTAAATATTAAAGTTAAAGGACCAGGCCCATAAATTTTATATTTTAACTTTTTATAGATTTTTATGGGTCAGGGGTTTTTTAAATTTTTAATTTTATTTTTTTTTTAATTAATTACATATTACCTATAGCTGGCATGTAGTTTTTTTATATATATGTCATTTTATTTATTTAAAATCATTTCTACTGAAAGTCAGTTTCAATTTTTTTTCTGAGTAGCGTTTTCGTGACACCTCGTATAGGGCTAAGTTAGTTACCTTCGTACAGAAGGAAGTGAAATATGTCGTTGGCTTCCAGCATTGGCTCATGATGACACAGTGACATAGCGAGGTTAACCATTAAGGCGTCAGAGGAACTCACATAGCGCGACAGTGGCGACACTCTGTCACGGTAAAACACTTGACGTAATTAAAACTCGTCCTCGCCATTTCCTTGTCCTCGTTTTTAATCTCCGAACTTTTACCACATCATCAAACCGCCCACCGCCACCCGCATCTCCCCACACTATATAGTTTAGTGTTTCTTAACAGTTATATATACTTATATATACTGACTCATTCTCTTACTTTATTACAGATGGCAACAAAGTCACAACAAATTACTAAACTAAAATAGTTGCAACTAGGTATTTTGAATCTGTCTTTTGTTGTTGCCAGTACATTCCCTCACAGAAATCTCGCGCTTTACAATTTTTTTCTATCTCAATTTTGAAAATATATACAAAGCCGTATTTCGTTTAAGCTGACTGATCCCTCAGGTTGTAAAATATGCTCTCGGGAAAACTGTGGTCGTAAATTAAATTTTATTATCTACTATTTTTATTATTAGCTGTGATTGAGCATTAAACTTACAAAATTTGGCTTAAGGTAGTTGTCGTGGTTAAAGCACACCGTCAGAAAGTTCTTAATTTTTGTATACTTATTAAGGACATGATAATACAATTACCCTGAAAATTTGAAGTCGATCGACCGTATATAATCCGAGAAAAATTCACATAAAAATTGGATAATTAACATTGATTGTATACGATCTCTGTAGTTCTGAACCAGTTTCTTATTTATAAAAAAAGAACTAACTGTCAGAAACTTTCCCAAAACTGACAGTCTTTCAATCCATTTATTATGACTTTAAAATAAAATAAGAAATTTTTTTTGACCGTCTAATTATTTACAAATAACGGTTTAAAGCTCAACAATTTATAGAAAAGTATACATGCATATGAATACTGTATGGGTTACGTTTCCACGGGTACAGTCTTGCGTACAAATTATGGATCACTTAGCTACAAGCTAGTACACTTTTGTGGCGCGTATAATCTATAACTTTTTGACAATATTGTACCACGACAACTACAGTAACACATATTTTTGCCCTAAAAATTATAGCACTTCACGAGATTTTGAAATACGGTAAGGCAAATTACAACTTTTTTACAAACTTACGTTAAAAATACTGAAAAACTGGGCTTGCTCAATAATTTTTTTCAAATTAGATTTTTTCTGTACAAATATTTCTGTAAAATTCTTATGCTTTTTATCTGATTTTAAATCGTTTAACTTTAAAAATCTGTCACTAACTTCCGGTCTATACGACAAACAAATTTTAAAGTGAATGTACATTTTTATTATAACAAAATTTCTACTTTGAAGTCACATAAGTAGTAAAAATATCCGTAAAGATGACGACTTCACTTCTCATACATAACTTATATTTTAATGACTGTAATTAAGTAAAGTTGATAATTTATTCACATAGAATGGCTACAGCGTAAAGATATTAACTAAATACTCGCATGCACACATAGAAACTAAAGTAAATAAAACAACTTTACAAATATTACTTTACTGCAGGTTTAACGTTATAAAGTAGACTAGTTTTGTTCTTCAATAAAGCGTCAGCAGAATTAGTATTTTAAATCACTATAAGTAATATAAACAAGTTAATATGTCATAACTTTTGATCTAGTTTTAAGGATAAATCATGCCGTTATATTATGTTGAAAGTATGACAACATAATGGCAAGTAATCAAACATTTTAGAGTTACTGGGAAAGAAAGTTAAACTTAAGCGATAAAAATTATTGTGTTGGAATTGGTACACGACATTGCAGGTCTATATTTTTTCACAAAACTTGTAAGCGCAAGATGACATGTCCTTTAAAAAAGTATTGAGAGTATATAAGGTCAGGATACTTTGAACCAAAACTACTCAAAATTAATGCAACAAAATCTCCTCAAATTGTGTCACAAAATGAAAGGTTTCGTTATAAATTTTAAGGAACTCGAGATATTCTAGAAAGGGTCACATTATTTAGGAATGTTCAAAGATAGTGTGCCATATGAGTATATTGTCAATACGCCAGTATTAATAAAGGTTTAAGAATTTCAGTGGCAGGCAGGCAGACAACAATATGAAAATAGCTAATTCGGTTCAGATATCTTTGATTCATGTACATCTCTTTCTAAATTTGACATAGCCGTTCAATTTTGGAAGCTAACCCCTCAAGATTTTGGTTCATAGATTGAAGTTATTAATTTTATATACATTGTTTTTTAACGAACTGAATATTTTATTAATTCGTCGAGTCGTCATTTTCGAGACGTAGGTAAGTTTGGTTTACCAAAATTTTTCACCGTGTTCAGTGACGATTATATAGCACTTCTGAAATTATACAAAATTCAAAACAAACTTTCATAATAAAAATATAAATGATTTGTCGGGAAAAAGGACTTTTTAAGTAAACACTTATTTGTTATTTATAGCGACGTTTCGTCTCTTGCTTGGGACTTTTTCAAGCTTTATAACTATTAAATGTTTTGATCAAGTAGATATAAAAGTTAAAATACACATGTAAATATAAATTTGAGTTAAACAATTGTTCATTAAAAAGTTTGTAATAATTCCGTTTTTAAAAAATATTTTTACGGTTGATGTTCAAATTATTTTATTTTATTGACGGTTAGTAAATAAAAAAAACTTTCATAATAATTTATCAAATAGTTTTTTAGTTAAATCCGTGCTAATACATAGACATATAAAGCATTTTATATACTACAGATTATTATTCATTCGGATTTTGCAATCTAGAACTGTATATCTTGAAACATCGTAACTGTACAAAAACGTAGTGATGTAAAAATAATGTTATTGTACAGATTTTCCGAGTATACATATTTTAAACATAATTAAAGCAGAATTTGAATAAGTATACAATATTTTTAGCATACAACAGAAGCTACCCGAACAGTGCAGAGAGAGTGAGAACGAATATAACGTCTGTTTGCTAACTTACATTCTGTAAAATAAATGAGTTGCTAACTAGAGAATGAATGATAACTACTGTACTGCAGCACAACTCAAATAAATACAAAGCAAACTTCTGACAGAGACGAAACAATCCTCTGCATCATAATAATATATCATACGTGTGTTGTATAGCGTTGGTACGCAAGTACCAACTACCGAGTACCTTTACAGGCTGCTCCATTAAGGTAGTTGTCGTGGTTAAGGCACACCGTCAGAAAATTTTTGTATACATATTAAGGACATGATAATACAATTACCCTGAAAATTTCAAGTCGATCGAGCGTATATAATCCGAGATAAATTCAATTAAAAATTGGATAATTAACATTGATTGTATACAATCTCTGTAGTTCTGAACCAGTTTCTTATTAATAAAAAAAGAACTAACTGTCAGAAACTTTCCAAAAACTGAGAGTTTTTTAATGCATTTGTTATGAGTTTAAAAAAAATACAAGAAAAAAATTTTGACCGTCTAATTATTTATAACTAACGGTTTAAAGTTCAACAATTTATAAAAAAGTATACATGCATATGAATACTGTATGGGTTACGTTTCCACGGGTACAGTCTTGCGTACAGATTATGGATCACTTAGCTACAAGCTAATATACTTTTATGGCGCGTATAATCTATAACTTTTTGACAATATTGTACCACGACAACTACCTTAAGTCACTTCAAGATCATCCACTATCCACGGCTACAACTGACTAGCCGCTACCCGCGGCTCCGAGCGCGATTGAGATGAAACAAGACAACATCAACAGTAGTGAAGCCTTCGATCCTTCAGTATAACAGACTTGCCTCGTTGGCAAAACATTGCTTTAATAAGAACAAGAAACCTTCGCGAGCGAGGGATCATTAACTCAGTAAAGTTTCATCGTAATGAATGAATGGTACAGACACTCATTTTTAGGGTTCCGTATCTCAAAATGAAAAAAGGAAATCTTACAGAATCTCTTGTCTGCATGTATGTCTGTCAAGACTGTTTTTCTTAGAAACACGTGGAAGTTTCAAGTTGAAATTAATACCAAATACGCAATCAAAAGGTATGGCCGTTTATGCCGAATATTTTGACACTCGCAAGGGAATCAAAGCCTATAGGGCCCATGGTACAGAAAAAGTTATAGTAGTTAAATTGGTGCCAACCTCAAAACTTTATTATTTTACGTTTTTAAGTGACTTTCTTTGAAAGAGGTTCAATGTTTTAAAGGTTTTTTTTAGGTATGCTTTTGAAGGTATATTTCAGTATACTTTCGGGAATAGAAACATCTATCCAACATCTAGAATGAATGTAATTGTTTATTCATTACGGGAAACAGGATAGGTGAACGCAGTTTGAATAGGATATATGGTCCAAACTGAAGCCAAAAAATAATTTGGTTGATGATATCCGCTTGCATTTCTGTAACATTTCGTATTTGTTTTGTTTTTTTTTTGCGCATGTGCTGTACAATATGTGCGACACGAGTATGTAAATATGAACAATGCATTATGAAGGCATTGTACTGTACGAGTATACTTTTGTACAGCATTATTTTCTCTTGAAATTTTTTCATGAACCAAGTAGCGAATTTCAAAATAAATACACAAAGAAAATCATAAAATATTTTTTTTTATAAAGCGAAATTAGCTTTGTACATACCATCAATACAGTTTTGAATTACGCGCAAAATATTTACACATCCAAATTAACGGATGAGCATTTGAAGTCGCTGCTAAAAATTTCCACTAGAAAATTTGACCCACAACTGCAAACAATCATTAGTGGAAAGTTACAACTACATAAGTCTTATTGACTATAACAAAGTTATGTTTCTTTTTTTAGTTTCAATATGTGAATCACCTATATTACAATTTATAGTTATTATTTAAATATGTAAGTTTCTTAATTTTGTCATTAAATAAAAACGTTGGATATTATTTTGTATAATTTACTTAAATAAGCTACGACGGGCCGGATTGGTGGTCCTCGCGAGCCAAATTTGGTCTGCTGTTCGTCGTTTAGAGACCCCTAAGTGATAATAATAATAGATCTAGGTTGCTAACTGGATGATTGATGACGGACCAACCAAAGGTTGCGATCACATGACCAATTTCTTACTAAAGATTCTTTTAACTATGTGACCCTTTAGAGACTACTGTGACAGGAGAAACTAGCTCAAAGCTTTAATTCTTAAATTATATCGCCGTTGTCTTGAAAACATGCTGCGGAATATTCTTGTTTAAAAAACGTAATCGTTCTATTCATTTCCTCAACAAAGAATGTAAATATTATCTTTTTAAATGAAATGAACTATTATAAAAACTTGTTGAATAGGTAGAAAGTTGCAATTTATAAAGATATTTACATAGCATTAATGAAAAGAGAACATGAGATGCATTGCATTAATTAAAATTACAATGAAGTCATTGGGTATGTACACAATTTAATGTAAATAATTTGCACAATTGCACCGCGAAGTGTTATTAAACCAATAAAATAATATTTACTCTTGTTGAAAAGTGTAGTTCTCCAATCAAATTGTTTCATTTGTAACAAAAGTCATATAATAATTTATTCTAATAAATATGGAGTCTGAAATCTGAATTCTAATAATTAAAGTCGTCGTGTCTAGTTTACCTATAGTTAATAAATAAAAATATCACTAATATATAATTATGGTTTGCTACAATTGAGTACTTGAATTAAAAAAAAACTACTAAATTTTTTTATTTTTTAAATAATATATCGTAACGAAAAGAAAAAAAAATTAAGCCATAGGTAATTAATAACAAATTAATTAAAATGTATAAAACTTCAAAAGATATTACGTGATAACAAAACGTACCAGAAATGTTTGAGACGTCAAAATGACAAAAGTTGTGCATTTGTGTATGGCTTTATAATACATACTATCAAAGTAACCATGGCAACCAGGACCATAAAAACATTTTGACGTCACAGAGGTTTTTGGCGCGTTATCGGATCTTAGCTTAAACATTATTTTTAAAGCAAATATAACTTTTTCATTATGAAATTAAACAAAATAATAAAAGTAGTTTAGCTATAAAACTTGTATGTGATCTTTCCATTTATGTAAAAAAAAAATTCATTCAAAAACCCAATTATTGCAAACACTATCACTGTCGGGACACGAATCTTTTCACTATCGCAGTGGAATGAATAATCAATTACTCAACAGTGATATACCCAAACAGTCAATCTTCCTTACATTTATAGCCGGTGCCGAGAGCATCGACCCGAATGCATCAACCGGTTGTGCGAAGACTATTTGCGTCTAGTCGGTGCTGATATGTATGACGTATGAAATAATGAAGTATGGTATATAACTGCAATTATTATGTGCTTATAAGTAAAAATATAACTTTACAAAAAGTATTGAAATGTCATCCAAAGCATACATGTGAAAAAGGGCCAAGTTAAAAAGCGAGTTAAAAAAAAGCAGTGAGATCTAGCACGGTGCCAAATTTTTACTTGGAATGTTTACATACACGAGTCATCTATTTGTAATATAAAACTTAAAAAAACCCGGGTTGCAGTGCCAAAACCCTGCCGACAATATAGTGTATTTGCTTATATAGGGCCGTGTCGTTTTATACTTTTATTATGTGAAATTAAGTTTGTTTTTGGGCAAAATAAAAAATTTAACCCCTTAATACACCCCTTAAAATAACATTTTTTTCTTAATTCTAATATTATTATCAATCTAACGTCTCCACCGAATTAAATACACCCTTCAATAAATAAGTCACTATCTGCAAACTAATGTTTTCATAAAATTTGTAAATCCGGTCTTGTCGGGCCGATTTTATTAAAATTGTGGGGACACTTTTTAATCACTACCAGAGGGTTAAATTTCAATTTTGAAACGATTCGGAGAATTTTTTCGGTATTTTGGGGCCCAAAAACAGTTTTCAACCCCTAAAAACTACCCTTAAAATAGCCCGATTAGGCCCATTTTAAATAGGCTTCTTGCGGTGATAGGTTTCAACACGTGGCCCAAATTTCGTTGAAATCAATTAACTCTTTCGAAAGTTATTGCCCGCACACATATATATATATATATATATATATATATATATATAAATATATATATACATATATATATAAACATTTTTAAAAATGGAGCCAAAGTGTTTAGGAGGTTATGAAACGTCGAGAAATTTTGGTCCGACCCCTAGGTCCCGCCATCCGACCGACGCCAATAGTGTATGTTGCCATATGGCAAATACACTAAAAATATAACTTTACAAAAAGTATTGAAATGTCATCCAAAGCATACATGTGAAAAAGGGCCAAGTTAAAAAAAAGCAGTGAGATTTAGCACGGTGCCAAATTTTTACTTGGAATGTTTACATACACGAGTCATCTATTTGTAATATAAAACTTAATAAATGGTTTTTGACACCTTCTTAGAATTCAGTGTTTCTTGCGGCAACTTGGCTTTTTTCACATTTACGTATTTGATGGGATTAACTAATATCGGAGATGCTACCTTGGTCCCGATTATTTCCAACATACTGTATATATCCAGCATACACTGTTTAGTAGGTAGTCTCTTTATGAAAGAATATAGACTAAGAAGAACTTTGGTGGTTTCTATAATGACTTTGATATGAAATACATACGTCATATAAAACGACTGTGTCGATGACATCGCGGCCCGCGTCACAAATAGCACAATCTATATCTGTCAACTTTCAATAACTTACTGAAAGGAGAAAGACTGTTTTCAATTCTACTAGAGTTAGACCGACACATATTTACGGGAAGTTCAAAGAAATATGCACTCGATATTGGAAGAAATAAGAAAAGCGTAAGCCGATAATATTTTTTTACATAGTTCTACCTTAAAAAAAACATTTACAATATACATTTGAAGTGAGTGCGGCAAAAATAACTGATGTCAAATTTCGAGAGTGAAAATTGATTAAACGAACTCACCGATCGACGACACAAAATAATAAATGCTTTATAAAACAGTTATTTTATTTTTCGACGTAAATGAGTTCGTTCTTCCAATTTTATTCTTACTACACTCTCTAAACTTGATATCAGTTATTTTTGTCGACCTCACGAACTTCAAGGCTACATTGTAAATGTTTTGTTAAGGATATCACTCATTAGTGTATTTGCCATATGGCAACATACACTATTGGCATCGGTCGGATGGCGGGACCTAGGGGTCGGACCAAAATTTCTCGACGTTTCATAACCTCCTAAACACTTTGGCACCATTTTTAAAAATGTTTATATATATATGTATATATATATATATATATTTATATATATACGTATATATATATATATATATATATATGTGTGCGGGCAATAACTTTCGAAAGAGTTAATTGATTTTAACGAAATTTGGCCCACGTGTTGAAATCCATCACCGCAAGAAGCCTATTTAAAATGGGCCTAATCGGGCCATTTTAAGGGTAGTTTTTAGGGGTTGAAAAATGTTTTTGGGCCCTAAAATACCGAAAAAATTCTCCGAATCGTTTCAAAATCGAAATTTAACCCTTTAGTAGCAATTAAAAAGTGGCCCTAAAATTTCAATAAAATCGGCCCGACAGAACCGGACTTACAAATTTTATGAAAATACTAGTTTGCAGATAGTCAGTTATTTACTGAAAGGTGTATTTAATTTGGTGTAGATGTTCGATGATAGTAATGTTGCAATTAAGAAATAAACTCTTAATTTAAGGGGTTTATTAAGGGGTTAAATTTTTGATTGTAACCAAAAACAAACTTAAGTTCATGTAATAAAACCAGACTGCCTATATTAGCAAATACACTATATTGTCGGCAGGGTTTGGGCACTGCGACCCGGGTTTTTTTTTATTTATTGGTAGACGATATATAATATTTGTATTTTAATAATAATTGCCACTTTCTGTAATACATAAAAACTACTTAGTTATTAATACTATGATGACGAAGACAATGTGTAAAAATGAGCACAGTAACGCCATCTTTCCGTGGCAAAACGAAAAGCACTATGAGAAGATTTATTACTATGATGATAAAAGGTAAAAATAACCGTAGCAATACCATCTCTTGGTGCAAAAATGAAAAGCTAAAATGTATTTGTATTCCTGTAATTAAGAATATTCAGTAGATCGCCTATTTCACGATCGCCTTGACTTGTATCATAGACGTCAACGATATAATTTTATTGACTTTATTTTTTTTTTTGTCCTTGGTAATTAATATAAAAATGATTATTGTAAATTATTATAAACTTTTTATTAATAATTGTTAAACTCAAATTTATATTTATATGTGTATATTAACTTTTATATCTACTTAATCAAAACATTTAATAGGTATGTATTATTATGATTTGTTATTTCAATTGTAAATTTTATAAATTGTATTTTTAAAAAATTTAATTACAGTTATTAAAGCTTGAGAAAGTTCCAAACAAGGAACGAAACGTCGCTGTAAATAAAAAATTAAGTGTTTATTTAAAAAAAGTCCTTTTTCCCGAAAAATCATTTTGATATAATTTTATGTTCACCCAGTATAGAGAGTAGTCATAATGGTGTGTGGAGTGGGGATTGTCAATTGGCTGATTTTCTCATGTTATTGAAAGTACAAGCTGTAGATTCACAGGGAACACGGCAAATATTACATAAGTTTGTGCGGGAGATCAAAAAAATAGTAAAGAAATTCTGTAGAACTGACAGGGCGTGCTTATACAATTCATTCTTACTGGTAAGCTAGGTGTGATCAACTCATAGTTGATGGGCTACATATATATTTGTGTTCTTAGACTGGTTAAAACGAAATATAATGATTATGTTTGAAATCAAGTACTTTAAGTTATAATGGTATTTAATATTTGAAATTATTATAGAACAATTTTAATTAGATGGTTTTAAATGATTGACTATAGAGAAGTAATTATATTAATTGAAAGACGTATCTTACATAAGAGGTACATTAAATACATAACAATAATTAAAGTATGCAACGTGCCATTGTAAGGATTTATTCTCAATCACAAAATAAGCAAAAAAGTTAATGTATACAATACAGATATGTCTCAAAGTAATGTTGAATTCAAGAAAACAGAGGTCACTTTGACAATTACTATTACTATACATGTTGTATTGTCAAAAGTATATATTTCTGCTTCAATATCTCGGTCATAAATCATATTTAAACTTTTCGCTTATTTTATGGTGGATAACACGTATATATAATTGTAGCCTGCAATTTTGAAATGCCCTACATACGAAATAAAATTATGAAACCAACACATAATCACGCATTCAATTACTAAAAAACCCGGGTCGCAGTGCCAAAACCCTGCCGACAATATAGTGTATTTGCTTATACAGGCAGTGTGGCTTTATTACGCAAACTTAAGTTGGTTTTTGGGCAAAATAAAAAATTTGACTCCTTAATACACCCCTTAAAATAACATTTTTTTCTTAACTGCAATATTATTATCAATCTAACGTCTACACCGAATTAAATACACCCTTGAATAAATAAGTCACTTTCTAAAAATTAGTGTTTTCAAAAAATTTGTAAGTCCGGTCCTGTCGGCCCTATTTTATTAAAATTTTAGGGACACTTTTTAATTACTACTAAAGGGTTAAATGTCAATTTTGAAACGATTCTGAGAATTTTTTCGGTATTTTGGGGCCCAAAAATATTTTTCAACCCCTAAAAACTACCCTTAAAATGCCCCGATTACGCCCATTTTAAATAGGCTTCTTGCGGTGATGGATTTCAACACGTGGGTCAAATTTCGTTAAAATCAATTAACTCTTTCGAAAGTTATTGCCCGCACACATATATATATATATATATATATATATATATATATATATATATATATATATATATATATATATATATATACGTATATAAATATATATATATATATACATATATATATAAACATTTTCAAAAATGGTGCCAATGTGTTTAGGAGGTTATGAAACGTCGAGAAATTTTGGTCCGACCCCTAGGTCCCGCCATCCGACCGACGCCAATAGTGTATGTTGCCATATGGCAAATACACTAATAAAGTATATTCTGTTCAGCAATATTGTCAATGTGAACTCCATCCTGTCTCAACACAGAAAGCTACTGCATCCGCATACAATCTTTACAATATCAGTATACGCAGTTGGAATTACACAATTAACAGAAGAATACTGGACAACATTGGTTTAAATACTGTAGGTTAAATATTTGTTTACACGTAACGTGTGCTCGTAAATATAACGCAAAGAAATTATAGATGCAATTGGATTGCATCTGTAAAATAGTCATGGAAATTATAACACCGTATAATATAAGATTTTTATAAAAAAATAGTAATGAGCCGATCGATTAAGCCGCGCATAGATAACCGTGGCTTAGCTTTGATATTTTTATGAATGTACATTATACAAATAAAAAAACGAGGTATTTTTGCTAAAATCTTTCCAGTACCTACTGTAAGAGTATCGCATAATTTAATTCACAAACAAAAAATTTAAAGGATCATTACTTGTCAACAAAAAATTGTTGTAAAAAGTATTTTATCAAAATTATCTTAGTTCTGGTAGTTTTGGAGTCTATTTGATAACATTCAAATGACGATATTCGCAAATAAAAAGGACGAACCGTCATAAAGTATGAAGTGTCTAGATTTCTATATAAGTGTCCCATTTACAAAACCCTTGGACTATATTATTATCCAGACAGTATTATGTAGCTCTTTGATAGAATATTCAATGTGCCTCCAATTTGCAACTTGCGATTGGTTGGGAAAGTTCGTCTTGAGTTACCGATGGCGCATATGTATTGTCACATACATAGGTGTGTTAAACAATCGTCGAGTCTGATGTAATGGCATTATTGATCTATATATAAAAATTGAGGTTTAACATTAATATACAGTGTAAACTCTTTATAACGAAACTCAAGGGACCGAGCATTTTTTATCGTTATAGAGAGTTACCGTTATATGGAGTGAAGAAAGAAAAACAACCAAATTAACAATAATCTTTAATATGTATGTTTTTGATAAAATTAATACATATAGTCAGTTAATTTTGCCTGACGTTTCGGGGCCTCAAAGGTTTAGTCGGCGTCTTTTGTAACCTGATAAGATAACATAAACAATAACACCGACAATGACGATTTTCTGTGTCTAAATATGAACACATTTCTTCGTAATAGAGAATGGCTGCTGCGCTATAAGGAGTGTATGGGTTTTAAGGTAAACCAACCAAATTGTGATCTTTTCTATGTTATAGAGAGTTTATCGTTATAAAGAATAATGTTATAAAGAGTTTACACTGTACTTCGACATTGTTTTAGTGATCACCATGAAACTTGGCACATGTATATATTTTTTCATGGAGAGGCTTTTTAATTTTTAATTATGTTGCGTAAATGTTTCTGATAACGACAAAATAGTTATTTCATAAAACAATAAAGTAGTAAATTAGCGACATCAGATGGAAATTCTTAAAAGCTACAAGTTTATACTCTTTGCGCGTTAGTCATGTCCTGAATGAACAAAAACTTTTGTCAGCTGAATAGCCTTAATACTTGTATTTGTCTACTTTAATTTATCAATGTACAGATATAACGAAAATGTGAATATCGATTATCGCGATCACGCCAAAGATGTATAACTTCTGCCGCATGTACGTAAGTACATGTACCAGTTTTTTATTTAAACAAAAATCACCAGTCTCAGAACCTTTGACAGCAAAAGCATAAAAAACTATACCATTACTTTTGCAAAAATAAAATTTTCACTTCTGTAATTTATCTAATTTATTTTACAATAAACTGTATAGACTATAGAGTATAGTTAATGCTTTCGATATCTTATGTGTTGGTTCAGAATAAGGTGTGGCTAACCGATATTGCGCATATTATAATCCAATGAACAGTAAAAAATAAAATTTTATGTAAGTTTTAGATAAGAACTCTTAGTATTCATGTGAATATTTTTTTAATCTCAAAGCAGTGTCTATATAATGTACCACCTACACATTTTATTCAACCGAATACTTTGAAGATTTTTAAATCCAAGGCAGAAGCTAGATTTTTTAATTTAATTAATAAAAAACCCGGGTCGCAGTGCCAAAACCCTGGCGACAATATAGTGCATTTGCTTGTATAGGCCCGTGTGGTTTTATACTTTTATTATGTGAAATTAAGTTTGTTTTTGGGCAAAATAAAAAATTTAACCCCTTAATACACCCCTTAAAATAACATTTTTTTCTTAATTGTAATATTATTATCATTCTAACGTCTACACCGAATTAAAGACACCCTTCAATAAATAAGTCACTATCTGCAAATTAGTGTTTTCAAAAAATTTGTAAGTCAGGTCCTGTCGGGCCGATTTTATTAAAATTTTAGGGACACTTTTTAATTACTCTTAAAGGGTTAAATGTCAATTTTGAAACGATTCTGAGAATTTTTTCGGTATTTTGGGGCCCAAAAACATTTTTCAACCCCTAAAAACTACCCTTAAAATGCCCCGATTACGCCCATTTTAAATAGGCTTCTTGCGGTGATGGATTTCAACACGTGGGCCAAATTTCGTTAAAATCAATTAACTCTGTCGAAAGTTATTGCCCGCACACATATATATATATATATATATATATATATATATATATATACGTATATATATAAATATATATATATATATATATATACATATATATATAAACATTTTTAAAAATGGTGCCAAAGTGTTTAGGAGGTTATGAAACGTCGAGAAATTTTGGTCCGACCCCTAGGTCCCGCCATCCGACCGATGCCAATAGTGTATGTTGCCATATGGCAAATACACTAATAATCGTCACGTGAAGAAAGTATCATTTGTTAAATTTTGCCGCATTTCAAGAATCGATCGTTTATGACAAAATGTATTAATATGGTGTGAAAAAATATATTATTTAGACTCTGGAGTCTAGAGCATAGAGAATAATATGGTATTAAAATTCTGGCAACTCATAATAAGCTACTGATTTAAAAGTAAAAACTCGACTGAGGGTAAAAGGTTGGCCAGACCTGTAGCAGACATACCAGAATAGTTCGAGTTACAATAAGGGATACATTAGTAAGATATGGTTGTTATACATTACACGATGTGGTTTCAACTGTGAATTGAACTCGTAAGGCATTAAATTTAATGTTCTGACAGAGTAGAATTCACAAATTGATATCTCAAACTTCTATAATAAAACAAATCTCCAACTTTATTATAAGATTTATCTTATAAACACTTATTCAATTTAAAAAAAAATATTTGCCTATCTTACAATTTCAATTAATTTCAGACTTTGATGTATCAGGCGATCATGAACACAAGAAGTTAGCACTAAATTCTGTGATACAAGGGGAACGATGTCCGTTTGTTTATAACTGGAGAACCTGTGAACCGATTTTTATGCAGTTTTCTTTCCCATGTAAATATATTGTCTGATCGGGTTACAGGTTTGATAAAAATTTATTTCGTAAATACCACGTTATAATACTAGGTCCAGGGCAGAAAAAACTTATCCTTCGGACGAAGTCACGGTAAAGAGGTAATAGTTCTATAAAAAATCACAAAATATGCACAAAATCTAGTCCTGAGATATTTAATGGCAAATAGTTACATCCTTGATTCACCCATAACTCTCGACATTGTGAAGTTCCTGTCTAGCATTACCTGGGATAAAAATTAGCTCTCGCGTGATGTGAAAAAGCGGTTACAAATATGCTTTAAGTATGAAAATTTTGACTGCATGGATGTCACTGTTGAGTAATTAATGACTCATTTCGCTGCGATAGTGCAAAGGTTCTGGCTTGAATTCCCAAGGTGCCTGAAATTATTTTAATATAACATTGTAACAATGGGTGTTTCTTAACAATTGTAGCAAACTATAGCTCTCTTACGGTTATCAATCCTTCTAATTGGTGCATTTTTAGAGAAGTTACTTCTAATTCGACAGACTGGCATAGTTGCCATGTGGAAAACTTATTTTTTTTTACATTTGAGAATAATACACTGAGAATCTGACATTACTTTACAATCGATTTTTGACCTTATCAACATATGTAAAAATATTTCTTGGGAAAAATAGACAATGATTGAAGTGTATACTTTCTTAATACATTTTATTTGCCAACGTTTCGACTAATTTTTAGTCTTTATCAAGGCCTAAATGTTAATTTACACACTAGAGTCAATTTATTACAACACAGCATACAACATACTTTCATTTTCTTACCTGAACATGGATGCAACACATTTCAACAGTTTTAAATCCACGTAAGCGGAGTCAGTATAGAGTAGATATTAGGTTTGCAGTTGTGTGAGACAAATAAATAAATTTGTCAATTTTGATCGAACGGGGGTCGCGACCAATAGTTTGAAAATATGTTGAAAATAAAAGTTTAGAAACTTCTTACCACAACAGTTCTATGTAAAACTGTTGTGGTAAGAAGTTTCTATACTTTTATTTTCATTTTTGTTGCAGCCACAGTGCTCTTAGTGTTGTTATGAAAATATGTTGTTTCGAAAATAGTAAGTGCGTAAATCAAACAAAACATGTAATTTTGCAGCAAAATTCATTGTTAGAATGAAATAAATAATACTAAAAACCCGTTATAACGATTCTTTTACAATGTGCAAGTTATTTATTAATGTCAGTGCTGTCACGTTACTGAAATTTGCCCCACTTGTCAATATCACTTTTTACAGATCGTGTTAATTTCATTTGTTTGCTAAAGTGGAGAAAACGGATGGAGCAAACAGTGAAATGTTTGCTGGCTATCATTAATTTTAATGTCAGTCTGTGACATTAAAAAACAAAATGTTTAACAGAAACACACCGACTTTTTCGTTTCGTTAATTTTAACTGCTAGGACTGTTTATATTGTAAACAAACAAAATTGTTCTTTTATGCCACCACGTGGAACTTCAACTCTGGGGAAAAAACGGATTATTTATTACTGATATATTTTAAATTAGCTGTGAACCAGGGTTCACTCGGATCAAGTTCTGTGCGGGTGTAATTTTTAAATTGCAAACAGAAATGTGAGACATTGACTTGTATTAATATAGAAAAAGTATTGCATTGGAAATTGTTGCATCCATATTTTTTTAAACATACACAATTAAGTTAGCAGGAAAGTGGACAAATTATTTATTGTGGAATATTACAAGTTACATCTTCATAAAGATTTATTCTTATTTATTAATAATTTCCGCCAGATTTATTAATTTTGTAATGTTTATAAGTAAAAATAAGATCCATGTTGCTATTTATATGATGTTTATTATATACCATGTATTAAGGTAAACATGCTGTGTTTGTAAACATTTGTATATTTGGTTGTGTACTTAATTTTAACACGTGCTGTACTTTATAGATGCCTGATGAAGATCAAATATATGACCGAAACATCGCTAAATTAATAATTGGTTTATTGATTAACATCAATTTGTCCACTTTCCTGCTAACTTAATTGTGTATAGAAAAAGTATTTTTTGACAAAGACAATAGTGATCTAAGTATTTTACGCCAAAGAGAAAAATAATTTGTGATTGATTTTAATTCGTCACAAAAAAGTTCAGCTCTAAAAAGAAGTAGACCTGTACGTCCTTAAAAACATATTGAAAAATCAAAAACTGCATTTATTTTACCTTTACAAATCATTATAACTTCCAAAATACATTTTAAATGACTTTGAGTTTAGTACACGTCATATATTGTCATTTTTATCTACGATTTTATTCTATTCATAATGTAACAAAAAGACAAAATTGCTGGAATTTAATCTGAATTTCAAATAAGAAATTTCATACAGGATAACTTAGTATATATTTCCACAGAAATATACAAGGTACAACAAGAAATATTAAAATAACGTATACACCGTGGTTATAAATAAATTACATTACGCAATGTAATATGAAAAGCATATATATGAGAATTCGATTGATTTTAATATAAATATTTATTTTATATGCGCTGAGTACAAGTTATACCGAGTAATCGAGTACCTAGTATTACTCGGTTTTATTTTTGCCAAACCGAATACCCGGCTGAATTCAAATTATCTAGGTTTGGGACCCGAAAACACGTACCTTAATTTTCAATTTATAAAAATTCCTTAAAATTACTACAATTATAATATATAATACTTATAATAACAAATAAATAAAAACACTTGAAAATTCTACAAAAATTATTATTAATAAGTCCCTTCTCAGAAATATCAAACATATACCTTATATTTCTTATATTCCTGAAGATGAACTTATTGCCCAAAACGGTCGTCGAGAAATAATTTAATAATAATTATTGTAGAATTTTTAAGTGTTTTATAAATCATGTTCTACCAAGTGCCGAGTGAAAAATCTTTCCAAATTATAATACTTCTAGTTTATTATTTTCTTAGTTTATTATTTTGGGGAATACTCTGTGTAAAGTATAAACGTATAAGCATTTAACATTAAAAGCCTTCATATTTGCGAGCGATATTAGCAACATGTCGCTAAAATCGCGCATCCTTGCAAGTCGCCAAGATTGCTCAGACGACGAAAATGATTGTCCTGTCCGCGGATCTCCACTCGTTTAGCTACTAAATGAGCCGTTGAGTTGCTTTCGTATTGCCTAGTGTGCGGACGGCTTTAATATTTACTTACTAGAAAGTTTTTCGTTACAAAAAGTCTTGATTGTAATAAATATTATTTGGTTGAAGTTTTCGTTACATCTTATATTCGCAAAAGTATGCGATACATCATATACATAGCTATAATATTATGGATATAACAGGAAATAAGACATCTGCCAGTATTTTAGAACGGTATGACATATATTCCTGTTATTTAATAAGAATATAGAATATATTAGCTGCTGTGATTACTCGTGAGAGCCCCATAGCTGCATGACTACAACGGTGGTAAAAAGTCATCGAATAATTAACTAACCAAAATAAAGAAACAATTAAAAATTAAATTATAAATTTAAAATGGAACAAGTGCTAACCAAAAGCTTGCTACAACGAATTTGTTACAATAACCCCCTCTCTTTATAATGTACTCTCAGGAATGATTATTCGTACAAAAAAAGTATAATAACAATTTTTGTAGATAATTGCAATATCTACAACTTTTATCTGACCTATTTTTATGATAACACTTACCGTTTATGTGTGTGTGTGTGTGCGCTATAACTCTCGAAAGAGTTAATTGATTTTAACGAAATTTTGCCCACATGTTGGAATCTACCACCGCAAGAACCCTATTTAAAATGGACCCAATCGGACCATTTTAAGGGTAGTTTTTAGGGGTTGAAAAATGTTTTTGCGCCCGAAAATACTGAAAAAATTCCCCGAATCGTTTCAAAATTGTAATTTAACCCTCTGGTAATAATTAAAATAAATAAAATCGGCCCGACAGAACCGGATTTACAAATTTTTTGAAAATACTAGTTTGCAGATAGTGACTTATTTACTAAAGGGTGTATTTAATGTGGTGTAGACCTTCGATCGACAATAATTTTGCAATTAAGAAAAAATGTAATTTTAAGGAGTGTATTAAGGAGTTAAATATTTTATTTTGCCCAAAATCCAACCTAAGTTCGCATAATAAAGCCACACGGCCTGTATTAGCAAATACACTATATTGTCGGCAGGGTTTTGGCACTGCGACCCAGGTTTTTATAATAATAATTGATTCAGAAGGGCGGTAAACCGTTTGAGAAGGGCTGTTATAAATTTAACTCGTCTGCATAGTCAACATTATATTATTAGAAAGGTACATACGAATAATATAATACAATACGTACGTAGGTACAATTGTTAAAGCAGTGCACATATACAAATATAACTATGTATCGCATAAATTAAATAGCTCATCGACTATGCATAAGGCAATTACGTTCGTTGACAAAATAATCGTAGTTAAGATTGCCTGTCTTACGGTTATTTATGTATGCTAATGTAACACAGTGGAACAGCTGCTCGACTACTGTATTATTATTTATAAGAGATGGCAAGTATTTTTAGTAACAGTTACGTATTTCAAAAATTCCTGTTACAAATATCACAGTATAACTGAGAACGAAACGAGTCACGGGTAACGAGATAACGAACTGCGCCGGCCAAGTTCTCGTAAAGCACTGTGCACTATAATAATTAAGGATTTTGGGCAAGCTTATTAAAATACTAGAATGTTGGGCGTAAAATGCTGTAAACATGGTCACGTCTGTGATTGGTTGAGTCGATTGCTTACGTCATCGAGTACCTTGGCTTGATTATTCAAGAATGTTTAGCCTAGCTTCTCCTCTCCAGCTTCAACAATGTTACGCCCAACCCTTAGTTTCTAGTAATCTTGGATCTTGGGTGCTTGGACAGGTTGAAAAAACAGATGTTACGATTTTAAATGTTGCAACGTTTTGTTGATATTTTTCGACTTCTTCAGCCAATATTTGAGGTTAACATCCTACTCATGTAGTCCATAAAAGTTAGTTAAGCGAATATAAAACAATTTATCACAATTGTGTAATGCAATTATAACATAAATATTCTTTTGGTTGTCAGTGCGTCTGACATAAATATCTTGTTAATTATATTGTTATATAAGATTTCTTCATTTATTAGTAATGGAAGGAATATTTATGTCAAAATTGCATCACACATTCCTGCAGTCTTCGATTGGCTGCATTTGCGGTTCCTACAGCGTAATGGTCATCGAATTGAAATAACTATTTCGAGTGGAACGCGTCACTGTTATTACAAAATAACGGGGACTTAGAACTAGTATTTTTTTTGAAACTGCAATATATTGCTACTGTTACATAAAAATGTAATAGATTCCCTTCTCTACTACTGTTTTATTATTTATGTATAACTTATTAACTTATGTATTATTATATGCTATATACACAATATGCATCTACTGAAAAATCACGTCTCGAGCAATCAAAACCGCCTAACAATGTTTATTTTACAAGCTTTATATTAAGATAAGTGTACCCTCCTTTTCAATGCATTCGCTGACTGATAAAAACAATGCAGTGAAATTGCGTGTCCGAGATATGTAAAGTCTTGTTCACATTCAAAAATGGTTATGTTGTGTGTTGAATTTGAAATGATCTGTGCACATAAAATGTCGGTATGGACTTTTATGTTCCAAAATGATTTTTCAAAATAATTTTTTGTAAGTAAAAATTTAAATGGAAAATTCAGCGGTTAAACTTATTTTATCGTCGCTAAGTGATAGAAAACAATTCGTTTTACTTAAACCCAATTTTATATCTAATAGTGCTAACAGCAACTATGGTGTACCACAAGGCTCTATTCTAGGCTCACTAAATTTTTTTATCTTTATTAATGACTTAACTTGCTATTCTACCAATAGTTTTTCACACTATAAGTTAACTAATCACTGGTCATGATAAACCAAACATTTTGACAGATATACGACAAAGTGTCTCAAAATGGTCTTTTTAAAATTGTAACAAAACTCTGTAAGTAAATTTCTATACACTACAAAACAAACTTGACCACTGTTTATATATAACTCTCGACAACAAATCTATTTGTAAGGTTTAAATTACCAAATTTCTGAGTTTAAATATGTCAAGTAAACTAAATTATTATTAGATGTCGATCATTCGGTGACATCAATGTTTTAAAATTAATTTATTACGGCTACTTCCAATCCGTGTCTATTTATGGAATTATATTTCGGGGTGTGTTGACAATTATTGACAGAATGTTTATAATTTCAAAAAAGAATTCTACGATTAATGACTTTTACCAATCGTGGCAATCGACTAAACCGTTATTTATATCCAACTATCTCCGCACCACATTTATGAATGCGTTAATTTTGTTTTTAACAATAAACATCTGTTTACATGAAAAAATAGACGATATACGACTTCAGTGACATAGATTTCTTTCATGGATCATTTTGAAGTTAAATTTAAACGTAAACTTAAATTGTTTTTATTGAAAAACATTTTTACTCGATTACTGATTTCTTTTAGGTATATATATTTGATTAATCCTTATCCTCTTTTTTTGGAGCAATTTTTAGGAAATAAATATATATTATTATTATTAATATTATGCATGCAAATAAATACTTTTACAGTAACATATACATTATACTTAATATAAAATCATTTAGTTACGCATTCATCGCGCGAAATACATTGCAATAAGCGGCAAGAGTCGATTCAGAAACGTATTTAAGCTTCATAAATGACTACTTTGATGATTCTTTACCACTTTCTGGTAACGTATGATTAGTAATAAAACTCGTAAGTAAGTATAACTTGCAGCAAAATATTAAAATCCAACCATACTTTTGTCTGATGAAATTGCTGTAATAGGAAGTGGAAATTGAGCTCGGCATTGGAATGTTCATGATTTCCCTGTGGAGAATGCATGTCAGAAGTGAACGGAACAGGAGCATACGCTCTAGCTCGACTGTTTTGTAAGAATGGAGCAAGAGAGTCTCGGCGGTCGGGGAAAATATGGAGTAATATCACCTACCCAGCGTCTCTCTATACTCTACCTTCTACAGACATGTACCAGTCTATACACACACTAGCTGTAACAGGGTTTCTCAAACACCGACTTCACTTTTGTAAGAAATGTGTCAGTGGTCGGGGGTAATATAGAGTAATATCACGTATCTTGTAACGCTATCTTTTACAGTGTAGTTTTCAGATTGAGTCAACCAGTGCTCCTCAAATATCAGTATCATACCAAAATCATTTCATGTGAAGATAATTGCTAAGACTCAAAAGTTTTTACATAGTATAGGGAATGCATATCTATACATAAAGGAATAGATAGATATAGATAGATATTTACAACATTTGGTACAAAATGTACAATAGTTGCAAGTCAAGACAAGATTAAAATACACAGATTAAAATACGTGAATTAAATATTCTTCCACAAAATAGAAACAATTATCTGTCAGCAATTTTTAAAAGTATTAAAAGTATTTAAGAATTAAAATTTTCAACACATTACCTGATGAAATAAAAAATTGTATGAAACCAGAACATTTTAAAAATAAAATAAAATATATTATTGTCACACCGTGCCTTATGGTTTGAAAGATCTTTTTTAAATTATTATGTATTTGACGTTTGTATCCGCATTTATGGCATTTCAATAAATTCTATTCTATTCTATATTCTATTCTATATTCTATTCTATATTCTATTCTATATTCTATTCTATATTCTATTCTATATTCTATTCTATATTCTATTCTATATTCTATTCTATATTCTATTCTATATTCTATTCTATATTCTATTCTATATTATATTCTATATTATATTCTATATTCTATTCTATATTCTATTCTATATTCTATTCTATATTCTATTCTATATTCTATATATTAAAAAAAAATGATATTCTATGTGAAAACTATCTGGAAAAAAGGACTGGTAAAGAGTTGAGAATGGAATGAAACCGTCAATGGATTTGTTTTAGAACCACTGAATATAAATTTCTTGGTACTGAAACTTAATATGAACATATGAAAAAATCCTTTGGGATATTAATAATTGTGATAACAGTCTATTTCATTTACTTTATTATTTTAGTTTGTTTTGATTTTCAATATTATTTTGGTTTAAAATGTTGAAAATATCAATATTTGTATTGTTGTTATGTTGGACTATTTTAAAATGTTTCCGCAAATTACACACTTGAGAAATTCATTGATTTTTGAAATACTTTAAGTACTTCTGAACAAGCGATACACTTGATTTTCAAAGTAGTGCATGAAAGCAAAAATGTAAGACGCGACAAAAAAGATATTTTTCCTGCAAAGGTTTCCCGTTACTATACTATTTTTTGCTGTTGGCATAAAATAATTAATTCGTGTTTTTTATGTATTCTTTTTAACTTGTCATATTATGTAATTTGACAACGTAATCAAATATACCTACTTCTATTGTATTGTTTTATTCATAGTAGAAGTTTTCAATTATTGTCAAAAAAATAAAAAAAACTGAAATAACACGAAAAATGCTGAGAACAGTGAATAAAATTAGTCTTCGAATAAAAATAGTGTCACGAAAGCGTTTATGACTCTACTGACAAACAGTCCTTTTAGTATGTTTGTCATAATATAAGCACATACACTATTGACGTCGGTCGGACGGCGGACCAAAACTTTTTCGATGTTCCATATCCTCCTGATAAATTTGATACTATTTTTGGAAATGGTTATGTATTTATGTATGTAATTGGCGATCGATTAAACGAAAATTTGTTCACATGGAATGGATCATCGTGCGTTAATCTTCAAAAAACTAATTATATGATTTTTGACAGACCTACACACATTTATAATGACAACATAAAATTTCAAAACATGGTAATTAATAAAGTGAATACATCTGAATTCTTAGGTATTGTGGTTGACAGTGATCTGAAATGGTTCAGTCAAGTAAATTCGGTGTGCAGAAGACTTAATCTGACTTATTATTACGCGCAATAACTTTCGAAAGAGTTAATTGATTTCAACGAAATTTGGCCCACGTGTTGAAATCCATCACCACAAGAAGCCTATTTAAAATGGGCCCAATCGGACTATTTTGAGGGTAGTTTTTAGGGGTTGAAAAATGTTTTTGGGCCCCAAAATACCGAAAAAATTCTCCGAATCGTTTCAAAATTGAAATTTAACCCTCTGGTAGTAATTAAAAAGTGTCCCCAAAATTTTAATAAAATCGGCCCGACAGGACCGGATTTACAAATTTTATGAAAACACTAGTTTGCAGATAGTGATTTATTTATTGAAGGGTGTATTTAATTCGGAGTAGACGTTAGATTGATAATAATATTACAATTAAGAAAAAAAATGTTATTTTAAGGGGTGTATTAAGGGGTTAAATTTTTTATTTTGCCCAAAAACAAACTTAATTTCACATAATAAAAGTATAAAATCACACGCCCTATACAAGCAAATACACTATATTGTCGGCAGGGTTTTGGCACTGCGACCCGGGTTTTTTTTTAAGCTTAATGCCAGACAGTCATGTAGGCAAGTATTTGTTGAAAAAGGTGTTTTAACATTTTATGCAATCTACATATTACAATTATTAAGAAATGTAAAAACTAAACTGCATAGTCTCAAACTGAATTCTGATGTGTATAATTACAACACACGTGCTCAAAGAAATATCCATTTAGAACGCTGTAGAACTGCTAGATATGACAACAGTTCAATTAATAAGGGATGCTATTTTTATAATAAACTCCCCGATTTCATCAAAAATAGTTCCAGTATCACGATATTTAAAAACCGTTTAAAATACTTTTTAATAAATGCTTGTCTATATGACGTCGCATTATAATTTTAATTAGTTATTTTTACTCTTAATGTTAATTATATTATATATATATTTTATTGTATTGTTTCTGACTTTCGCTTCCATTATGTCTACGCGAAGAAATATATATCTATCTATCTATCTAACCTATAAATGTGTTCGATCGGGCCATTCTAAGGGTTGGTTCTTACACTATTTATATAAAAAAAAATTAACCTTCTCCAAAAAGGCCATATAAAGGATAAATATAAAATTGTGAAATTGGCGTCTATTTAGAAAGGTAGGTACAAAAACTTTTTATATATCTATGTATTTTTATTAAATTGGCACCACCTGCATATTTTATTTTTTCTCCTTTTTTGTGGCATTGAAATACGTAGTTTGTATGTTATTGTCTTGATATTTGAATACTAAACTTAAAAGAAAGCTATTGAACCGGTTTAAATAAACAAAAATTATATGGAATCATTGTTCAAATCAGTTAACCCCCTTGAGAAGTTATGACTAAACAACCGTAAAAAATAAATGTTTGTTAACCTTTTTTGTATGTCGGTTAAAAACAAAGCAAATTTAAATTATTTCAGTAGAATTTTAAAAAACAAAATAATGAAAAAATCGGAGTATAGTGAATTCTGAAATTCCGTAATATTAAAATTAATCCCCAATCAATATTTTAATTGGAAGTTCATTGTTTTCAGAAGGTAAATTATGTATTATATTTATGTACTCATGTGGCGGTATTGTACGTAACATAATGTACCTAATACATTTTGTATAACCTGTGTTTGTACTAATTAATATATTCCAATCAGCCTTAATAAACCTGTATATTATGGGTATCTATTAATAACTAGATTTTAAATTTCTTCAAACGAGTGTGAAGAACATCGAAATACTTGCCAAATAAAATGCAACATACTCCTCCTTTCTGTCTAAAACTTTTGAATTGATAGTGCCCTTGGCGCCATATTTAGAATTTCCAAAAGCAAATTATTACTCCAAAGATATTTTATGTCATAAGATTTTATCTCGATTTGGTCACAAAAAAGCAGGAGACACTTTAAAAAATGAACACTTGTCAAAAATAAACCTACACGACCAGCACAACACAAACTTGCAACCCGCATGATGTCGCACACTAAACCAGCACAAACCAGCACATTTTTGTGCAGGTTTCGTGATATGTGGTAGATATTTCGCAGTTTTCAAGTAGTTCTATTAATGCAAATTAATGAAAACGACACTAGATCAGTCCAGCACGGCTACTTCGTTAAATAACGGGTACCTTTACGAGCCGTGCTGTGCTAGTCCTGCTTAACAAATGTGCGCGGTCTTTAAACGTGCACTGTATAAAAAAATTGTATCCGAGTTCCTGTTAAATTCGAAAGCCTCTGAACCGATGTAAAAAAACTCTACTTCTGGGCGAGTAGAAAATGCTATGTATGATTACGCTGTGACAAGGGAGCAAAAATAGCAAGCTGTCTTTGGACGAAGACCCACTGGGCAGCTAGTTTTTTTTTTATAAACGCAACCACGTTTAGATGATTTTATACATTTTTAAATATAAACGATAATATTTCTATGGCGAATGCTCCACAATGTATAAAATAAACAAGTTATATTCAAATAAATATTAGTTTTGTACTTACATAATAACAAGTCAGGTTAAGAATGAGGCATGAGTTATAATGTCACATTTTTCACTAATCAATTAAAAAAAACAAGCACCGGTTTTAGAATTATGTTTCAAAATTATGTACACTATCTGCAATACAGTATCTGGTTACCTGTCTTGAAATTGCATTGCGTAATATTTCGATAATATCAAAATAATTTATAAAATTTTTGTTAATTCACTTTCATAAATTAAAAAAAAAAATAACCGTCATAGCTGCCGATTCAGCATTAATTAGAAACATAGAAAATATTACTTTGATAAAAACTATGCAAATTATTCACTACATTACACAAAATTAATTAGTTTAGTCTTTTCAATAAATTATACAAACGAATATTTAAGATGTTCTATTATAGACTACTAAATTGTAACTGAACTCTATTATAAAAAATTAAATTAGATACATTACGCAAAATTCTAGAGAAGTTACGTCACGAAAGATTGAAATACGAATGATAAAAGAAGGTCTACTCTAAACAAAAATATATTACGCAACACTTTTTGTTAAAAATTATCAAAACTAAAAATTTTTTTACAGCGTGTCCCATTTTAATGTAGCCACCGTTGATCTCCGTTATTTTACGAGATACAAAAAAATGTTCTTATTAAAAGTTGCTCGGTTCGGAGAGGTGCATAACGTGACCACATGATCATATTAGTAAGTGGCGCCACTTTCGAGAAAATAACATCAACTTTTTTATGGAAACAGATTTTATTTATTGGCTCAGTGGATAGAGGATTAAAATGCTGTCGAAATCATTCTATTTTTCGATCAGAACGTTTTTTATCCTTATTATAACCATTTTTTTATTATTTACTGTTATTATTTATTTTTTTCAATTTTTTTATGTCGGAAATTAGTCGTGCGCGATTTAACATACGAATAGATAGCAGCAAGTGGATTAAGCAGCATTTCTTTTGTTTCCTTTTTTAGTCTAAAATTGTGACGTGGGAAACCCAAAATATAACCAATTTAATATAAATATTATAGGCGTGTTCTGTGCCTTATTTCTGTAAAATCGGCTTTGAAGCTACTCGGAACAAATTTTATGTAACCGTGTATACAGATAGCGATACATGGTACCAAATGGAGAGAGAGAAACCTTAGATGTGTTGGTGCATTTTTCGGTCCTCTGGAGACATAACCACACAATTTGTTAATATTTATTTTAGCAACGTTGCCCCACGGCGGTTTACTGTTTGCTTTTAATAAAAACAACAACACACGAGTACATAGTCAGTAGCGCAACATAATGAATAGTTATGATTGCCCTAATTTTATATTATTTATATGAAAAATTGAAGTTTAGGAAATAAATATTTTTAAAAATATGTCTGCATAGTAAAATTTCGCATAACGTTGCTCTGCTTTACGTTATTTTTGTATTACGCGGTTTCTAAAAAATAAGTTTAGCCACTATAACGTCAATTATTATACCAAATGATTCAAATGTTGATAGAAGTTCAAAGGCAAGACGAATTGTCATTGATGCAATATCTTGCTATCGACAACAGCTTGCTGAACGAAACAGAAAAAGGCATAATGACTCCTTCACAATAATGAGGGACCTTCCTCATCACAAACGTAACTTTCTTACTCGAACTTTTATTTGATTTTCATAAATCTTTTATGAAAAATTTTATGAACTAAAATTAATGTGATAAAAAGGTATTTAACAGTAATTGTTACAAAAATTAAACTAAAAATTTTTCTTTTTTCGGTTCTGTTTGACTTATGCCTATTATCTACGTATTAAGTTAAGAAGTGCTGCGTTAAGCGGGGTCTTACTGTACTTTATTGAAAACGTCCTTTATACACACGGCACTTCTTTAAAATGGTTAAAGTATAACTATTTAAGGGATATGCATTTGTAAGTACTGTGTCAGCAGATAAGAATTCCGAGATTTTAATTCATTTTTTCATTTTTGCTGCATGCAGCGTGTGTAGCTTTCGTAACAGAAAATTTTACCTTCAATGTGCCAAACGAAATATAACTTTAAAAATCTGTTATAATTATTATGGACGGACGATTTTCCAGCACGCCACTGTAATAAATGAGATATAAAAAAAAATATTGATTTCAAAACAGCAGGACTGGATGGTATCTGTTCTTTAATATCTGAACGAACTACCTTCTTGAATAATATTCTAATTAAAGCCTGATTATTACTAAACGAAGTCCGCTTGCAATATGCAGTATCAATATAATAATAATAATAATAATAAATTATAAATATTTTAGAGGAATTATACATTTTTCAAAATAATAATAATATTAATAATGTGTTTAACGTCCGTTTCTCGACTTTATATCATAACAGAAGCCATTCGCATTACTACTATTTTCCATCTACCACACTTCCCGTTATTATTCTACAGTTTTAAACCTTCAAATTATGTAATAGCAATGGGCGATTGAAGGAATTATAGGAAATTAGGATAAGATAGGTAATTTTTGAACTGGGAGTTTGATAGGTAATCGGCAATGGCCTCAAATAAAGAACCATCTCGATATTTATCTGGAATTAATTGAGGGAAACCATGGAAAACCTCAATAAAGATGGCTGGTACAGGAATTACCGTTTCTCGGCAAGAGGCAGTAGGAAAAAGTCCCAGCCACATCTGCCCCCGTCGGGATTCGAACCCGGACCTCCCGAATGCGAGTCTAGTGCTGTCACCACTATCAATATAATATACTAATCAAAGTTAATTATCACATAAAGAGAATAACGTAAAGAAACACCGAGTTTTCATCAACCGTAATTTTTCTATCTCTGTTTTCCCGTCGTTATTCCTTTCTGACCGTAAACGAGCTCAAACAAAGAGACAATAAACATGCGTTCATCGATGTGACTCCTCCACAAAGGTCCTCTCATAAACTTCACTCAGTGAAGTTTGGGTTAAAGGTTCTGCTAACATTAGAGACTGATGACTACTTCAGATATAAAGTTACATCTAAACTGGTTTTATTAACTGGCGCACAGATGTGACTCCTACATAGCGACATCTTTAAAAACTTCACATTGTGAAGCTCCAACTATAGAGAGGCATCATTACTCCAAATAAAGTCAAATCCATACAAGCTTTATTTACAGACACACACAAGTTAATTTGTAAACTTCACGCAGCGAAGTTACATTGTATAATGATGTGACTTTTACAAACATTATTTCATAAACTTTCCTCAGTAAAGTTTTTGGGTCAAAAATATTGGATACTTTGTATTAAATATGTGGTAAAACTGCACCCATATTGGTTTTATTCAGATATATCGAAGTGCCCATACAATGATTATTCCAAAAATGCGTTTTTTTTTTATTTTTTATAAACGATAGGGCTTCAGCAGCAAGGCCATTAGCTCCAAATCTATAAATGATCACTGTATATTATATATAACTGTTTATCACTGGTTAAATTTTGTTAAGAAGTTTAGTTTTTTCAAGGAAACGAAATAGTTTGTAAATATTTTCACTGTTGTCGCCGAGGATGTCTTGAAGTTGAGTGGGGAGTTCTGAGTGAAGTTTAGAATAAAAATTCTGCTGACATTAGATTAGATTAGATAAGAAAAGAGGCCGAGAGGATTTTATTCCTCGTCAACACCGCGACCTTGATAGATATATTGTGTAGCCCTGACTCCTTTATATCTCTATGAGATTAAGGCTTTTGATAAAGCCTAGAATTGTTTTGAGATCTGTGTCCCATACCTGATCAGGTGTTAGGAATGGATTTTCTGCTGACATTAAACGTCATTAAATAGATTAAAAACGTTTTTATATATTTACTACATTACATTAAAACGCAAATTCATATTTTAGAAAAGAGTCATATTATCTAGTTGTCAAACGTTTGGAAGTACAAAGATTGTATACTTTAATCTGATTTATTTAAGAATTTCAAAAATTATATTTTGAATTAATTCATGAAACATTTTTGAATCATCTGTACTTGAAATCATTTTTGTTTGTCAAAGTAAACAGAATGTGGACGCACCTTTAATTAGACTAAAAGCCCTATTCGTCGTAACATAGCCGCTATTATTTTCAACAGACAAATCCTTCAGAAGAATGTGTTTTTGCTCCGATCTCAGCCGATGGTGGAGACGTCACATGCTCTCCTCCTACCATTGCTTATTCCTCCCAGCCATCCTCTTCCTTCTTCCCTTTCCTTCACTCTATCGACGAGTGATAGGTTATATTTTTTCGGCCATTATTTCTTATTCTCCGAGGAACAATTCATTCCGTTCACTGAATATTTTTCATCATTAAGCACCATTTGTAAGTATAAATTGGACTCTTTTGATGTGCAATTACATTTTGATATTGATTATTAATTGCTGATCGATATATTGGCGCCAGAAAGTTGATTTCAGATTCTTAAGCATTCAATCTTGTTTTTTTTAAACCTACGATTAACAACAATAATTTTGAATAGTCGTTTTTTTAATCGAATGAATATCTGTATTTATTATAAATCTTCAAAATCACTACCTCTACTTTCAACAACTCGAACTAAATGTCAATGCTGACGAACTGTAAATTTACATTTAAATTTTCTACGCATTATAAAAATATTATCATATATTATCCAACGATTCTTAGTTCTTAACAGCAAGATAGCGAAAGTTTGCTACAACTGTTAAGAAAGATCCATTATTACAATGCTATATTAGAAAAAAATACTTCGAAAAATGGTCACCATCGGGATCCAAATTTTCCACTGTTTCAGCTGCGGGCTATCTATTACTCAATAGTAAAATCAAATGGATACATCGTCCTCGTATTTGAAGCACATTTGTAAATATTTATAATGTTCATATTTCTATCTTAGGGTGAGTCATAGATTTAATTATTTTCCTTTCATTATAAAACTGTAGCTTTTTACTGTTATTAATTTACTTTTACGAACTATTCATAATAAAGAATTATTATTAATTCTAATTAAGGATTTAATTAACGTTCGCTTACACAACTGCTATAGTTCTAAACCCGTTTAGGATGAATGACTTATTATTTTAAAGTGTGTTTACCTGCTGTTTTATTCATTTTTTGCATCAATTTTCCTTTAAAAATTATGTATGGACCTTTCGACTTCCATGTTGACTAGGTTTAATTTTTTTTGTGGACGCCATGTTTTTATCTTTTTCAATTTTTATTATGTTAAACATCATGTAATACAAAAAACATAAATTTGTAAAGACCCTGTATAAAATATTCATAACTTATTCTTATATGAAAAACAAAATGAATTATTAAAAAAAAAATTTAAAGGGAAGAATGCGAATAATTCTGAAAGTACAAAAACTTTCCTCTGTATAAAAGTTAATTTTTAATTCTCATTAAAGATAATACCGCGGAAAATAACTTCATAGAAGATGTTTTGCAAAGAGCTTAAGGCTTTTAAAATTGAAAAGAAGAATATTCTTTCTTCCTGTCTGGTGCACAAAATGGGAGAGAAATGCCTTTCAATACCGACTATGTAAATTGTTCAAGTATTTCAAGTATAAATATGGAAGCGACCGTATTTAAGAAATAAATTAGCATCGCTTACTCATCGAAGTGCAGTTCTTTTTCAACGTCGCACTTTCAGATTTGTGCAAAAACCAATTTACTTAATGAATGCGGTGAAGCTGACGCTGCGTTATTTACAATTACATTACCAAACTTCAAAATATTGGTTTGTTATACATCAAGGGTGACCAATTACATGGAAGTGCTACAATAGTTGAAGAAAGAGTTCTAGGAGTCGCACCACTTTCTGAGGTCGTTCATATTCCAACTACAGCCAGGGTTGCCAAATACCTTAGAGAAAAATACCGAAGACTACGGCCAGTGTGAAAACGAGTATATGTATTATTTTGGAGCAGCGGCTCTCATACTTTTTTGGCGACGGAACTCTTTGGACACACTAAATATATTTTAATTAAATTAAAAATTCTTACAGTTTACGACATTTTCATTTTACAATGCGCACTCTTCGTACAAAATAACCCACCTCTATTTATCGAGAATAATTTTTTACATAACTACTCGACCAGAAACAAAAACAACTTTAAAACGGTAGCATCTTTGCTTACTACAGTCCAAAAAGGTGTCCGCAACGCTATGATTCGAATACATAACAGAATATCTGAACGTATAAAAAAAGAGGCTAATCTAAAATTCAAATTAAAAGAAATATTACGTAATGAAACTAATTATGATTTAAAAAAATATCTCGGGTAAAAATTTGACTAAAATTACTGTTTTTTTTTTTTATGAAAAACAAACTGATTATATACTTATGACTTCTCCTATACGTGTACCTACATGTCTTACTGGAGTAATAAAATTATTATTATTATTATTATTACGGAGCCCTAAAATAAGAAAAACTTGGTTTTATGTTCATTCTTTAATGAAAATCATACAAAAATACGTTCTTTATATACACACACACACACACACACACACATATATATATATATTGATTCCACTAGAAACAAAGTTGTTTTCATTTAATGAGGGGTATGAGAAGTTATTCTTTTTTTGACCTCAACTGTTTAACTCGGTGTTCCGTTCTTTAGGTTGATATTATTTCGGTGGAGCCCTTGCGGAGGTCTAGCGGAGTCCCAGGGCTCGGCGAAGTACACTTTGAGTATGTCTGTTTTCGAAGTACACATCGAAATATTGTTTTGAAGGAATAATTTTATTTGTCTTTATTAATTTTTAATGAACATAAAGTCTGTACTGACATTTTTCTTAAAAAAAATCAAAATTAGGAAAAATCAGGTCTTGAAATAAATCAGGTAAAAAGTGTTTTAATATCTTGTCCGGGTGAAAAATAAAAACAAACTCGGACTATAAAATGTCCGGTATTTTTGAAATGGTCGCACGTATTTTCTCTTAATTTTTTAAGTAGTAGTTTGCGAGCGTTTATCTTACGTACACTTAAAAAAATTAACGTTATTTTTTGTTTATTGATTTTTTTTAGGTAAAAAGATTCAGGTGAAAAGACCAATCTGTACGTTTCAACACATTTATTCGTTATACGACGTTTCGTCGGTATTATTCCGACTTCCTCAGGTATCTCGAAAATTCTGTTAAAACATAGCTATACCAATATTTTTTACAATAAATAATAAAGTACAATAATACATAAATCCAAAAATTATTAGATTGACCGATATAAAATAGCTCAGTGTTAAAATTTATAAAATTGTCAATAATTTAAATTTTATAAATTTTAACACTTTGAGCTATTTTATATCGGTTAATCTAATAATTTTTGGACTTATGTATTATTGTGTTTCATTATTTATTGTAAAAAATATTGGTATAACTATGTTTTAACAGAATTTTCGAGATACATGAGGAAGTCGGAATAATACCGACGAAACGTCGTATAACGAATAAATGTGTTGAAACGTACAGATTAGTCTTTTCATCTGATTCTTTTTACTTAAAAATAACGTTAATAACAAAAAATAACGTTAATTTTTTTAAGTGTACGTAAGATAAACGCTCGCAGACTACTACTTAAAAAATTGAGAGAAAATACGTGCGACGATTTCAAAAATACCGGGCATTTTATAGTTCGGGTTTGTTTTTATTTTTCACCCGGACAAGACATTAAAACACCGGGCTGCCTGGATAACCGAACACCTGGCAACCCTGACTATAGCTACACAAACGTCTTAGAAAAAAAAAATCCTGAAATATATTTCAAAAACTGTGAAGCTTTATCTTATAACAAAAACAATTTATAATTTATATAACTACAAAAATAAAAGTTCTATTGTTTATTGAATGGCCTGTGAAATAATTTAAGTAAATTATCTCCTATTTCTTTGTGTTTCTGAATTGAATAAATATTTGAGAAAACACAAAATGTTAATTTAAATTCTCATAGAAAAACTAAGAACTTAAAAGTAAGGGCATATGCTTTCTTGTACTTGGAAACGAGATTAAAACAAAAAAAAATTATTAAAAAACATCTTAGATGAAATCCTACTATTAAGGAGATAAGAGAAAAGTGTAAAGAGATTCTTAAAAGATTTAACAAAAGTAAAAACACGCATTTAGGAAAACCTTTTATAAAAAATGAAGTTAAATGGTGTACAGTTCTTAAACTAGATCCTATTTAATTATCAGCAACTTCATTGTCAACGCTGTAATTAAATAACAATGAGAAAAGCACACAATTGTTTAAGTAGAAACTTCTAACATCGAAACTTTTTGTTTTGTATCGACCTAGGTAGCTATGTAGGTCCTATATATATACCTCTACTGCATAAGTACATAATATTATGTAGTACAGGACAGAGGCAGTGGAATTTTTCAGATTCTACAGAGTGCTTCGGAAAACTCCAAGATGTAAACACACTAAATTGAACACAACTAAATAGGGATGTTGACTATTTTTGGGAAAGTGTTTTAAATCGTGCATAAGTCCCTAATATTGTCACAAATATTTATTATTTTTATTTAAATACAACTCAAGCCTTAAAAATCATGTATTTTAAATCCCGTTTCAAATTTCGGTCCAAAACGCCAATACTAATCGCGTGACGTCACCTGTTCATACCAAAGGAGGCTCAAAAGTTTACACGGGAGCTACCATCCTATAGATGCGTATTCTGTGCTCATAAACGTTAGTAAACTGAGGTGATGAAAAATTGTTTCGTAGTCGTTGCTATAGTTACATGTAATTTGACGTTTCCTATAAACAAATAATAATAATTTACACACTAAATATTAACCAAACAATGAAGTTTTTTAACAGCGGCTGAACATATGACGTCATGCCTTCTGATTAGTGTCTGTAGTCACGTGACTTGAGAGTGATTTTATTAGGTTTTATTTAAATATTAATTAAATTCCTTAAAAAAGCAAAAATACAGTGTTTTTTAGTATTTCTATCATAGAAACTACTACTTTTCGTTAAAATTATGTTTTTATTTGAATACAGTTAACATTATCCCTATTGAAATAGTAAAGTGTACAACTAGTGCGGTAAGGTGTCCATTGCCCACGAAGTGAGTGCGCTCATTCACTTGAGGGGGCAATGAACAATATGCCGCACGATTGCACATACCATTTTTTGCGAATTCATTTTAAAAATTTTGTAAATTTTTATTATCAATATATTTTAACTTTGTTTTATAAATTAAACTATTTGTCACGTCAAGTTCAATTCAGTTTTAATATTTCGATTTTTTTTGTTGTTTAATGTCAACGTCATTTTTTTTTGTTTATCTGTATCTGCGTGCCCAAAGTAAAATTTGCGTACGACAAGTAAACAATGGGCAAGCAGTTACTTTTCAACCGTAACTGAGGCTGAAAAGATACTATTTTTCTGTATAAGCAATAAAAAAAATTCCAACCAGTTCGGCGACAGAACCAAAAATATTTACATTTGATATTGTATATAAATTAAAATGTCTGTTAAGGCGTGTGATGACGCGGGTAACGACTAGTAATAAATATTATGAAAAATTCTTGCTTAATCGCAACTAATAAAAACAGTAATACGTAAAATGTATTTTCCGATCACAAAACAAAATTTCCAGAGAGCATATTTTACGACCTCAAGAATCACCTCAAACGATTAAGACAAAATAAAAAAATTCTAAGCACCGTTCTTCTAAAAGAGATTCAGACCTGCAGGAGAGCTCACTGAAAATATTGGTGAACTAATATAGATTTTCTAAATATTTTTGATGTATTTTGACTTGTATTTGACCGTTTTACGGTGTAAGTAATACAAATAAATTTTATTTATTATTTATTATTTATAAGCAGCTTGATTAATTTCATGAGTAAAAAAAATGTGGCAAAAAAGCCATCTTAAAGTGATATTTTAATCTAATTAAGAAATCTAATATGGTTTAGTACATTTTGTCCGGTGTAATTATTTTACAATTCGCTTGCAAGAAATAAGCACAAAAATCTGGTAAGCACACAATATTATGTTGCGTATAGTAGCTATAGCTACAGTTGCTAAGTGCTGACCTGTCTGATACAATTAAGCTGAACTAAATTATCTAGCTATAGGTAGTGAAACTTTTCAACAAGGTATATTGCGTACTCTACCAGCAAAGGTATACTGCACTAACACAGAAGTGATCTCTTGCAGAAGACACACTCACTATCGGTACCTTTGATCTAGTACAGTAAAACCCTGATAACGCGGGAGATATGTACGTTCCGATAAGTTCTTGCGCTATACAAAACAGCGCTAAACGAGGTTACCACGTAAATAATAGACTTAAATGAAACAGAACTGAGAATTAGAAAATTTGTCAGTCTTTTTTTTGTTTAATTTTGTAGCATTTATTTTTAAATACTTTTTTATCACATTAATTATAGCTTTATTTATTGCTAATATTTTTTTTCATAAAACATTTATGATAATCAATTCGAGTAAGAAGTTATGTTTGTGATGAGGAATAAGGTTCCTCATTTGGCGTATTATTTTGTGTTTTGTAAAGTCATCTAATGTAGTTTGCCGTTTTTTGTTTCGTTCAGCAAGCTGTTGTCTTGCCTTTGAACTTCTATTAACATTTAAATCATTTTGTATAAACTGATCCATAATTATGCATAGAAAAATTGTACGAAAGTAGGTACCTTGGGTGGACTTGAACTTTCAAGTAAATTTGAATATGTTAATTGTGGCCGCCGAAATTTTGATCACTCGATTTTTTTTAATATGCCTCTACAACTAACGCGTATTTTATAAACAATTGAAATAAAATTACCAGCAACTTGATCGTGCATATAAAGACATGTATACTTATGATGAGGACGGAATAGTTCCATAGGACAATCTAGTGGCCAATTTTCTAGAGCTCATAAGAAGATCCAGATTATTTGCTGACTAGATCCAGTAAAAAGGGGAAGCACAAAAATCCTTTCAGGACGTAGTGCATTTGGGCCAAGAGACCACCCCATTCTATTTTAATCTTAAGCCTCTCTCACCGATGCTTCTGTTATTCAATTTCTGTGGCATTAGTGTGCATCTACCCTTAAGCATGTATGAGCCTGTTAGAAAAGTTAGTTTTAAAAATTCTATACAAACAACGCCTTTGAATAAAAAATGAACTTCAGGACAAAATTAACACATAAGTTCTTCTTCAAAATGTTTTATTTATTAAGTGTGGAAAACTGACTTTTTCATAGAAAATAAATTAACTGGAAATAACTTCATAATTTAAGCACGGTTTTTTGTTTAAAAAAATATAAAGAAAGGGTCACGGCGACCACTATTTAGTTTCATATGCAGATAGAAACAGCACAAGCTAGACAAGACGAGAAATAACATTTAAATTACGTGATCAGCATCTGATTGGTTATTCCGCTGTGTTGAGTTTCAAGCGACCAATCAGATACCGATTACGCAATTTTAATGTTATATCGATTTATGGAATTACTAGTTAGATGTTCTATTTAATAAGGCAGCTGATCGGAGCTCTAGGGACGTTATTATTCTGTACCAGGATCAGTGTCAAAAAAATTTAGTATTTGGCAGGTTGAAATATTTTTTGAATTTAATAATTTATACATGTTTCTGAAACACATATCTTTTGCGTTCTTGTGCTCAAACCCTTTTGCCTCGTCTAAAAGCTCTCCCGACGCTATTTTAAATGCTAAATGAAGGCCCAAGAATCACATTACAGATCTTGCAAGCGAATTTTTTGAAAACGAGTTTTGATTACGTGTACAAGATTATACAATTTATGTTTTTAATTTAAAAGCTGTATTTTTTTCCAGGATTTTTGTTTAATTTTCCGCCTGTGGGATCTGTAGTGTGATTCTTCGATCTTCATATAATATAGTGTTGGTAAAGCTGTAACTTTTTAGGCGAGAAGAAAAGATTTGTGATGAAGAGTGCAGGGGTCTCTGAGGGTATTTGTAAGTAGCATATATTCTTAAGACACTCAGTAAATACCACAATAAATAATTAGTTAATTTTCAAAGTACTGCGTGTATTTAAGTAAACAAAGACTGTAAAGTTTTCTTTTTTTTTATTAAAAAGTACAAAGTTTGTCAATGGTCGGTAAATGGTAATTCAGTGAAATCATTTAACAAATTAGACAAAGAGTTCAATTTGTATATCAGACAATACAAACAAGGAGGTATAAAAGAACAATAAAACTGACAATTTAAAATAAAACGGTAGGTCATCTAAATGAACTGTTAGCTTTTAAATAAGCTTTATTCAAACAAAAGATCTTTTAATGAATTAATTTCTGTAGGAACATGTTGGCTTGCACAATAGTCTGTTTCATTTCAGAGTATAACGTACTTTCGAAAGCTTTCGGCAAGAAATAAAAACAAAAATTTGGCAAGTACAAAACCTTTAAAGATCTATTAAAGTACTACATAAGAGCATACGAGAAATGTACCTGTTAGTCTTCAGAATTAATCGATAATTTTGATAAACGAAAGGCTGCTACTCGAATGCTTTTTATAATCGAATGATTCATTCGAAATTATTTCTTCACCTGATATATTATAATAATTATTCATCTTCAAAGTTCAATTCCAGATATATGTTATAATAGAAAACAGGATCACGGGTAATTAGAATAATGAAAATAAATCAATTTAAACACTCTTTGATTGCAACGTTTCGTCTTTTTTATTAAGACTTTTTCAAGCTCTCAATATGCTTAAACGGTAGTTAAACTATGATATAATATACAATTTGGCATTACAAAAACAATATTGAGAGTTTGAAAAAGTCTTAATAAAAAAGACGAAACGTTGCAATCAATGGATGTTTAAATTGATTTATTTTCATTATTCCAATTACCCGTGATCCTGTTTTCTATTATAATAATTATTATTTATTATTATTATAATAAATATTATAAAGTTAGTTGTCTCATTGAAATGTCAATTTATTGATATCTCAGTATAAAATCTAGATTCCTACCGAATAAAATTTTACAAATATGAATAAATGATGAAGGTATATATTATATACCATCTCTGAGAGTACAAATTCTTCCCCTAATAGGAATTATACTTGAATGACTGTAATTATTTTATTAGGTCAAAGCACTTCAGATATTTGAAATATTTATAAAGTCTTTCGCGAAAGGCTAGGCTAGGTAAAGAGAAGTTAATAAAAACTTGATACATGAACTGCGGGTGGGACACATTCACAGTGTCTCTTGATAGAATGAGAAATAGCTCAGATGTTCGCTGCGTGTCGCCCGAGGCCCTTGCTACTACTGCCTATATATACATCCATGCATAATACATAATATGCAGTCGCGGTGAAGTCGCGCCATCCACAGTTTATTCAGATCAACCTACGAACAAAGCCTATATTGGAGGAAATATGCTTTATATCGTAAGATAACAAAGAATATCGAAAGTTGGATGTGGAGAGCTCTTCAAATAAGAAATGAGACACCCAGGTAAAGATTTCTGAAATATGCATTCAATGCCCCGGAATATGTAATCCGGATATATAACAAAGAATTTTGTATGATTTTTTAACTTGTTATAGTAATTTATTTCAATTCATTAATCAAAATTATAATTCTAATAATATATTCATGATGAGTTATAGGAAACATATTAAATCCCAATATACTATAAACATTTCACGTAACTAAAACTTTTCTTCTTATCTCTTCTTTTAACTCTCCAATAAAAATAAGTTCAAAACTATATCTATGACTTCTATTATTAATTTATATTCAAAAAATGATTTTGTTTGAAAAAATACATAATATCAACGTGTTACGCCAAAAAATTATACTTGAATAGCTTGGCACTAAAAATTGGTATTAAAAAAAAGAAACTACATCTATCAATGGAGGCCGGTGGTTGAATTCTTACTTACGAAACTCTACCTATAAACTATAGAGTAAATGTTAGGTCGCCCGACATTATGCGGAAGCAAATTAAAAACATTTTCTTAAACATCGTTGGATTTAAAGCTGTCATAGAAGTTCTATGTTTCTTGAAGGAGTAAAAGGAACACAGAAATTGGATATACCGACTAAATAATTCAGTTAATTTACAGTAGATTTATTTTACTATAATACAAACTACTAGCTTGTACTTGCGATTAAAATTGGGTCAGGTCTTCAAACGCGTTTTCCCGTATAGACGCACAAAATGTAAAATAAACAAACCCAAAATATAATGGAATGCTCTGGCCGTAAGATTTTCAAAAAGTCAATATTAATCATCTTCATAATATTTAATTTTGATTGCATAATGAATTTTTGTTGTTATATTGCCGAGGTTATTTCAACCTCAGTAGAATTTTTCCCTATTTTTTTAAACAAATAACAGATGAATTAGGTTAACGACTCACTATCATTAACCGACTTCAAAAAAGGAGGAGGTACTCAATTCGTCGGAATCTTTTTTTAGTGTATTTGCTATATGGCAACATACACTATTGGCATCGGTCGGATGGCGGGACCTAGGGGTCGGACCAAAATTTCTCGACGTTTCATAACCTCCTAAACACTTTGGCACCATTTTTAAAAATGTTTATATATATATATATATGTATATATATATATATATATTTATATATATACGTATATATATATATATATATATATATATGTGTGTGCGGGCAATAACTTTCGAAAGAGTTAATTGATTTTAACGAAATTTGGCGTGTTGAAATCCATCACCGCAAGAAGCCTGTTTAAAATGGGCCTAATCGGGCCATTTTAAGGGTAGTTTTTAGGGGTTGAAAAAAGTTTTTGAGCCCTAAAATACCGAAAAAATTCTCCGAATCGTTTCAAAATTGAAATTTAACCCTTCAGTAGCAATTAAAAAGTGGCCCTAAAATTTCAATAAAATCGGCCCGACAGAATTTTATGAAAATACTAGTTTGCAGATAGTGAGTTATTTACTGAATGGTGTATTTAATTTGGTGTAGATGTTCGATGATAGTAATGTTCAAATTAAGAAATAAACTGCTCATTTAAAGGGTGTATTAAGGGGTTAAATTTTTGATTGTAACCAAAAACAAACTTAACCCATTAACGCCGAAGAATCGTGTTTTTTTTTCTCATTTTCAAGCTAGATTCTTATCATCGAAAAAAAATTATTTGCAAATAAAAAATATGTTCCCTTGTACTTTCGAGTGTCCCCTTTCCGAATCCGGAGTCAAAATTGAGTTTTGTCCATTAGAAAAAAAAATATGGCCGTTTTTAAACAAAAAAAACCGAAAAAATCGAAGACATTTTTTTTTCAATATTTTTTTTCTCATTGAAGACGCGCGAGGACCCCCCCTTTTTCTTCAACCATAAGTGCACAAAATAGTTGTAGTTTAAGAATATATTTTTTTAATTTGTCGACATTGACATTTTCACCCCCAAAATGGCGCTTTTCATCCCTTCAGCAGGAAGACAATTTTCACTCTCGGTGTCCGACAAAAAAAATATTCAAATCTTAACGAAAATTGGTATCCCGGGGTTTTCAATAAATTTGTCAATTTGTCAATATATAAAGTTGTCAATTCTTCAATAAACGTTAGATAATAATTGGGTGTTAACGGGAAGGTGTCCGCCATATTGCATTCGCCATTTTGAATTTTGAAATGATGATGCCAGATTCGTTATCAAGGACCTCGAAGACCTCCGAGAGCCACATTTCATCCGATTCAAATAAGTTTTTGAATTTGGGTCCGCCATATTGGAACCGCCATTTTGAATTTTCGAATTTTGAGGGCAGATTTGTAATCAGCGACCTCGAAAACCCCCGAGTGCCACATTTCATCCGATTCAAATAAGTTTTTGAATTTGGGTTCGCCATATTGGATCCGCCATTTTGAATTTTCGAATTTTGAGGGCGGAATCGTAATCAGCGCCCTTGAAAACCCCAGGATACCAATTTTCGTTAAGATTTGAATATTTTTTTTGTCGGGCACCGAGAGTGAAAATTGTCTTCCTGCTGAAGGGATGAAAAGCGCCATTTTGGGGGTGAAAATGTCAATGTCGACAAATTAAAAAAATATATTCTTAAACTACAACTATTTTGTGCACTCATGGTTGAAGAAAAAGGGGGGGTCCTCGCGCGTCTTCAATGAGAAAAAAAATATTGAAAAAAAAATGTCTTCGATTTTTTCGGTTTTTTTTGTTTAAAAACGGCCATATTTTTTTTTCTAATGGACAAAACTCAATTTTGACTCCGGATTCGGAAAGGGGACACTCGAAAGTACAAGGGAACATATTTTTTATTTGCAAATGATTTTTTTTCGATGATAAGAATCTAGCTTGAAAATGAGAAAAAAAAACACGATTCTTCGGCGTTAATGGGTTAATAAGTTCATGTAATAAAACCAGACTGCCTGTATTAGCAAATACACTATATTGTCGGCAGGGTTTGGGCACTGCGACCCGAGTTTTTTTATAATGGGCTTTACTATCAATAAAATAAAAAAGTGTACATACCAAGTTACAGCTAAAAATTTGTGTATAATTGAAAAGATGCTTACCTGAAATAAAAGAAAAAAAACATTGTATAAACAGATTGTACATAAAATCAGGCAAATTTTTGTAATACTGTGAGATTATCGTATATTTTATGTTAAACTAGCTAGTTTAGCTTTGCCCGGCTGAAAAATGGTTTTTTTCGCTGACTGGTTATCCCTCTTTCGATGTAGCGTATTAATACACAGAATATGCTACTCATCAAGATATAATCTTTCAAACAGTACATACATTTCAAGTCGGTCCAGCGGTTTTCGAATTAATCATGTACCGTCACAGACTCAACAATAGAGTAGCATTGTTCGAGTGGTAACAAGCTTTGTTACAATAACTCCCTCTCTCTATAATGGACTAATAATAATAATAATAATGCGTTTAACGTCCGTTTCTCAACTTGATGTCATAACAGACGCCATTCGCACCATTACTATTTTTACATCTACCACTTCCCGTTATTTTCTACATTTTTTACAACTTCAACTTATGTAATAGCAGTGAAGAAATTATAGGAAATTAGGATAAGGTAGGTAATTTTTGAACTAGGAGTTTGATAGGTAATCGGCCATGGCCTCAAATAAGGAACCATCTCGATATTTATCTGGAATTAATTGAGGGAAACCATGAGAAACCTCAATCAAGATGGCCGGTGCAAGAATTACCGTTTCTCGGTGAGAGGCAGTAAGAAAAAGTCCCAGCCACATCTGCCCCTACCGGGAATCGAACCCGTACCTCCCGAATGCGAGTCTAGTGCTGTACCACTACTCTACCCAGCTCGGTTCTATAATGTACTATTGTCTATCTTAGGAATGATGATTTTGTCCGACGTATTTTTATGAGAACATGCAAAAAACCGATATTTTTGATCTTTGACTTCGAATAAAATTCTTTTTACACGTAGGATCGGTGGAGACTTTTGATATTTTATTTGCGATAGTGTACTCAAAGCCTGTACCAATATTTAGCTCTATGCGAATTATTATAAATTACATTGACGGAATTTTAGATAGTTTAAGATTTACGTATCACCCTCATGGCTTACTCATCTAAACATGCTGTATACACAATTGTTTCTTGTAATTATGTTTGTGCTTCTCGCACACTTGATTGAAGTGAGCAGGCAACACGTGTATAGTGTACATCGATAATTTTGGTCAGCCCTTGATCTAAGAGCTCGTTGATGACGTCGCACATATGACGTACGTATGCTATGTATCAAGGATAGTTGAAGCATGAATATGCAATAACATCGGCTGTTGCCGCTAAGCGACATGCAGACCCGATCTCTGTTTGCCGCCGGAGTTACAGAGCTGGCTTTGCATCTGTTTATTTAACCTTACCATAAATTACATTAATTATGGCTGTTTTCTGATAGCGTAAGTGCCTGTGCGTTACATATAGCGACACGCTATATCTAACGCTAGTCCACAGCAAAAAGACCGTAATTTGTGCAATGCAGAGAAAACTATTGACTGTTGAACGTGTTAATACGGTTTTCTATTCTTAAGATAAAAAGTTTATTTAAAAAAAAAACATTTAGAATTTCAGTTTCCAATATGTCTCCGACAGGTTTTGGCTGTAATAAGAAAGAAAACGACAGTTCAAATTTTAAATTCTAGTGCATTTTTTTACAGAAAAAGTATTTAAGTTAGAGATGGGAAAAACGGGTCTTTTTAGTGATCTGCATCTTTGCATCCGGATCCCGTATGTGAGCCGGCTCACTGAACCGGTTCAAAAAGAGCCGAGTTCTGAATATGTTACTGCAGTCTGCCACTGAGTTACCTAGTTCAGTCAATCATATCACGACCTGTATACAATCAAGAATGCATAGCCAAACATGTGATGGATGAGTCATTTGAGCTGATAGATGCTTCAAAGCAAGAACTGATACGTAAGTGTAAAACGCGCTTCTGTGTGTTAAGTGTTTCACTGAATTATGCGGATCCGTTGATCCGTCGGCTCAAAAAAAAGTGAGTCGGCTCTCATGGATCTTCTGTCGGAGTCGGCTCTTTGAACCGGTTCAGATCTGAGTTACCCAACTCTAATTTAAGTAAACAACGGCGCAAATAAAGCAATTGTTTATAGGATTAGACTTTGGCATTATTTGCCATGGTTTGCTCAAATTCTTTTCCTGAATAAAAATCAGCAAAACTTTCAAATTTCACCTGTTTTTATTCTATTGCAGTAGTTATTTGTTGAATGCATAAGACATGTCAAAAAAGATGCATGTGAAAAGCGATATGTATGTATGGTGTGAGAACGGGTCTCAATATCTTCATGTGGTGGAAGACGGGTATATATTTTGAAACAGCCATTGAATAGAATGTCTTCGTATATAGTACCTAGTGTTGATCCAATAGAATGTCACAGTGAAGGAAGGTTTGGTTGAGGATCAAGAAATAAGCTTTACCAATGTTACGCTAGTGGCCAACGTTTCGAAAAATTTATTTTCATCTTCAGGGCCTTAAGCTGGTCAAATGGTGGCAAATTGTTTTAATAATATACATGACCATTACTATGAATTAATACATTTTTAAACATCATTATGAAACATATTAAAATATTAATTCAATTTTTACATAAACTGTCACAATTAAAAGATTAAAATATTTACACCAATACCTCACTTTGCGTCGGGGTAACGTTCCAAAAGCACAAAACGCAAAGTGAATTAAGATTTTCTATAGCAAACCATGTAAAGATCGAAGATAAGTTCCAGGGTTACGAAAATACTACTTTTTAAAAAGAAAATTGAACAAAATAAACATTTAAAAAACAAAAATAATATAAAATTTTATTACATACATACAAAAAACAAAAAAAAAACGTATTCAATTAAAACAAAATAAACTATTCAATTAAATTATGAAAACCAAAATTAAAATTAATCACTGTCTGATGACACAACACACTACATAATTGAAACTGAACTCTAAAATTATCAAAACAAAGTGAAAATAAAACTGTATTAAAATTGCGTTGATTTTTAGTTAGAAAGGGAATCCCCGAGTTTTGATGGCATGGCGCAATTAGAAACAAAAGTGGTGAAAAGTGGTGCCATCTTTTAAAAAAAAGAGAAAATTTCAAAAAATTAAAAAAAAAATTAAAGACTCGAACCCCAAACAACGCAACCTCGAAAATCTAACGACGCACAGTGAAAATTAGTACTAATTAAGCAGCGACGCAACTTCGAAAAAATGCAAAACGAAACCACGCAAAGTGAGGTATTGGTGTATATTGGATATAATTAAATTAAAAAAAAAAATTGATTTTGAATATTATTATGTGCACTAATAATTTATTATTATTACTGCACATAATAATATTCAAAAAGAATTTTTTTCTAATTTAATTATATCTAATATAAATATTTCAATATTTTAATTGTGACAGTTTATGTAAAAATTGAATTAATATTTTAATGTTTCATAATGATGTTTAAAATTGTATTAATTCATAGTAATGATCATGTATACTATTAAAACAATTTACCAGCTTAAGGCCCTGAAGATGAAAATAATTTTTTCGAAACATTGGCCACTAGCGTAACATTGGTAAAGCTTATTTCTTGATCCTCAACCAAACCTTCCTTCATAGTGACATTGAATAGAATATGTGAGTGGAGGGGAAGATTGGCTTAGTCAGTCGACGGAGCTAATAACACGGTCCTGGAATCGGAATCTCTGGCGAATGTGCATGATTGGATTACTCATTAGACGGAAAGAGCAGATGGAATTGACAATGTGTATACAGTGCGTATTTATTAGGCACAAATACCAACACGCACACATCAGCACGCATAAGCCTTCAGTTCTACAAGGCTTAGTACTGTAGCCCCGTGCCCTTTTTAATACCATTATACAGATTGGGACAATTATATTTGATTTCAACTACCTGATTTCGGATTTATTCAATTTATACTGCAATTTAGAACTTTATACTGTTTAGTCCTAGGGGCGAGTAATCCGGACATTTGTCCGGGATGTCAACATTTGGGGGCACCAAGTGTCAGAAAAATATTAATGTATTAAATATCTAATTGATATAAAATTTTACATATCGATTTTTTTGTTCGCTATTCTAAGTATCAACTTGATCCTTATTGTACGCATGATTCTGGTCGAGATTTTAATTTTCATTTTATAATCAACTAGCGATTCAGTTTGGCTTTGCCCGGGTGCAAATATAAATAAATAAATATAAAATATAAGAATCATTATCATAAAGATATCAACGTCTATTGAATTTGCGCGAATTCAATCGCTTTTAATAGTCAATGTTTCAAAATCGAAGAATTACCAAAAAACAAAAAAAAAAGTTCTGTTGGTCCGATCGCTACTAAACTTCACAGTCTGTCTTTGACTTTTTAGCGTTTTTGTGCTGAAAGATTGACGTCTACTAATGAGTTAGTAACCGGTTAGTATTTTCAATTACAAACCAGTTCCATCTCCCCATGTGTACAGCTTAAAAATCTACATTGAGTGTCATAAGTTGCTATAATATAATAGATGGCTGTCCTGGGACATTCATAAAAAATACGTAATTATGGGACACCATATACATTATCCCCCCGCCATATATGATTTTATATCACGGATATGCCCCAGTGTTTTATTTTTAAATTAGATTAAAACGTCAACGGATTACTGTTTGTCCAAATGAAAATACCCTGAAAAATAACACAATATAATATAGGTGCGCTATTTTGTAGGGAAAAAGTCAATATGAAACGAAAATATTATATTTCATTTGAAAATAAATATGGTTTTGTTTTGTTTAAATATACCGACATAATATATCTCGCAGTGTTATCAACAAAAATAATTATTATATATGTAAATATTTTTTATCCGTTTACTGTATCCATGGACGAATTCACTGCTGCATGTTTATTTATTTAATTCATATTGCAATTAAAATATTTATATATTTATAATGCCGCACTATCCTTTGTAGAATATTCAAAACGTTCAATATTCAATTTCATAACATTATGTTGTAACAAACGTGTAAAAGTGAAAAGATTTCTACAAAATAAACATTTACTATAAAACACAAGAACATATTTTTGAGCGTTCCGAAAAGGTGTAATGAAATTTTGAAATTTATTACAAAAAAAACTTTTTATAAAAAATTGAAGCTTAAATAAAATTTTGAGGTCGGCGCTAATTTAATAAATTACTAAAACTTTTTGTATGCCTTCATTAAATTAGAGCTAAATTGAAAACCTCTTATTCTTCTGTTTATAGTAGCTTTTTTAAGAAGGATAATTTTTTTTATAAATAGCTTTGTTCTGTACTTTCTAGTGGCTTTGCATTATGTATCTGACAAGTTATTTACCAATTTTTTCTTGATATTTGACAACTAAACTGAAATTTAAGTAAAAATTATCTAGTATCACCACGACATCTACCAGAATACAATAAAGTCGACATTATTCAAATTGGTAAACCCTTAAAGAAGTTGAAGAAGCTGAACGTATAAAAAATGATATTTGATTAGTAAAGAAAAAAAACTACGAAACAGATTCAAAAAAAAATTATACTGATCACTTCAACGTCTTCTTGAACACAATGGAGTCGGAAGCATTCAAATTGGTTAACCCCTCGAAAAATTCAAGCTGAATAAATATAAAATGTTAAAAATACGCGTCGAATAATTTAAAAACCTACTTTAATAAAACTGCACCAAAATACAAAATATAATGTAGTTGTGTAAATGTTAATTACACCTAAAACTCACAGAAACTTGACAGTGTAAGAATTGTCCACTTCTGTACCATAAAATCATATCTAAATAACAGTCTTTGGGGTTAGGAAATTATTACAATAAGCTAGTAAATATCCGCATCATAGTTGATGTATAAAGTAAGAACTTACCGAACGTAAGGTACTGTAATATCATGAAGAGACTAAAATATAGGTAGAGCTTTCTGTTTATGCGTAAAAAAACCAATTCTCAAAATACAGAATACTCTGAGTATAAAAAATATGTAAAATAAAATGAATGAATTATAACTGTAATACACCTACATAAAATGAAGAATAAATTATATAGAGCTAAGACAGGTCTAACAAAAGTGATTTCTGCACAATTTCCTTTTAAAAAGCCGTACAACGTCTTTTTTTTTCAAAAAAGGAAAAATATACATAATTCTTATTCAACGGCTTTGTGGAGGAGAAAAGTATAATGCATAAGAAGGAAAAGGCAAAAAGACACCTGTAAGTCATTTTCACATTAATTTCGTATAAAGTTTCAAATGGAAACTTCCTATGAAAGCGAATATTCCGGACTGTACTCAAAATGTAAATGAGACTTTGGAATGACATACTTTTTTAAGTATATAACCTTGTCTTGGCTATGAAGAAGCACACTATACAGCTTCTGAACTTTAACGTAATGTCTAAAGCGGACCTACAACATTCAAACTTTCACACGTCTTACGACAAACTGTAAACAGGACGTTCGGATAATATACTATACTGACCCTAGATCATAGATTTCCAGCGGAAACGGTACTCCCCCTAATGGGCGCTGGAACCTTCCATGGGTACTTTATGTTTTTTTTATAGAAAAATAAACAGATATATTAAGTTCAGAAAATATACAAAATTATGTTAATAATTAATCAAATAGTAACTTTTTTATCAAAACTCAAAAATAAGAGAGAAACAGCCTTTCTAAGCTTAATAATTTTTTTTTAATTTTAAGGTCGATCCTGGCGTTATGTTAGACTACTATGGAAATATGTAACAAGTTCGCGCAATTTCTGTGAATACTTGATAAAGACATATTTCCATAGTGACATAACATAATGCCAGGACCTACCTCAAAATTTAACAAAATTTAATTAAACTTTGAAAACCTGTTTCTCTTTTATTTTTGAGTTCTGATAAAAAGTTACTCGAAAAATTTGTTCACCTGTTCACGCTGTTGAAAAAAAGAATTAAATTAAAAATTACTCTAATAATGCAGCTCTTTATTAGTGAACATTTTTTTAGAATCGGTTCACTAGCTCACCATAGAAATAAACACACAAACAAATTTTACCTATGGGGACAGGTATGGTCTGGTGGTTAGCGTACTGGCTTCTCGACCTAACTGTCGTGGGTTCGAATCCCACCTCTGCTCATGCATGTTTTGTGGTGTTGATTTATATTGACCCAGCTACTTATATTTTCGATTTACTGGCCAGATACCAAGAGGTAGTGCCAACAAAAATGGTATTCTCTTATATATGTGCATATGCTCTATATATGTGGACAAATACAATTGGATATTCTTTTTTTATATAAAAAAAAATTACCTCTTTAACCAACATCTCACACAAGAGCGCTCGGAACTGTTGCAGATATCCAAATCAAACCAAATTTATAGGTTACGAAATTGAAACCCACGCTATGGCGAAGCAGGCCTCAATGAATCGACTACGTTTTCATGGTTTGTTTTAATTTATGTTTTAATCCCGAAGGTCATGAAAAAAGTACGATAGTGTATGCGGCACTTATTGACGCGTTATTAAGGAAGCATCCAGTAGATGGCAACGGTGAAATACCAACAGGAAATTACAAAGCTTGAGGTAAACATTGTTCCTGTTGGGTAACGTTCGCCGTGTTGGCTGCTGTTTCCATATGCTCTCGTTGTTGATTCTAGCCGGGACGGATTAATTGCCTTCTCTCGCCCTGGCTTTTACAATGGCTAGATGCAACAGTAGAATCTCTAAAGCAGCAAGCAATGAAGAAGGTCACTGGACTTTCGGGTTGTTATATGATGTGTAATGTCCTTCCTCATGTACACCTCCACTGTCTTTAATAAACAGAGATGGGAAACAAACATACAAATTCATGTGCAATCGTGAGTACTATTTTGTTCACGCTCACGAAAATCATTTTCAACTCACGCCCGTTCACGCACTACTACTATTTTTTTATAATCACACTCACGCACGCTCACGTCTTTAACTTTATAATTCATATTGTAACTTGGATGATGATTACGTATAATAGAGATGTTGACTGTATTCAAATAAAAACATAATTTTAACGAAAAGTAGTAGTATCTATGATAGAAATACTAAAAAACACTATATTTTTCCTTATTTTTAAGGAATTTAATTAATATTTAATAAACAAAACCTAATAAAATCACTCTCAAGTCACGTAACAACTGACACCAATCAGAGCGCACGACGTCATATGTTCAGCCGCTGTCAAAAAACTTCATTGTTTAGTTAATATTTAGTGTGTAATTTATTATTATTTGTTTAGGAAACGTCAAATTACATGTAACAACTACGAAACAACCATTCATCACCTCAGTTTACTAGCGTTTATGAGCACAGAATACGCATCTATAGGATGGTAGCTCCCGTGTAAACTTTTGAGCCTCCTTTGGTATGAACAGGTGACGTCACGCAACTAGTATTGGCGTTTTGGACCGAAATTTGAAACGGGATTTAAAATACATGATTTTTAAGGCTTGAGTTGTATTTAAATAAAAATAATAAATATTTGTGGCAATATTAGGTACTTATGCACGATTTAAAACACTTTCCCAAAAATAGTCAACATCCCTAGTCTTAAACATCTAAAAAGATTAATGTCTGTTACGCTATTTTGGAGATTATTTTTCTCTCTAATGACGAAAGATAAGTTAATATCTTAAAATTAATGTTTTGATTAAAAAAATACAGTTTGAAAATTGCAGCAAATTCATTACAGAAAATAACATTCAGAACAGGCAAATGTCGCCGTTATGTGGCAATCTGTTAATTTTAACAGTTGTCGATAATATGACATGTAGTGGCTCTGAAGTCTCTTAACAGAATAGAATGAAATTTATTTCCACCCTATTGCGTCACGGCTAGTCTATATATAATTTTAAATCATTCTCCGTTGTTAAAATTTGTCGAATTTAGCTCATTCACGTCGCGTCAGTGCAAAATTAACCGAGAATATGAGAATACTGTACGAGTTTTTAATAGAATAAACCGGGAATATAATGCATACAGTGATGTTAAGATGAAGAGTCTGCATACAGAAATTGACAAAGCACGTATCAAAGGAGACAATAGGCTATCTGAACATGGCCGGCGGAAATGACCGTTGAAATAACATACCTACAGTTCCATATACCCTATATATGGCGTCACATATAACTGCAGATCTTTATACAGACTGTTGAAAAAATTTCCGACAGGGCGACTTCTTATGCGAATAAGGTCATTTAAACATTTATATAATAATAATAATAATAATGCGTTTAACGTCCGGTTCTCGACTTTATGTCATAACAGACGCCATTCACACCATTACTATTTTCCATCTACCACACTTCCCGTTATTTTTCTACATTTTTAAAACTTCAACTTATGTAATAGCAATGGGCGAATGAAGGAATTATAGGAAATTGGAATAAGGTAGGTAATTTTTGAACTAGGAGTTTGATAGGTAATCGGCTATGGCCTCAAATAAGGAACCATCTCGATATTTATCTGGAATTAATTGAGGGAAACCATGGAAAACCTCAATCAAGATGGCCGGTACAGGAATTACTGTTTCTCGGCGAGTGGCAGTAGGAAAAAGTCCCAGCTACATCTGCCCCCGCCGGGATTCGAACCCGGACCTCCCAAATGCAAGTCTAGTGCTGTCACCACTACTCTTCCCAGCTCGGTTTAAACATTTATAAGCGCTTCTATCTCCTGAACTAAAAGATACTCAGAGATGTGAGTGATTGCAATGAATTTAGCGTGAATTTTACTGTAAGTTTGGTTTTATAAAGCGGAACTGAAATTATATAAGCGTATTGAATAAAGTCCGCTGGATGGAATGATAGCAGGCATGGATGTCTATCTCTCTTAGTTTTGAAATTGTAGCCTTCGAAACAGACCTACGCGTGGATTCAACGTGTCAAAATATACTTAACCTGATCTGGAACATTTTTGTTTCGAAAAAAAAAATGACGTTTTTGTTGGGATATGTGCTATACGACAAATACAATAAAAAAAATTGTTAATGTTTCAAGTTTTCCATTCCCGTGGAATCCTTTTAAGTGTTATATATCATTGACCCTCCCTACAACCATCTACGACTGTGATTTTGATTAGTAGAGAAGCTGTATAACAGCATAAATGCTATTGTATTTGATGTATGGCCGAAGGTCCCTGGCGACAATAATGTCCTTTGTACATAGTGATTTACCGTTTCTCTGATACAAGATTAATTAATTAACGTTTTGTTAATATAATACACCAAACATCTTTCCGTGTTTGAATATGATTCGCAAATTTTAACAGGTCTTGAGTGTAGCCGAGCGTGTAGGAATATCGTTGTTTATATGACGTTCCATGGCTCCTAATAAACCCCCAGTTTCTAGGTTCTTATCCAAGAACTAGTAAAACAGTTAAAAGGATTTTCAATTTATTATTAAAAAATGGTAAATTAAATCTTTCCCATGGGTATAGAAGATTATTTCTAGTGCATGATAACATATAATATGGCTAACACGACATTATGTAAAAACGAGCGCCAGCGAGTTTTAATAGTCACATAAGTCATATATCACCACGCATGAGATACATTTAGTATTTTTTTGCACGAGATCTCTTTAAAATTGTTTCTTTTTATATAATTCCCAAATGTTTGTTAGTTTAAATCACTTCCAATTGTAGGCTGCGTTTGATATTTCATATATTTACTTTGGGCATGGTAGTAGGATTACGTTGCGCATTTCTTTTGTTTTACTTTACGTACTAGTGCCAAAAGGTCAATTACTAACGCTATACAGACATGAAAGCAGTTACGAACGCCATTTAGCAAATAGTGATATGCTGTTCATACTACAAACTATAGAAATGAAACTTACTTGCGCAATATCTTTTTGTTATAAATTGTCATTTACACTTCAAAAAAATTAAATAAATAAATTACTTGTGATTTGACGGTCCGCGACAATTTGGCAAATTTCCAAGGGATCCGTTGACGAAAAAGTTTAAGAAACGCTGCTATAGATGATATTTTGTACATCGATACAATAGTACCGAGTTGGGTAGAGTAGTGATGACAGCACTAGACTCGCATTCGGGAGGTCCGGGTTCGAATCCCGGCGGGGGCAGATGTGGCTGGGACTTTTTCCTACTTACCACTCGCCGAGAAACGGTAATTCCTGTACCGCCCATCTTGATTGAGGTTTTCCATGGTTTCCCTCAATTAATTCCAGATAAATATCGCGATGGTTCCTTATTTGAGGCCATGGCCGATTACCTATCAAACTCCTAGTTCAAAAATTACCTACCTTATCCTAATTTCCTATAATTCCTTCATTCGCCCATTGCTATTACATAAGTTGAAGTTTTACAAATGTAGAAAAATAACGGGAAGTGTGGTAGATGGAAAATAGTAATGGTGCGAATGGCGTCTGTTATAACATAAAGTCGAGAAACGGACGTTAAACGCATTATTATTATTATTATTATAGATACAATAACAAATAAATAAAAACACTTGAAAATTCTATAAAAATTAGTACTAAATTATTTCTCGACGATTGTTTCGGACAATAAGTCCATCCTCAGGAATATAAAACATATACTTGCTTTCCTTGCGATGAAAATATTTTGTTTAAACTTAAGTCTTACAGATTTAACAGCTTTACTAAGCAAAAGGGTTTTCAGCAATTTGTACAATAAATGTGCAACTAAAAGTAAATTTATTACCGGAATTACATTTGAAAGATGCCAGGTGACTGCATATAGAATATAGAATATTACATGTACCAGAAAGAGACAAGGAAAGACATATAATAATATGAAGAAATATGTAGTCTGTATGTGAAGCCTAAATAAATGTTAGTTTAGGATTTTCATCCGAAAAACAAGCTCGGAATACGCCAACCAAACACACTGACAATTTGCTATACTTTGAAACTTCTGCCGCCGTATCTTTGAAACATCGTTTTTCAAAGTTCATTCATACATAGGATATTATAAATTCTAATTTAATATTTTATGAACACGAATAGTAATTGAGTCTTATAAAGATATTTCTGGTTTAAAAAGAGAACTTTTTGGAAACTCTTTCTTTTCATATTTGAAATGGTTCTATTAATAAAGAATGGAAACCATGTTTCTGAAGCAGAAGATTTTATTGAATTATTTAAAAAAATTTGTACAGATTGTACAGAGATTCAAATACAAAAATACAAGATATAATTACTCGTAATTAGAGAATTTCTTCATTGAATTATGATAACATGCTTGCTAAATATTTCAAGGAATATTATGAAGTGTTCTTTTTTCAAATGCGACCACTAATAACAGATACTTGCTTGTTAATTAAGACCGTTGCTGCTATGCTGACAAATGTTATTGGTGCCGGTCGGATGGTGGAACCTAGGGTTCGGACCGAACTTTAGCGACGTTCGATTGCCTCCTGAACAACGAGCACCAACGTTCGAAAGCTTTAATTGATTTTAATGAAATTTGGTACACATTGAAATACACCACCACACAAAGTCTATTTAAAATGGGCTTAATCAGGTCATCTGAAGGGTTATTTTTAGGAGTTGAAAAATGTTCTGGGGTTCAAAAATATCGAAAAAAAAATCGAGATTATTTCAAAATCGAAGTTTAACTCTTTATTAAAGATAAAATTGTGCTTCTAAAATTTTAATGAAATCGCCCCGACAGGACAGCGCTTGCAAATTTTATGAAAATACTAATTTGCGGATAGGATTTACTTAGAGGAAGGTGTATTAAATATGGTGCAGATGTTCGATTGATAATAATGTTATTTTAAGAGATGTATAAGGGGTTAAGGTAGTTTAAAAAAAATTAAGAAAACATTTTTGACCGTCTAATTATTTATAAATAACGGTTTAAAGTTCAACAATTTATAGAAAAGTATACATGCATTTGAATACTGTATGGGTTACGTTTCCACGGGTACAGTCTTGCGTACAAATTATGGATCACTTAGCTACAAGCTAGTACACTTTTGTGGCGCGTATAATCTATAACTTTTTGACAATAATGTACCACGACAACTATCTTAAATTTTTTGTCCAAAATCAAACTTAACTTCACATAACAAAGGCAAAATGCCTGTATTAGCAAATACTGTCGGCAGAAACTTTTTCTGCCGTTACCTTAAAAAATGTATACCTTAACATCAATGCAGACACAACTTTTCAAGTGACTGAGTAAGTGAGTGAGTGTGTATGACACAGCTTTATCTTTCAAACATTATAGCATTTATAGCCAGTAAGTTGTGTGTGTGTGTGTTTGTGTGTACACGTGGAGGACGCAGTGTTGTTTGCGCAACAAGGTTGAATTATCCAGGATAACGTTATCAGCGCTTCTATTCACAGCCCCGCGCCTGATACATTACGCTATCAGCGGATTATATTACGCTCGTTGTAAACCAACATACAACACAATGTACTATGTATGCATACTGGACATTGCTGCATAATCTTTATCTGAAGGACTGTAACAGTTATCAGAAATACAGTTCTACATTTGGATATGTATGTGCTATTACGAAACTGACTATATGATAACACCTATGCAACGGTTCTAAAATAGTAGACAGTGAGTCATTACTATAGTATGGTTTCCTTAAGGTGATTGGTTCTTCAGATTGTAAAATATGCTCTCGGGAAATTTCGAACTGTGCTCGCAAAATTCATTTTATTGCTGTTTTTAACATGCTTTTATTAGATTCTCCTGTATCTTTGTGGTTTGCGTGTTTGTAAAGGCATCTTTGAACGTGAAATTCACCTACTTCAAAATGTAAGATTAAACTGAAACTTTGCACACTTATCAAGAACCAATGACGAAACAATAATTTAATAAGTTTGTCTCATTATTCTGACCAGGAAATTCAGAATAAAAAAAACTAGAAAAATTACAACACGCAAGCTAACAGGGTTTACAGTGACGTACCTCATAGTCAAATGCAATGTTGTTATTTTAGTCTTAGAATTAAAATTAGAGTTTAAAAAAACTAGTTCATAAAAGCGTGTCGTTTTAGATTTTTAAACTCTAATTTTTTATAAGCTGTGATTAATCATTAAGCTTCACAAAATTTGACTTACTGCTTAAGAATATCAAAAAACATATTTTTTGCCCTAAAAATTGAATACAAACCGTGATGTTCGTCAATACTTCTTTACAGCACGTCACGAGATTTCGAATTACGGGAAGGCAAATTAACGCTTTAAAATTTTTTCTTTACAAACGTATGTTAAAAATACTGATAAATTTAGCTTATACAATAATTTTTTGCAAACTAATTTTTTTTCTGCACAAAAAATTGTGTTAATTTCTCCCATTAATTTGATTTTAAACGGTGTATTTCTGTAAAAACTTGGCTAAAAGTCAACGTTTAACCTAAAATTAATAATGGTATTTTCAGATCTGTCTATGAATGCCACGAAGTAAAGATGAACGAGAAGTTGAAAATACATGAGTCGATTACGCCCGACAGATTGAAAATACATGAAATTCTACTGTACGCTGAAGATTAGGAAACATCTTGAGATCAGAACTCAGTGTTTGATGATTTGTTTCATGAACCAGATAATTGCTTTAAACTTAAATTAGTCAACAGTTGTAATTGGTTATCGTAGTACCGAAATCGGTTGATTGAATTTATTAGAACACAATATTATTAATCGTGGTTAGCATCAGCTGTAGATTCTGCACGTTCAGTATTATTATAATAGTTTGACACCATGCCTGTTGTCTCGTATATAAACTATATAGATCGATGTTTGGGTTTGCGGAAGGTGAATGGGTCCGTCGTCGACGATAAATTATACAGGCTGTTCCTTCCAATATTTCCAAAAATTTCTTACAGCTTAAAATTTTGTATCCTTGGTATATTTTTCTCAAATTTATTTCATGTGTTTTACGATTCATTCAACAAAGGTCTAAGAGTATAGGATAGAGGAGATATTTTAGAGATACTTTAGTATTATGCCCACGTAAATTAAAATAAATCTTGTTATTTCGAAAGATAGTTGCTTAATAATTTCAAATAAAATACAGTTTACAACTCGTTGTCTTAACTATTATAGACCCTGTCAAGGAGAAATATTGCATAACTTTCTAGCAAAACTCAAAATCTAAAACCCATGTAACAGTGGCCACAGCTATTAAGTTTGTAAAGCGTAATAGTTGAAAAATTAATAATTTAATAGTTGACAAAAAGAAAAAAATAGTTCGTTGAAAGCTTTACACAGTAGTAGCGCTGAAACTATTTTTCATTAGCTCTTATAGGCTGCTTCTCTTTTATCCTATACTTTTTGCATAGGGTATTTCAGTGATTTTATTTATTGTAGATTATAAACGTTCGACAATTTGGATCATTAACGTCTTATTTACATCAAATATGGATTTACTAACTGAAGTGCGTATTTAATTTAGTACAGGTGCTGAAATGATAATAATATTGCAATTAAGAAAACAATTATTATCTTAAGGGGTGCACTAAGAGATACATTTTTTTATTTTGTCCGAAAACACACAAAAAAGCACATAATAAAGTAATGTATGTATAAACAAATACACTATATTGTCGGCATTATTTTTTGGATAAAATTCGTGGCGCTGGATCAATAAAACAGCAATACTGAAGTTAAAATTGCATTTTCACTAACGTTTCGGTACGCCTTGCATCATTTTCACAGTTCAAATGCTGTCAATTCATATCAGATAGTGCAAAGCGTACCGAAACGTTATTGAAAATGCAATTTTAACTTCACTATTGCTGTTTTATTGATCCTGCGCCACGAATTCTATCCAAACTAGAGTTGGCTAACTCAGATCTGAACCGGTTCAAAGAGCCGACTCCGACAGAAGATCCGTGAGAGCCGACTCACTTTTTTTTGAGCCGACGGATCACCGGATCCGCATAACTCAGTGAAACACTTAACATACAGAAACACATTTTACACTTACGTATCAGTTCTTGCTTTGATGCATTTGTCAGCTCAAATGACGTGTTTGGCTATGCATTCTTGATTCTATACAGGTCGTGATATGATTGACTGAACTAAGTAACTCAGTGGCAGACTGCAGTAACATATTCAGAACTCGGCTCTTTTTGAACCGGTTCAGTAAGCCGGCTCACATACGGGATCCAGATGCAAAGATGCAGATCACTAAAAAGACCCGTTTTTCCCATCTCTAATCCAAACTTATCCAACACTCATCAAGGATCACAACCACTCTAAATTATTAATTTCTTTTAACTAGAGTTAACCTCGTATAAATTTGATTATCAAGTCCAGAGGACATTTTGTGTTTTCTGTTAACAAACTATTAAAAAATATGGTTTAAAATGAATAAAACTCATATTTGTTACCTATATGTAGATATTAAGATATATGAAAATAAATATTCAATTTATTCTGCAAATTATTTTCATAGTGCCAAATAAAATACATAAAAAATTACGTAGCTTGGCTCCAGCTCCCCCCTCTCCTCACGTAGCTCTGCGTAGCTTTCGAACTGATTCCCCCTCCCTCTTTATCGAGCTACTTAGTAACGCCGCTCTATTATAGAGGAACAAATAATTCAGGCCATGCATTTCATTATTTGGGCTATAATTTGTATAAATTCATATAATTTGTTTGAAGAATTTGGTGCACTCGGTAACAAGACTTTATAGTTATCGCTCCAATTAGCATGTCAACTGCATTATGCAGTTCACCGCATTAAATCTACAACGGCACTATAGTATATGGATGGTACGATCAAAAGCAACCACCATTACATAACCGCGCGACGCGACGGTTCAGCGTTGATATTGCAAGAACAATCTCTTGCGACACACATTTTATCCCCTTGTCTCCGTAGCTCTCCGTAGCTCGCCGTAGCTCTACAGCTAGCCTACCTTACATAATACCATATGACTTTATGCTATGCATGTGTATATAGTCGAAATTCTAGTATCTGCAGTGCCGGAGTTTTAAATTCAATTATTATTGCAATCTTCTTTATTATTGTTTGCAGAGACTATTTTGTTACACGCCTCCAAGTGTGTCTGGGGACACGGTAGTGGCCCCGCCAAGTCGAGCCAAAGTAAGCGGGACAATATCTACCTTTTTTTGAAAAGTTTCGTCGTATTTTCGAACCGTTATAGCTTCGGTCTGGATAATACTAGACCGCTGAAATTTTCAGGATAATATGTCCTTGGCAGACTTGTCAAGCACACCAAGTATCAGTTATCTAGCTTTTATGGTTTCAGATTTATTGACATCTGAAATATATCGACGCCAAGTCGAGCCAAAGTAAGTGGGACACTATCTACCTTTTCTAGAAAAGTTTCGTCGTATTTTCGAACCGTTATAGCTTCGGTCTGGATAATACTAGGCAGCTGAAATTTTCAGGATAAGATGTCCTTAGCAGACTTCTCAAGCACACCAAGTATCAATTATCTAGCTTTTATGGTTTCAGATTTATTGATATCTGAAATACATCGATTTTGTGACTGACTCATGATCATCAAAATCTCTAGGATACTTCCTAAAAGGCTGAAATCCGGTACGTAGGCTAGGATTTGTATAAAACAACGGGAAAATAAAAAATCGGAAACTTTCTTCCTCCAACCCCTCGTATATGTAGCAGTCGGTTTCATTTTAACTTTTTTTTTAAATTATATAATTTTTACTTCTGTAGTCTGTAATGTAAAATACAGAGTATCTTTTTTTCATAAACTTGAGAAACGATTTTTTCTGGCAAAAAATAATTTGTTAACACGCCCCGATCATAGGACGCTAATGTCCAATGTGTTACAGTAAAAGTTCATCCCGATAGGTGGTTACACCAACCACTGAGAGGTTAACCTATAACTAATGAAAACGGAGGTAATAATTCACTAAGAACATGAAACTAAGATTAAAGTTCAGTTATATGTGCGTCGCGAATGTGGAGACGTACGGCGGCTAGGTACGTAACTAACTAGTAGAGCCTTAGTTCTACCGGATGTTGGTTTAAATCACATAACACCGATGTCAAATAGCATCTCCGATATAGGAATTAATATATCATAGTGTACAGTCTGCTTATGGTAACATGTCTTCCAAAACGAACTATATTGTAGTAAATTCTAGCGGTGTAACATATCAGAAATCATCATAGTTTCGTCGTGCCTGGCTTTAAAATTTAGACAGCTTCTTAATACAGTGTAAACTCTTTATAACGAAACTCAAGGGACCGAGCATTTTTTATCGTTATAGAGAGTTACCGTTATATGGAGTGAAGAAAGAAAAACAACCAAATTAACAACAATCTTTAATATGTATGTTTTTGATAAAATTAATACATACAGTCAGTTAACTTTGCCTGACGTTTTTTGCTTTGCCAGTATTTGTTTTGTATTTTCATATGTATTCTATCCATCTCTTGATATGTGGTGGAACCTTCTTGATTAAACAATAAAAACTTTTCTAAAGGTTTAGTCGGCGTCTTTTGTAACCTGATAAGATAACATAAATAATAACACCGACAATGACGATTTTCTGTGTCTAAATAAGAACACATTTCTTCGTATTAGAGAATGGCTGCTGCGCTATAAAGAGTGTATCAATGTATGGGTTTTAAGGTAAACCAACCAAATTGTGATCTTTTCTATGTTATAGAGAGTTTATCGTTATAAAGAATAATGTTGTAAAGAGTTTACACTGTATATGAAGCCCTGTTTTGACGGTTCTCTGAATGCACCTGCAGCGTGGCTTAGACACTGCACTGGTCAAGTGACGTGATCATGTCACCTGACCATCTACTCGAAACTAGTTCAATGCGTTTGTTTTCCATTAAAAGTATGTTAGATTATCGCTCATTTATGATACATTACTACATATTTCAGCGAAATAGTAAATGGTATCTATTACTAACGATCTCCATTTAATGGCAAAATCGTGCTAAAAAAGTAGCATGTGTGCGTTGGTCCTAAACTAGTCCCAATATGAAATCTTAAAACTAAGTTTAAATGCACAGGTTACCTCGTTCCTGAATGACGTCAACTATGAGACCATGAATATTTTCATCAACCACTCAATATGAATTGATAGTTCACTGGTGACGTCATCCTTCCACTACTATTCAGCGGAACGAAGTCACCACTACGTATTTAGAACCTACAATATTTTCCTTAAAAGTATTAACGTCGAGCAATAAATTTTCGTCAATTTATGCTTTATACCCGAACAGAATTCTGCATCTAGCAAGATCACGCGATGTATATCTTACAGGGTTGGAATTAAAAGTGAGTTTTTGTCTCAATAAAATAAGGCCCTCTGCTGTCGGGTCGATTAGTTTGAAATTTAAGTTTCAAACCGGTTCACAACGCAACCATTTTGTGAATTTTACGTTAGAGAATGGGGAGCCGCACATGGGTTGACAGAAACACGACGATATTAGTTTAAAATTTGTTGGGTGTGATCATATTTATAGATCAAGAAGCAATATCAGTTGCATAATTGCATGTTGCGAAATTTTCTTCTCTAAACTAGGAGCAACCATCTTTACCAATTCAGATTCAGTCGCGATAAATCGATTGCAAACCTATTGAGCAATCGTTGCATCCTAAACTGGTTTGAAGCTAAAATTGCAGAACAGTCGACTCGTGTGTGAAGGGACTCAAACAAGAAGTGTATAATGTATACAGATTTTTTTGTTTCGTTTCAAAGGTTACATAAAAAGAACCTCAGAGCACAAACATAGAACACAACTCCGTAGACTTTGGAGCCCCCTCTGATCATGAAATAAATTAATATAATCTAGAATATTATCATAAACCTATACATGACATGTGATAGTTTAAGTAAAACCGGCGCGATGACGATTTGTTGAATCCAAATTCTATTTTAATGTGATAGAGGTCATCCATGACAGCAAAGCAAACAGCTCGTCCAACAGTCAGTATAAGTCGAGAAGTAATACAATATAATGGCGCCGTTAACCAAATCCACCATCTTAGAACTACGTTTATTGCACGTATTGTGCTGTAATGTTAGAATTGGATTATCTTATAGTATAACTGTTATAACATATATTCGTGGCTTTAAAACAAAGCGGTTTATAACAGACCATTTAATAATTTCTCTATTTTTAGTTGCATTGTCAATAGCATATTGTTCGAAAATAAATTTGTCTAATATAGCGTTGTAACAATGTATATACTTTGAACTAGATTAAGGGCTTGGCTCTACTAGAGATCTCATAAATGCATTAGGAGCTTCTGAGTCTTGGCAACCAATTTTACATGAAATGTTTTGGTGGGATTTCGTTTCTTTTTGGCAAGGTGTCCTACATTTTTTTTTATCATCAATGAAGGTTGGTGGACCACTTTTGCACATTTTGCACGTATTTCTTTATTCATACATAACTTGACTCATCATTTGCGACGCTCGTGTAGTAGTAAGACATCTTAAGGCATTTATGATCGACATTGCTCTATATGCAGACAAAAATAATCTACTAGGTAATCTACAAATTATATTTACAATATTTGCAGAGACACAGAGGGCTATCCAACGAGGCTGTCTGAGAGAGAGGTTGTAAATAATAGATGCTCGACAATTGAGAGCATTATTGTTTAATTAATTTAGTAGTAGGTGTAGACTATAGATGATCTTAATAAACGATCTCTAAGGTTAGTAACAATCAAAGAAAGCATAGTTACTTCTTACCACAACAGATTTATTCATTGAATGTACATTTCGATAGCAAAGCTCCCATCTTCAGCAAACAGTGTTTGCTGAAGATGGGAGCTTTGCTCTCGAAATGTACATTCAATGAATAAATCTGTTGTGGTAAGAAGTAACTATGCTTTCTTTGATTGTTATTGTTTCAACCACAGTGCTCATAATATATATATATTCTAAGGTTAGTGTCTCTAGAACTCATGGAAACGACCATGTAAGAGAAATGTTTTCATACAACATTTGGCTAAACAATTTGTTTGAAGATTGAGAAAAAAATTGACATAAGTCGTTTTGTCCTGGGGTCATAGATATACACATGTACAATGTACATTCTATAATAGCAGTAGGTATAACTATTAAGCCACGGTGTGCTGTATGGATATACAAATTATAACACACTGTAATATTAATCATTGTCTCAGTGAGTAAACTGCTGACTTGTACTTTATGCGTGGAGTAGATGACTGGCGGATTAGGTGCTTGCATACTGCCATCAAATCTATATGATCGGGCCTTAGCACTAGTGAGTACTAGCATTGTAAAGTAGAGAAACACGGAATAGTTTTGTCGGATAACGGATTTTATTACAGGATAATCCGAGCGGATATTTTTTGAGACGCATGGGGTAAAATATTTGAAAAGAAAAATATAAATTCGTGCCTTTTTTACGAAATGCAATTTTCATTAGTAATGAATTCGACACATTGTATAATAAATAGTTATTTTAAATATTTAATTCAGATTTTGACGATTTTAATGTACTTTCGCTGGAGGCACATAAAGCATTTATAAGTAGAGAATTCAGAATGATTAAAATTCTTTAATATTTAACAAACAGTATGGTATGCTAAATCTATTTTGTAAGTAGAAAGTCACGACTTAATCTACTTTAAAAGTAGAAAGTCAATACAAAATCGACCTTGAAAGTAGAAAGTCAATACCAAATCCACTTTGAAAGTAGAAAGTAAACGCTACATTGGAAGTAGAAAGTAAATGTTAAATCTACTTCGGAAGGAGAAACTCAAGGGTAAATCTACTTTGGAAGTAGAAGTCCATGCAAAATCTACTTTGAAAGTAGAAAGTCAATGTTATATCTACGTTGAAAGTAGTAAATCTATACTAAATCTATTTCGGAAGTAGCAAGTCAATGGTAGATTTAGCGCTGAATGTCGTACAAGAAACCAAAACATAAGTGAGTAAGGATAACTTGACTTTAATATATTAAAAACAAACATAACTATTCGTAACAATATACATTGTATTATTACATTATGGCCTGGAATTTGGTGTAACTTTACAATATTTAATTACATACAACACTCTAGGACATTTCATATTATTTGTTATATTGACCTAAATTATTGCAGCTACGGGGATGCTCAACCCTGTCCTTACAATTAATATTAAAACTTTAATAAAATTTTGTATATTTGATGATAGAATTAAACGCACACTTGATTACGAGAAATCTTCCGTTTGTTTTTGTACGAAGTCGTTTTTTTTTGCCACAGGATCAAATGATATATTTGTAAGTTTTAAACATCAATATTTCGATGTAAAAAAGTGCTGGTATTTTGTGATTATCTGATTAGAACGCATCATAGTCTGATCAAATTATAAAACAACTATTAAACGGTTCTTCTATACTGCCATAATTAATACATGAATTTTTTGTCCTAAATGTATAAATTCAATGAAATTAAATATTTTTTTTTGTAAACACATTTGGAAATAATATGTTAAAACTATGACCTTTGTGAACTGTGTTCATCTAACCGTTTTATACGTTTGGCCAACCGCAATTCAACAGACAAAATGATAATTGCTTAGTCGGTATGTGCAATTTAATTAGGACACACTCAAACACACAAAAATATATAGAAATACGCAAGGTCATGTTACCATCGCTATATCTATAAAATTATCTACAGCCTTCAGGACAATTTATTTATTGTCGTAGAATTTACATTTCTCCTATTTGTCTACCAAACTCTATTTATTTCTTGACAAATTATGAACACAGATGGTGGTAGTTCTGATTTCTGGTCAATATTATAGTAACGCATCCGGGTAGAATCTCTGACGCAGGCGTACTGTTAGGCTAGGACTAGACGAGCGTACAACACGCCGCGTGCTGCACGCTCCGCGTTGCCGGCTTTTGAATACACGTGCGTGTTTTTGGCGTGTAAAATTTCGCGCGGCAGATACACTCAGTCAAAAATGGACACTGTGCAAATTGGCTGTGTTGCAGCATTGTGCTTATTATTAAAAAAACGAAAACGTAGACATCGTCGTTGGTGGGTACATCCACTCATCAGTACTAGACTCCAAATTTTCATATAATTCATTGCCAATTTCATTCCACAATTTAATTGTCTTGTCCTTATTACCATAATCTTTTAAAGACTGGTCATAAAGTGCTGGTCTTTTCTCCACCTCTACGATAAATTTTTCGGTGTCGAACATATTGTGTCACAGGCCAGGAATATACGATAGTACATAAATTGAGCACCAATGCCTACTGTCCGAGTTGAAATGACGAAGGTCGTCTGAAAATATTTTGGACAGATCTATACTTCTCCACGTAAAAAATCTGCTCGTGTATCTCTGTGCATAGTAAATAATGTATCTTATTGCCGGCGTTTTTGACACGACGCGTGCAACACGCAAACAGAAGCGTTCGGCTAGCGGACACGACCGTGTTCAACGCTTGTGTATTTCTTTCAATTTAAAATTCATTATATTCATTCCAGCGGAGAAAACGCGGCGTGCAGCACGCGGCGTGTTGTACGCTCGTCTAGTCCTAGCCTTAGAGATGTTCTTTTGTTGAACGTTTATGTCAATAAAAGTCGCATAATTAATACGAATTAAACAAAGGTGTTGAAAATGGTTTGGACACAATCATGCTATATCAGATGTCGTTCATTTAATGTTATGGCACTTTCCCTCTATTCACCATTTGGTCATTTGGATACCCTTTTGTTTATAAGTACAAACACACCACACGTAGGTATGTTTTATCATATGTTTCAAAATGCATTGTACGGGAATAATTTAACAAACGTTTTCCTCTACTTCTAAGCCACAGTAACGCAAAATATTTAAACATAATGCAAAATTTAAGTATGCAGAATACACCACTGTAGGATAAAAAATACTAGTATATATTTTTTATTTCGGTTGAAAGTCAAATAAAATATTATTTTTCTTACTGAAAGACTTTTTCAAAAATTGAATTTCTACTTTAGGTTTTTTATTTTTAATTTTTAAAGCAACTTTCGAAAGAGATAATTGATTTTTACAAAATTTGGTTCGAAAATTTTGGTACGAAGCCTATTTAAAAAATTTGAAAAATGTTTTATGTTAAATTGACTTTTTGCTTTTTTGTCCTTGGTAATTAATATAAAATTTATTTGTTGGGAAAAAAGGACACTTTAAGTAAACACTTATTTGTTAATTTGCGACGTTTCGTCCCTTTATTGGAATTAATTTGAACATCAACCGTAAAAATAAAAAAAAAAACGGTTTTATTATAAAAAGTTTTATGAACAATTGTTTAAATAAAATTTATATCTACATGTTAACTTTTATATCTACTTAAACAGAACATTTAATGTTAAAAGCTTGAAAAAGTTCCAATAAAGGGACGAAACGTCGCAAATTAACAAATAAGTGTTTACTTAAAGTATCCTTTTTTCCCAACAAATACATTTTTTTGTTTTATGTTAAAATTGTATTTGTACACAGATTAATTTTTGAAAAAGAAAAAAAACCCATTTCAAAAATAAACTGCTAGTTAACAATAAATAAAAACCCGGGTCGCAGTGCCAAAACCCTGCCGACAATATAGTGTATTTGCTGATACAGGCAGTGTGGCTTTATTATGCGAACTTAAGTTGGTTTTTAGGTAAAAAAAAAATTTTACTCCTTAATACAGCCCTTAAAATAACATTTTTTTTCTTAATTGCAATATTATTATCAATCGAACCTCTGTACCAAATTATATGCAACTTTCAGTAAATAATTCACTATCTGCAAACTAGTGTTTTCATAAAATTTGTAAGTCCAGTCCTGTCGGGCCGATTTTATTAAAATTTTAAGGACACTTTTTAATTACTACCGGAGGGTTAAATTTTAATTTTGAAACGATTCGGAGAATTTTTTCGGTATTTTGGGCCCCAAAAACATTTTTACACCCCTAAAAACTACCCTTAAAATGACCCGATTGGGCCCATTTTAAATAGGCTTCGTGCGGTGATGGATTCCAACATGTGTGCCAAATTTCGTTAAAATAAATTAACTTCTTCGAAAGTTATAGCCCGCACACATATATACCTATATATATATATATATATATATATATATATATATATATATATATATATATATATATATATAAATATATATATATATATATACATATATATATAAACATTTTTAAAAATGGTGGCAAAGTGTTTAGGAGGTTATGAAACGTCGAGAAATTTTGGTCCGACCCCTAGGTCCCGCCATCCGACCGACGCCAATAGTGTATGTTGCCATATGGCAAATACACTAAAAAGTACGCACATTGAATTATTTACAAAAAAGCAGTTTTATTAAAGCAACAACAATATGAGAGATGGCTGTGAACATAAAAGCAATAGATTCAAATTATTACAAGTTCCTCCATGTTGGTATGATTTAGTACAGGGTGTTTGATACATAACGCATATTAGTTTAGTACACAATGTAGTTTATTGCCAAAATGTCTCCCATTTGTACGATAATGAGCCTCTATCGACATAAAACTTTCAGCATACACGTATATAATGTATAAACATGTATTATTTATACAGAGTGTTTCAAATAGTAGCTATTAGAATTTACTGAAAGTGGAAAAGTTTTGTCACTATTACCAGCATATATAAGATACATATAATTTACAGGATGTAGATAATTTATTTGCAAACATCGAGTACCATTCGCTTCACTTCAGGATAGTAAATCTATACTAATATTAAAAAGAGGTAAAATTTGTAAGTTTGGATGTTGGAGGTAATCACCGAAACTACTCATCCAATTTCAAATTTTTTTTCATCAATATTTAGAATGGACCTTGAGGATGGCTATATACAGAGTGTCCGAGAATTATCTTTACAACTTTGAAATTTAATAACTTTTGAAATAAAAATGATATTCACATTCTGTTTTCTGCAGTTATTAGTGCAACTCATAAAGTTTTGTTCTGTTTAGGTTAGCATCTCCACATGTGCACCACGTGTGGCCCAAAGCACATCCAGTCGGTAATCGATTTCTTGCTAGGTACGCTGTAACATAACGTCTGGGACAGTGGCAAAAGCCTCTGTAATGCGGGTTTTTAAGTCAGCAATGTCAGTAACCTTTCTCCGATAAACAATATCCTTCAAATAACTTTATGAGTTGCATTAATAACTACAGAACACAGAATGTGAATATCTTTTTTATTTCAAAAGTTATTAAATTTCAAAGTTGTAAAGATAATTCTCGGACACCCTGTAATATCGCTTTAAAATAAAAGCGCTTTTCGTGGAGACCAATTTTGCTACGTAAGTCGACACAAAAAATTGTTGTTACTATCGAGCGGGGCGCAGTCTCGCAAAACACGATTGTAAAATGGCTCCACTATTATTGCTGTCGAGCGAGCCATTTAAAAAATTTAACAATTTCATAAAAAAACTGAAAATTATCTATATTTTATCGATGAATATTTTAACTATGAAATGTAAATCCCATGTTTGACGACACTACCCATATTGCTTGTAACAGTGCAAATAATCATCTATCTATCTATAAAACAGTATGCAGTTGAGCCGCGAGTCACGACTAGTATAAAATAAATGTTTTGCAATAAGTTTACGTCTAGTAAAAAAATTATAATAGTAACAGGATCTCTGACTATTATTTATTAGTAAACTGGTTGTTTACGGTAGCGTTCGTAAGACTAATTTAATAAACAGTAGAACAGCTGTCGTGTGTTAGAATTGTTAGAATTATTTTCAATTTTTTTATCATTATAAGATAGATTAACTGACACGCTCTAGATACACAATCTACCGTTCATAAATCTATAGTTTCAGTCTCACGTTAGTTTCATAAGTATTTCGGTAGATGGCAAATATGATGTCTCAGATGTATTCTACTGTTATGTAGCGTCGCTGCGTCGCTATGTACAAAAATATAATGTCCACATAATATGAAAAAATAAATTGTCAATTGTCTCTAGGGCCACATTCTCGTAACATTTAACTTGTAAAATTATATTTACTATCTTACCGTATACATGCAGCTGTGACCCTTAGGATTACGTCATTACTATGTTATTGAACACTTAGATCATATAGTGAACAAGATATTGTCACAACAAATCGAATATTCTATTCACGTATATTTCTTCCCAGTGCCCATTAAAAAGTTCCAATCCTTTTAAGGTAGTTGTCGTGGTACAATATTGTCAAAAAGTTATAGATTATACGCGCCACAAAAGTATACTAGCTTGTAGCTAAGTGATCCATAATTTATACGCAAGACTGTACCCGTAGAAACGTAACCCATACAGTATTCATATGCATGTATACTTTTCTATAAATTGTTGAACTTTAAACCGTTATTTATAAATAATTAGACGGTCAAAAAATTTTTCTTATTTTTTTTAAACTCCTAACAAATGCATTGAAAGACTGTCAGTTTTTGGAAAGTTTCTGACAATTAGTTCTTTTTTTATAAATAAGAAACTGGTTCAGAACTACAGAAATCGTATACAATTAATGCTAATTATCCAATTTTTAATTGAATTTATCTCGGATTATATACGGTCGATCGATTTCAAATTTTCAGGGTAATTGTATTATCATGTCCTTAATAAGTATACAAAAATTAAGGATTTTCTGACGGTGTGTCTTAACCACGACAACTACCTTAAATGTTTGTAACATTTTGTCTCGTTCACCCTCAATAGGACTTTCTGAAATGTGAAGAATTCTGATCCGCCAGGCTTCGGGATGAAAGGCTTATTCACGTAAACTCGGGAGAGCCAAATTTAGTTTTAGAAGAAACAGATAGCTTTGTATCACTGCTGTGTCCGGTTGTGTTTTGTAAATCCGTTAGTCAGAATTGCTTTCGAAGTGGTTAAGGTTGATTTTTGAATGTATCAGAAATTATGAGAATAACAGCAAATGTAACAGAATGAAGTTGCTCGCAGAAAAAACTATAGAGGCTAGCAATAGAATAGAGGTAGTGAAACCATTGACTTACAATAGTAGCTATGCGTTCGCTATATATCTGTTGTAGTTATTTTTCGGTTCACTGAGTGAGGACGATAGAGTACGGTAGAGACCATGTTCGCAGTGGCGTTGCCTGTAATAGCTGTATTTATGCTAATCTGACTCCAGTTCTTTTATTTCATTTAAATAATTTATTTTCATGCCAAATAAAAAGTGCCCTAGCACTGCCTTCGCCAAGTTGGGCAGGACACGTTATTAATATAAAAAATGTAACAATTGTAAATAAATAAATAAAATAAATAAATAAAATAAATAAATAAAATAAATAAATAAAATAAATAAATAAAATAAATAAATAAAATAAATAAATAAAATAAATAAATAAAATAAATAAATAAATAAAATAAATAAATAAAATAAATAAATAAAATAAATAAAATTCATAACTTCTATGACGCGTAGAACAGTACATGCACCCGTTTTTTGCTTTTTTTTATTTAACGTAGGTGCCTATTTATTGTCGAAGTCATCTGAAATAAATAATTGATCAATACCTGAATTTAACTTCAAAATTGAAATCTACATTTGTTCAGTAAAGTGAAATTTACAAACGTAAACATCCAGACCAAATGCACCGTGACGTCGTAACTAGGTAACTATCGTCGTTGCCAAGACATTATCTCCTAAGTGTTTGTTAATAACTAGCAACAATGTACGGGCGAATGCCAAAAGTCGTTACACAGTAAAATCAGCACTAAAATTTCAGTATAAAAAGAGCGTATGTGCTTTAGAAATGAAAACTACTTTGTCTGTCCAACCATAAATGGCTGTGTTATCGGGTTGTGTAGTTCAAAAATAGTGCGCCAGTTGTTGCTTGTCCAATATATTTATCTTTATCCGTCGCTTTTTTGTTCCAATGTCTCAATTTACCCTCACTGTAAAAGACTCACTTGAAAAATCCATGCCTTGTACTTCCACCATATCGTCCCGTTCTTCCACCAGATAATACCGAAATGAAATTAAAATTTAAAAAATGCTGTATTTTTGATGGTCACCATCTTTTTATTTAAATTTTAAAGTCACCAGCTGTCAAGATTATTTGCGCCTAGTCATCAATTCATATTTTAAATTTATTACTGTCTTTAATAAGTTTTTTATTTTTTCACGGGAAATTGGACAATTGAATTTTAATATAGATAAACTAATTTTTTTTTTTAAATTTAGTTTATCTATATCAAAATTCAATTGTCCAATTTCACGTGAAAAAATAAAAAACTTATTAATTATAATGGACGTGAACAATATTGAGAACTGTCTTTAATAAATTGAATATTTAACAAATACTTTTACTAGATTTCTGATTATAACTCGGGAACTGGAAGATTTCAGATATTATAGATGCTCGACAACTAATGGAAACATGAAAATGTAGTATATACAATGGTATGCCTATGATTCCAGATATTCTAAACCTCATTGCTTATAAATTTAAATCTTTGTTTCTTCTATTTTAAACCTGCTTTCAAATTGCATAGAGACTTAGTTTACATAAACATCATGTACGTAATGATAATTCTTTTAAACTCCCTTTGGCGCGGAGAAATTAATCCCATGAACCATGCACAAAATGTTAAGGATTAAGCAAATAAAAAAATAGGGGAAACACACCTTTTCTCGCCAAAGGCCGTCGTAGCATTATGAGTATCTGAAATACATACTTGTTTAAAATGAGTAGGTATATACTTTTAAAGTAAGTTTTTCTCGGTACTTTTTTCCATTCATCCAAAAGTTTTCTTTGTATGTCACAGACAGGGAGGATTGTCGATCCACCCAGCAATATGGTCTTTTGTATTGTGAAAATGTTACGCTTGTACTACCTCGACTTTAGCCTTCACCTTCATCTATTTATATACAAAGTGGGCCAAATTTAAATAAAAATCTGGGCAAGCACACATTAAGTTGTCTGTCGCAATATTTAATTATTAGGGTTCCGTACTTCCGATGGAAAAACGGAACCCTTATAGGATCACTCTCGAGTCATTTGTCATGGATTATTTTCTCAGAATCTCTAAACGAAAAATGTTGAAATTTGGTACATATACAGAGTTAGATGACCCAATCACGAAAGTATAGCGTAAATATACTAATTCTGATTTTGGGGGTTAATTTTGGGAACCAAATTATAAAGATAAAAAAACATTATTTTATCAAATCTGTCATGTGACGTATCAAGTCAAAGGGTTCGTTTTGAGAAATATAATTAATTTTAAAATGCATAGCATTAAAAATATTTACAAAAATATACAAAATTTGGTGAATATAAAGTCTGTCACAAACGTATAAAATAATTGAACAATTAAAATAATTACTACCTACATAGTTTTTTATATTACGTTTCAAATTAATTCCAGCTTAACTTCAAATTTTAGTCTTAAAAATAATATTATGACAGTTAATTTTTTTTGATAGCAGATAATTACTTTTTTTGGACCAAACAAAAAAAAGATAATAGATTAGTAATAGAGCTCAGAGTGGCGAGACAGAGAAAAAGAGAGATTGTAGGTTAAGCGTCTATAATCTACAATCTGTCTCTTTATCGCCACTGTTTTTATAAAACAATACACTATAGTCTATATAAGCTGATTTTGAAGCATTGTATATAAAGTAGTAAAAAGTTAAAGCTACTGGTACAACAGAACGAAGTAGCCGTTTCCTTGATGGCTTATTGGAGTTATTTTAGATACATCCTTCTCTGTATCCCACAATTTTATCGAAAATTGTTCCTCGTATACCAAACGAGACTGTTGTTAATATAAAACGTGATGTATTGATACAAACATCTATTGATTTAACAAAGAAAAAAATTACAATAATTAGATTACATTTTACAATACGGTATTTGGCATTTTTTTAATTATTCACAATAAAATATACACTAAATTGTACAAAACTTTAAAGTCTGTGAAACATTCAACGATTCGGTGAAGCTTAATAATTTACTAAAGCCGGTAAAAGTTGCCGCCCGGACGTCAAAAGTTTACAAATAATATATTCTATCAATGCGGAGAGAAATTAAGAAAGATTAATTTGCAAGTGAGATGCAAATCTGTTGCTTGATGTGTAACTCATTTGCAAATTAATATTTTCTAATTTCACTTCACGCCAATATTATTCTTGTGTATTACTAGCGGTTTACCCGCGGCTTCATCCATTTGGATATCCCAGTTCCCAGCTTTGACATAATTTTTTTTAATGTAAAGCCGATAAGTCCAGCTGTTTCTTTGCGTTTTAAGAAAAGTATTTTTTCCGAGTTAAAGTTTCTAACTTCAGCAATTTCAGAAATTAAAACAGTAAAATCAGAGGAGCCTTCATGAAGAATATGCATGTATTCTTCACGAAGGCTCTTTTGTTTTTACTCGTTAGGGCTTCGTAGGTTCGTGGAGCATGTAAAAATGCTCATGTACGTTTCGAGTTAACTCAAACGGTTTAGGAACAAACCTATTTTATCAATTCCCTCTTTCATCTCCTTGGGACTCGAAGTTCGAAAAAATCCTATCTTACTGTGTGCTTACATCATAAGGTCTTGACACTCTTAAAATTTTGTGTTTCAAAGTCTACTGCTGTTGCAGAAAGTCTTGTGAAAAAATGTGATTTGATAATGACCTTAGATTATGATCACTAATTGCAATCTTTATAGATATACGAGCTGTCTAATGTCATGTAGAACATTAGATTGTCCACACAAAAACACATGCATGATTTGCAAAGAAAAGGCTCGCTTTTCAAGCTAAATTTTGATCAAAATGCATAGAAAAAAGTTGTTTCAAACTGGAAATCGTACAAAAAATCTTCGTTAAATGCATGTATATTTCGTAGGATAATTTAAAAAACCCGGGTCGCAGTGCCAAAACCCTGCCGACAATATAGTGTATTTGCTAATACAGGTATTGTGGCTTTATTAAATGAACTTAAGTTTGTTTTTGGACAAAATAAAAAAAATTGAACCCCTTAATACACCCCTTACAATAATAATTTTATTAGTTGAAATATTGTTATCAATCCAATATCTGCACCAAATTAAATACGACCTTCAGTAAGTAAATTCGTATACGCAAAGTAGTGTTTTCATAAAATTTCTAAGTCCGGTCCTGTCGGACCGATTTGCTTATAATTTTAGGAGCACTTTTTAATTGCTACTAAAGGGTTAAATTTCAATTTTGAAACGATTCTGAGAATTTTTTCGGTATTTTTGGGCCCAAAAACTTTTTTCAACCCCTAAAAAATACCCTTAAAATGACGCGATTGGGCCCATTTTAAATAGGCTTCGTGCGGTGATGGATTCCAACAAGTATGCCAAATTTCGTTAAAATTAATTCACTCCTTCGAAGGTTATTGCCCGCACATATAAATATATATATATATTAATATACGTATATAAATATATATATATATATACATATATATATAAACATTTTTAAAAATGGTGCCAAAGTGTTTAGGAGGTTATGAAACGTCGAGAAATTTTGGTCCGACCCCTAGGTCCCGCCATCCGACCGACGCCAATAGTGTATGTTTCCATATGGCAAATACACTAAAAAATCGGAATTTCGCGAAAACCTCGGATGTTTGCAAAAAACCGGATTCCAATTACCCGGTTTTTTGCAATCTTCCTAGAAATTTCGCAAAGATCCGATTTTTTCAATTACCCTACGAAATATACACATTAAAAAAAAATTGTTTCAATCAATCATTTTTCGGACATGATTGGTTTATAATTCTATAATGCTTTTCTAATAAAGAAATATGTAACCTAAGACTAAGATAATTGTCAAATTAATTGTTTGACAATAGTTTCTACAACATAAGTGTTGTTGAGTTAGTCAGTCAGTCAGTCAGTCGGGCCATTTCTGTTTATATATTATATGGAAGATAGATTTTATTATTACTATGGATTATAGGTACGTCACTGAAGAAACTTTTAGTACCTAATATGAAAAATGTGGTCGAGTTACAACAAAAGCCAGTTTACATTACATTATTATCTTGCATTTAAAACGAGTTTATCGTAACCACTAAATTAAAACAAAACTCGTGCTAAACGTGAAAAATGAATATTCATTACTCGGAGCGTCCCATTGCGCGACCGGCGGGAGAATACAAACGAGACTGGAGGGAAAACAGGACTGTCCTCTCCTCTTTAGTTAGATTAAATCCATATCATTGATCCTGATTGTCCTTTCCGTCGCCTGCCGCTTCATTCGTTATTCTCGACATAGATACTGAGTGTCTAATATAATACGCGCCACGGTTCTAAAAGGTTCTGAAGTTAGTCACAAACAGCGTCGCAAACGTATATTTTAGAGCCGTTCTGGTTGTTTTGTGGGAAAGGAAGACTCCCACCACTTCCCAATTACCGGCATAGAACGTGCGCTCGTCGGTGATTGGTTATCGCTGGTTGTCTTGTCAATGTGCTATAAAGTACAGTCCAGTACGCTATTGTTAAGTTGTTTCTTTGTTTGTTAATTGATCAAGATGCCTAATACAGTTTTGCATAGACAAGCACGAAAAATAATTTTTTGGATGACTTTATGCAAGAAATTAGACCTTTAGATTAAAGGAAAGTTAAAAAATTAAAAATAATGATATAGCGCAAGTGTGTAGTTTTCCCACCGACTGTACCTGTGCAACCTCTATTTGCATTTGACTTCCGAGCCTTTTAGATCTACCTTTGAATTTTGTTTTTCAGGAGAGCTTCCATTTTAAACTAAGTTTTAGTCTTACAAATTTTTCATTTACCTCCACTAGAGAGAAATGGTAGTAATTTAGGTCAACTTACTTAAAAAAAAATTGCAATTTTTTTTTCGAATCCAAAAAGCATTTTTGGAAAAAGTCTTTGCGTCTGTTTTGTGAGCACGATCAGATCAAACGGTTGAGCGGATCCACACCAAATTTTGGTACGACGTTTGCCATATATAAATAATAATAATAATAAATTTCTTTATTTAAAATTCCAGAAGAATATAATAGCGTCATGAAGACCCCTGTTGTTTTTGAGGAAATCTGTACACACTAACGTTATGTTATCATTCCGACTTTACAAATGTGAGAATGAAATTAATTTAGGTCAAAATTCATTATACAAAATTTTATAATACTTTTCGTTTTGAGGTGCCCCGAGTTAAAACACATTTTTTTTGGAAAATTACAGTTTTTTTTACACACTGTATATAATCTGCTCGAATAACAAACGTTCGGTAAAAAATGCCGAACATGTAAAACAAAATAATGTCGCCTGTTTTATATTAAAATAAACATCGACCTTGTGTGTCTTTGTTTTAACTTTTTTGAGATACAATATTTTTATTAAAGAGTGAGGACATTGAGAATATCTACTAAAATAATAGAGTCGTTTTGTTTCATTATTTTGCAGAACGTTTCAGTTCTCAAGTGGATATTATTTTATGTATATTTTCGCTTTTAGAATTCTGTGCTATGAGACAAAAATTATTCAGGTTAGGTATTTAATCAAAATATTATAAATCACCTTTCCGCGTTGTATTACTTTTTGTTTAAATTTACATTTTTTTCTAGCGTTGAGATATAACCATTGTTATTTATGGCGGGTTTTATTAGCAATAATATAAAATAGTGTACATACCAAAATACAGCTAAAAATCTGTGATTATTGAAAAGATGCTTACCTGAAATAAAAAAGAAACATTATATGAGTAAATTGATCAAGGAATCATTCGAAATTTGATAAAACCAAGTTAAAGTAATTAAAATAGCTTGGGTCGTAGTATCAAAACCCTAGCGACAATATAATGTTTGATGTTTACTTTTGTTTTAACAAAAATTTAAAAATTTAACTCCTTAACACACCCGTTAAAATAATAAAGTTTTATTTTTCTTATTGTCAACCCAACGTCTGCACCAAATTAAAAACGCCCTTCAGTAATAAAATCAATATTCGCAAACTAGTGTTTTCATAAAATTTGTAAATCCGGTACGGTTTTTATTCAAATTTTGCCAGCACATTTTTATCTTTACTAAAACGTTAAATTTTAATTTAGAAACGATTCTGAGATTTTTTCAGACCTCAAAGACCATCCTTAAAATGATTCAACTCGGCCCATTTTAAATACGCTTCGCGTGATATATTCTAAAACTTAAAATAAACAGATTGCCACCAGATAGCTAAATTTTAAACTGTAATATTTAATGAAAACATTAATTTTAGATATTAACTTATTCTTCGTCATTAACCGAGCTGTGTAGAGTAGTGGTGACAGCACTAGACCAGCATTCGGGAGGTACCGGGTTCGAATCCCGGCGGGGGCAGATATGGCTGGGACTTTTTCCTACTGCCTCTCGCCGAGAAACGGTAATTCCTGTACCGGCCACCTTGATTGAGGTTTTCCATGGTTTCCCTCAATTAATTCCAGATAAATATCGAGATGATTCCTTATTTGAGGCCATGGTCGATTACCTATCAAACTCCTAGTTCCAAAATTACCTACCTTATCCTAATTTCCTATAATTCCTTCATTCGCCCATTGCTATTACATAAGTTGAAGTTGTAAGAAATGTAGAAAATAACGGGAAGTGGTAGATGAAAAAATAGTAATGGTGCGAATGGCGCCTGTTATGACATAACGTCGAGAAACGGACGTTAAACGCATTATTATTATTGTTGTTATTATTATTATTATTTTATATTACCGACAACTGTTAAAATAAATAGATTGCCACCAGATAGCTAAATTTTAAACTGTAATATTTAATGAAAACATTAATTTTAGATATTAACTTATTCTTCGTCATTAGAGAGAAAAATGATCTCCAAAATGACGCACCAAACAGTAATTTTGATGGAGTAGTAAGGAAGATATTTCCTACCGACAAAAAACACCTTTGAGAAATAATATATACCGATAGTTTATGATAAAAACATTCGAATACTAAAGCAAACGATGTCGCTGCTAAAATATAAAGATGGCGGGAGCAGACAGAGTTATCCGGAGACCTACAGTGCTTACAGAATCGATCTAGTGGTTTGACTTTCGTCGTGCGGACTAATTTCCGGTTACGAGCCAAGCCGTAATTTAGCTTCCCTGTGTTTCATTTATCTTTCTCTGCCAGTCGGCTTCATTCGTCTCGCTCTGGCATTTTTTTCCAACGTATATAAATTTAGATTTATATATGTATTTGTGTATATCGTCTACGAACTGTTTCCGAATCTCTAAAAATAGACTTAAATTATTTTTAACCCAACTTTAAGAAAAGGTTATCATTCTGACAAATATATATTAAGTATACTTTATTTTGTTTAATCAATTTCTTGATTCCTTCATTTCCTCATTGTTATTAAATTCAAATTTTAAAATCAAGAGAAATAACGGGAAGTGTAGTAGTTGGAAAATAGTAATGGTGCGAATAGTATCTGTTATGACAAAGTCGAGAAACGGACGTTAATCGCAATATTATGTTTGATCGGTCATAACTTTTCGAGAGGTAATAACAAGTAATTAAAAAACACTTGAAAATTCTACAAATAATTCTTTATTTCTCGACGATCGTTTCGGACAATAAGTCCATCCTCAAGAGTACAAAAACTCCTGAGGATGGACTTATTGTCCGAAACGATCGTCGAGAAATAAAGAATTATTTGTAGAATTTTCAAGTGTTTTTTAATTACTTGTTATAATTAATCATGTTCTACCACGTGCCGAGTGAAAAATCAGTGCACATTATTTTTCGAGAGGTTATTCGATTTCAAAATTTTTGACGCCATATTATTCAGAATGTTTACAGAACGGTGCCATATATAGTTTTTTTAAATCGATGCAGTCATTTTGAGTTAGCTTAAAAAATAAGATTTTTTTTTATTAATGCTATCTCATATCTTCAGCATTTATTAATTGATTTTGAGTAATCGTTTTATGTTTAACATGGCAAATCTTCAGGGGTGCCCCACACAAATTTTTAAAAATTGAATCTTCTTCAAACAAAGGAAATTAAAAGCGTAAACTATTGAACTTTTAATGAAAGCACATACTTAGATACATAAAAAGTTATAGAAAATAAATCAGTACCGACCTCAAAATTTTATAATTTTACAATTTTTTGTGATTTATTTAAGGAGGTTCAATTTTTTCAAGTTTTATTTCAACTAAATCAATAATACAATAAATTCAGGAATTTATTTAAGTCATAAGAACTGATAGATATTTTTTTTATATGTCCCAACTTATTCGTATTAAATTTTCATCAAAAGCTACATTTAAAAATCAGATTTTTACCATCTAAAACTTTTAAAAACAGGAGGGTGAAAACAAGTTATAGGTGAGGGGAACATTTTGACGTAGAGTTTGAGTGAAACATATATTATTCTGAAGTACACGCACCTACTGCATTTTGTAGGGATTTTTTTCGTCAGTTCTTATTTTTCATTGTTTGTTATTCCTTATTATACAGTTCCTTTTCGTTAACATCGTTAAAACATCTCGTATAATTTATATTTTACAATTATATACACTAGTGAACAATAAAAACAACGTCCGTCAAAATTTCAGCATCAATGCAAAATCAATAATCTGTTCTTCAATCGTACTTGCAGATTGTAAAATATGCTCTCGAGAAATTTCAAACTGTGGTCACAAAATTCATTTTATTACTGTTCTTATTAGCTGCGATTAGACACTAAGCTTCGCAACATACTGCTTGCTGCTTAAAAACTTCCAAAAACATATTTTTGCCCTAATCATAAACGAAATATTCGTCTATATTTTTTTACAGTACGTCACGAAATTTCGAACTACGAGCAGGCAAAGTAACAATTTAAAGTTTTTGTCTTTACAGACATGTTAAAAATACTGGCATGTCTGGCTTGCTCAATAATTTCTTTAAAATTTAATTTTTTTTGTACAAAAACTTGCATCAAACTTATGTTAACTTTCTCGTTTGTGCCTGATTTAAAATTGTTTTTTTTTCTAGATCAAATAAACTATAAAAACTTGTCTAAAACTTATATCGGAAGAATAGTAAATACTTCTTGTTTTGTATCGAAAACATAATTTCTTTTAGAAAGATATATATTTTTATATACGATTTATTTTTATGATATATCTTAATAAATACAAAATCTTAAATATGTCTCATCGCAGAAAATGGCATATGTATAATTTTATATATAATCTCAATATTGTTCACGTCCATTATAATTAATAAGTTTTTTATTTAATCACGGGAAATTGGACAATTAAATTTTAATATAGATAAACTAAATTAAAAAATTTGTATTTTTTATCATTTCAGTTTTGCCCGAAGAAGTTAAAACAAATTAACGAAACGTCGCAAATTTTTTAATTTAGTTTATCTATATTAAAATTTAATTGTCCAATTTCCCGTGATTAAATAAAAAACTTATTTATATATAATATTTTGAAAAATTGTGAACCCCTTCATTTGATAGAGAAACTAAGAACTTCCAGTCACGATCATTCCACGCGTTTTAAATCAAATTTTTTAATAGATATACATAAAACATCTGCGTATGAAAAGTCCTTCACATACGTAGCATCAAACATGTGGAATGATCTGCCTGATTATGTAAAAAATTATAATAAAAATAATTTTTCTCAATTCAGTTTCAATAAATTACTGACAGAGCAACTGCGATAAAAATTACACTTTTTCTTTGTACTGTTTTGTATTTTGCTTTTTAATATGTAAATTTTACCATGGGCTAGGTGGAAGACCAACGCAAGTTGAACCATGCCTTTTGTGCGTTTTATATGTACAATAAACGTTTATTATTATTATTAGTGTATTTGCCATATGGCAACATACACTATTGGCGTCGGTCGGATGGCGGGACCTAGGGGTCGGACCAAAATTTCTCGACGTTTCAGAACCTCCTAAACACTTTGGCACCATTTTTAAAAATGTTTATATATATATATATATATATGTGTGTGTGTGTACGGTCAATAACTTTCGAAAGAGTTAATTGATTTTAACTAAATTTGGCACCGCAAGAAGCCTATTTAAAATGGGCGTAATCCGGCCATTTTAAGGGTAGTTTTTAGGGGTTGAAAAAAGTTTTTGGGCCCCAAAATACCGAAAACATTTTCAGAATCGTTTCAAAATTGACATTTAACCCGTTAGTAGCAATTAAAAAGTGTTCCTAAAATTTTAATAAAATCGGCCCAACAGGACCGAACTTACAATTTTTTGAAAATACTAATTTGTAGATAGTGACTTATTTATTGAAGAGTGTATTTAATTTGGTGTAGACGTTAGATTGATAATAATAGTGCAGTTAAGAAAAAAAATGTTATTTTAAGGGGTGTATTAAGGAGTCAAATTTTTTATTTTGCCCAAAAACAAACTTAATTTCACATAATAAAAGTATAAAACCACACGGCCCTATACAAGCAAATACACTATATTGTCGGCAGGGTTTTGGCACTGCGACCCGGGTTTTTATTATTATTATTATTATTATTTTGTTTTTAATTCACAGTAGTACATTTACGAATGAATTAGTCAAAAACTATTTTTACTGTCAATTCCAAAAAGAGATATGTTTGCAATGCCCTCTAGTTACTTATGTAAGTAAATAGAGAATCATTATGCAAGTGAATTAAATAAACTGAAGTACACTAAGAAAAAAAAGTAAATTATTTTAAAACTACAAAACACTTCTAATTTATTTTGAGGCATTAATATGAAAGAGACAGAGCTATGCGAATGAAAAAGAGGGGTAAAGTCATCTTAATGAGATAAACCAATTAAGAATTAGAGACCGAGAAAAGTATTTTTTTTCTTTTACATAGAAATATTTAAGTTGAACAAAATTTATTTAATTATCCGTATATTTCGTAACAAATTGTGACTCGATTAGAAATAATTGAAAAGTCGTACTGTTAAATAATTTCTCAGATGCAGTAGTCGTAATCGTGCAAAGTGTCACGTGTCATTTCACACCGCGCTTTATAAACAGAACCCAGCAGACACATTCAAACACAAGCAACGACACGTAGCAAGTCACCGTGAGCTTTCCAAGTTTTACTGACTGGACTTGACTTCGTTTGCTACACGGAAATGCAACTTTAATTCACTCGGAACATAAAGAGAGAATTTGAAAAGTGTCACCATGAAATGTGCTACAGCAAACTGGCACTCAAATAAAAGTAGCTACATAATATGCGATGTTACAAAAGATACTGTCATGATTTTCATCAGATGTTTGACGATGCAATTTAAAATGTTTAGTAATATGTCTCAAACGGTAAGATTTCTCAGAAAAACAAGAAAACGGATTGTTTTAAATATATAGACTGCGCTTTAACGGATCGTTCAAATTTTAGTTTTTGAAGTAAAAAGTTTGAAATTTTCTATGCCGTTGAAAGAGGAATATGTAACATTAAAGGGGAAATGATTCAACCTTGCTTGATTATATCAAGAGGAATGGTACATGGAAAAATTTGTTCACGCAAATAAATATAATTTTATTTATTTATGGATAGTGGGTAATTGGACACAAATATATGAAAATTGTAAGTTTTCTAAATTTGCTACGTTTCGTAGGTTAGTTTCCTACTTCTTCAGGAATAAATATATAATAGCATGGACGATAACAACTCGAATCTATAATTTTATTTTTTAAACACTTCACTGATTTATTTTTATCGGAAGTTTCGGCAATTTGTAATCTTTACTGATTCCTCCCTCTCTAAATTTCTACTATTATAAGTCGGGAAATGTGTGAATGTATGTCACGGAAGTGACGTTTTTGAACGATTTTTTCAATAGTCCTGCAGGCTCTATCTAGAGTTCCAAACAATATTATCATTATAAAAATATCCACGAATAATGCACAGCAACAGTTTTAAAAAACATCTTATTAAGAAATCACGTAGCACAGACATTTTATAACCTGTGAAACTGTCATATTCATTATAAATATAGGTACTACAGCAGCTATTATAGTAGACAGATGTCAAGCGTCTTGTTATGTTATTGATATCTAGCTTATGGAACGGAGTCAGTAGTCCTCACAATGTTTAACTAACCAGCAGACATATTATAATCAAACTCGTTTGACACTGAATGTACTGCGCCAACTGCCCATAAAGAACTTTATAAGCATTTTTATAGTTTCTAGAGTCCTAAACATACATACCTTTGATTATTTGGGAGTTTGTTATCAACTAGTGGTGAGCATTGATTCAACGAACCAGTTAAACTAACTGTTAATTGTGCGTCAACCAAACAGCCGCTTCTGTTTTCAGAATTAATCAGTTGATGTTTTAATGGACCAATTAAATTAACTGTTCATTGTTCGTCAACCAAATAGCCGTTTCTGTTTTTAGAATTAATCAGTTGATGATTCAACGAATGATTTAAAAACTGTTAATTGTTCGTCAATTATTCCTGTTTTTGGAATTAATTAGCTAATGTTCAACGTCATTTTCATCTATCGATAACAAAATGCAAAACGCACCAACCGAAATCGTTACATATGCATTTAGTGTACCTTTGTTTCTTGCGATGTGATTGGTCGACCGGGACAATCGAACGGCAATATTTGTATAGTTTGTTTACATCTACTTCGTATTGAAAATTAATACAGTTTAGATCTGATAGGCTCGTTGTTATAAACCGATGAAATACGAACCATTCTTCGCAACTTAATCTCAACAATTGTTTAGCGTTCTTTGTTAAACTAGTTATAACGGAGTCAATAGATTTTTCAACTAGTTGATGTGGCACATGTTAGGGTTTCGTTTCTTTGAATTTTGGCGACTTCTGATAAAACAGCAACAGCCAAGAATTCCCATTTATATTTTTTGACATTATTAAATCATGCTTCGACTGAAAAGAGTCTTGAGACTAGTGATTTTTCAAGCGCGTGGTATTCTCATTTTTACATTGCATTCAGCTATTACACAATATAAAAATGAACTATCTGAAGTAATATCAGCTACCAGTATATACTTATGATAAAACTGCAAGTATTTTCCTGTAAATTACTTATTAATGTAATCTTTTCTAGACAATTTGAATTAAAAAGGAAATGTCCCTGCAGTTGGCCACGCACACTTGAATCCGAATCTCCGAACATATTTTTACCAAACCTGAGTTGAAAAGAAAAAATTTCCTGTTGTTGACAATTCAAACTTTATATTATCAGTTATCCAATAGTACCTACAGTTTACACTAATTTGTCTTCTATTAAAAGAACCTATTATCAGAATGCATAACAAAACATAAATAATAAAATCCACTTTGTAATTTTTTCGATAAAAAATGGAAACAGACTGTAACATAATGAGCGAGCGAGGTAAAAATAAATTTTACTAGGCTTGAAGCACATGCGAACATTTTTAACGGTTTGTCAACAAGGTGGAGTCAGATTAATGAGATTTATGGTAAGAAAACTATGGTTACTGAGGGGAATTTATAAAGTATATACATTGTAACATAATACAATATTCGTGTGACTACTTGCATTGAAACGAATATCATATATTTTAATTGAAATTAATTACTTTTGTGCCATATAATTTAATGGTTGATGCGTATGTTTTCCTAGAAATCAATGTTAATTAAATTATAACAATATTACTCATAACTAAACCTTTTGGATCATTAACAGCATTAACTGGTAAACAAATTTTTGTTAATTAAGTTGACAAGGAAAGAAGAAAAAAGCTCATTATTGAGCTTATTTGTATATGCGAAAACAATGTATGAGGAGCAGAATGAACAGAGAGAGAACCATCGCATTATGTTAACTGAATAAGTAAAAACAAGGACTGCAATAGACACAAATAGGGTTGGGATTTTTTTTGTTAATATAGAAAACTAGCGGCCCAGTCCGGCTTCGCCCGGGTGTAAATGTAATATATAGGATATAAAAGATGAGAATCATTATCATTAAATTCTCAACGTGTATTGAATTTGCGCGAACTTAATCGCTTTTATTTGTGAATGTTCAAAAATCGAAGAAAAATCTTATTTCCCAAAAAGAAATTTAAAAATTCTGTTGATCCGATCGCTACCAAACTTCAGAAGCTCACCCGCTGGGCTAATTTAAAGATTGTCTGAAAATTCCATTATTTTAACCTTGGGTTACGTTACTAAAGTTTTGATAAGGATCCCCAATATTTTCTAGCAATAAATATAGCCTATGTTACTCAGGGTGAATGTAGCTTTCTAATGCTGGAAGAATTTTTTAAATCGGCACAGTAGTTTTTGAGTTTATTCATTACAAACATACACACACACACAAAAATACAAATCTTTCCTCTTTATAATATTAGTGTAGATAATATTCATACACTTTCTTTAATCGTAAAGGTCAAAACACACACATCAGTGGCGTATTCGTCAAATATTGATCGAAGTTATATTTATATATAACTAACGATATTTTGGAAAATGAGCGATTCGTATGTTTGATTCATATTTTTAACACAAGGGCCATGTTGTCTGTTATTTTATTTAAGCTAACACATATATAACTATGTATTCTAATCGCATATGATTATGATGTATCATCGGAATTGTATCAAGTTATGACACCATCCTATACAAAACTAATGAACTAAGATCTATTGTTGCTCACTTTTTAGGATTCCGTAGTTAGATGGTAAAAAACGCAATCCTTATAATTTCGTCAAGTCACCCCGTCCGGCCCGTTTGTTTGTCTGTCACAATCTTATAGCTCCGCCATCTTTCAATTGATCTGATGTCTTAGGTGAACCCCCATACAACTGTGTCATTAAATTACAAAAGAAAACAATTTAGGGGTAGCTTTTCACACATAAAACTGAGGATATCGTTAAACAGGTCTTTAAAAATGCAACGAAAGTTATTAAGTGATTTCTTTTCTCAGATGAATATTTGCCAAGATATAAGATCTTAATGGCGTCATATTATTGACGCAATTAAGAGCTTATATCTTGGAAAATATTCATCTAGCTTTGCAACTATGTGGTTAAAAGATCTGAAAAAATCATGATAGCAGCACTTTTTAAATACTTTCAATGAAAATTATTTTTAACAAGATACGAGGGAGAGATTTCCATAATTGTCAGTTTTTCAGTTTTCAACAGCAGCAATTTACTAATGATGAAAGAATACTCTAGAGAACCCTAACTTGAGGCTCGTTATAATTTTTTTTTAATTAGCGGAATAAATCTTTACAGGGAATTTCCCAACCCTGGATATAACCTCCGTGTATTTGTGCCACCCTGAGGGTCACGAAGTATGGAACATGTCATATAACGGCAGAAAAAGCAAACAAAGCTGCCTTGAAAAAAGCTTCTTTAAAAAGACGATTGTACTGACTTGAAATAATACAAAGTATACAAATGAAATACCAAAGTCTACAGCATCGTGTACTGAATAAATTGTGTTCTGACTAGGATATAATTTAAATGTAGATGGAATACGTATACACAAAATACACACATACCCAAGCAAAGCTGATCGGAAATTTTTTACGAACAGTTCTCCGTAATGCCCTGATTTCCTCAGATTGCGGAATCGTAATATAACGGCCGTAATATGACATTAAATAACGTCACCAAAAACGTACGAATAAAAATAAATAGATGTGATTTTCTCGCTAGCGGTGTACCACTGTAACGTAGAAAAGCGGCTTCCATTTATTTCTATATATATGTTCCTTTACATGGCTGTCGGAACGCTCTAAATTTATACCAAAAATAGAGCTTCGGCTGTCAACTGATTGTAGGCTTATTCGTCAACATTCTGCAAAAATTCTTTCTCTATAAGGACGATAAAGGGCAAATCTAGATCTCTAATGGACTACTTTTGTAATTTATGTACTATTTACTAGAAAAAAGTTTAATTGTGCCAAAAAAACACACGTTTTCAATGTCACATTACGACCTTATTCGTACTTATTTCACAAAACTGTTCCATCACAAACCTAAAGTGACTCTTGCTTTTTCGGAAAAGTTTTTTAAATCTTCAAAATATTTCCAAAAATTAGAGTAATCATTTGACAGTGGCACCCTTACAATAACATTTTGTAGCCTCGTAGTTGGCACCAGCCAAAAATTGAAACGTGCGGATGATTAGAACGAGACAAAGCTAAAGAAGGTCACACCCGCAATATGTATTTTGCCTACCTCGCCTCTTACCGCTGAGTCTCAACACAAACTGTGTGAAAGTGGTCCAACACTGTTAACTATCATATTACGTCCGCTATATTACGGTACCGCTATCTTTGGCAACCGAGTGTTAAGAAAAGTAAGCACCAATATATATTAATCGCTGTAGACAAGAATAATTGATAGGTTTGTAAACAGATCCTCTAACCTTGTCTAACATAAGAATATAGAATACTAATTGGTGGGAAAGATTAGGTATAATGCTTGCTAAACTAAAAAGGAAATTACATGAAATTACAAGAATTTTGAACTGCGAAAACATCGTCAAATTGAACACAATTATAAAATCTAATGAACAATGAATGATCAGTTGACGTGAAATACTCTACTGGCATATGAAGGGGTTTCAAGATTACTGTAGATTAGCATTATCTAATTAATTTGGACATCCGTGAGCGGAGGTGGGAATCGAACTCATGACAGTTGGATTCAAAGGTCAGTGCGCTAGCCGTTACACCAAACAGTCCGCAATAAGCTAAAAAAAAGAATGAGACCAAAAATAGTGTGACGTCAAAATTGGTATCGAATAAAAAACGGTATTTTTCAACAATATTTTTTTGGTTTTTTAGATAGTATTAGTAGACAGCAAATGCGCGCAGGACGCTTTTAGTTTATTTGAAATTAGAATGAACCGATATTTTGTTCAAAATTTACTGGTCTATTATTATAACACAAAAAAAATCGTTAGCAGATACTCTATTCCCAAAACAACAGCAGATATAGAAGTTTATATAATCTCTTTAAAAAAAGAAATAATATGAATAAAGAAGTAAATAATAAATCACTCACGTTTTTGTTTGTTAGGCGAGCCTTATATTATTAAATCAGCTGCAGATTATCACGAAGACACAATATTAACACACGACAATATCACATAAGAAATGATCAATCAAACGGCAAGATCACGACTTGACAGTATCTAAGTCTGACAAATTCTGCAATAGAATGATATGACCTTTTCAGGTTGATAGTAATTTATGTAAGTTTATATTTTATATTGACTCTTTAATACTGTCCAATCTTTGCAAATTATCACGCACAGTTAAATCACAGCTTTCATATACCAGTTTTTCGACGTGTATGCGAGTTGTCGCTCAAGAAACGCTAGTATTAAAATGTAACTGAAATAAATTAACGGTATTTTTTCATTGCCCGAAAATTTTTATTTGTTGGTTCATTGTTACCAGTTTTTATTTTAAGTGAGAAAAACATTAATTAAAAAACGTTTAGAAATCACAGCAAATTATATATTTATATTATGTGAGCTGTTTACTGGCAGAGACAATGATAACCTGTATACGATTTATCTATTTTTACAATTTCAAAATTTTTAGAAAACCCTGTTACAGAAAAAGAAGTGGTCAGGTGTGAGTCGGACCACCGTACAATATTTGTTAATTTAATAATACACACAAAGGCGCAAAAATGCCTGAACTAATAGCTTTTAAGAGATTCCGTCCAATGTCCCTACTATGCACTATTTGGACGTTTATAGAAAAAAAAAATTGTTTGTAATGCAACTACAAAATTTTACGATTTTCAGTTCTTTTCCTTTACTTGCCAAATTTCATGATTCTAGATCAACTTTTCTTATGCGATTTCTTAATATTTCGGTATAATATTGAGTAAATTTTGCATTCGTACTATTAAATTCCTTTGGAAACCAAAAAATAGGCGCATTTCTACGCGATTTTATAGTCTTAAGGGGTAACACCACTGTAAATTTTTCAAAAAATCGATTCTTTTTTAGTCTTAAAAAATACTTTGAACCTTTTAGAATATGGGGAAAAATATTTCATACCTCAAAGTATTTTTTTTTCTTGTAATTTCGAGCTCTTCCCCAAGCGCGTCTATAATGTCTATAATGCATTTCAAAACTTTAAATGCGTTTTTCTCGAAACACGATTTTTCAAAACGGCACGCAGCATAACTCCAACAATTTTCATTCTTTTCATTCGAATTTGTTACAATATCTTTAAAATAAGATTTTGAAGAGAAATATGTAGGGAATTTTCGATAAGTTAATTTAGTCATTATTTATTAACGAATGATTATCTTTTTTTTTAACGATTTAATTCAAATACTCGCCAATCACACAAAAATCAATATTTTTAAAATCCCCTACGTATTTCTCTAGCTATAAGCATGTACAATAAGTGTTTTTTTTTTTTTTTTTCTAAATCCAAATTTGCAGCAGCTACACTGCGTGCCGCAGAGCACCTCAAATTCTACGTGCCTCGCGAAAATGGCTGTGGTGCCGTCATTTCTGAATATTTTTTTATAATAATTTTCTATTTTGTTACTTAAATATACGCTAAATAACTTCCTCCAATATTATAATTTTATTACCTTTCCTTCCACCCAAAAAAAAAATGACAAAAAAACACGTTTTTTTAGGCTGTTACAGTGGTGTTACCCCTTAAATACAGAATTTTCTGTTATGTGTAACTTTGACAGTTTTTCTGTAAAATTAAACATATTTTTTCCCTCAATTCGGAGGCATACGATATATTATACACAGATGTTTTTACAAGAATTTTTCACTGAAGCATAAAAAATTCCACCGCAGTAAAAGTTAATGTAAACTTCTTAAACTTGTAAAATTATAATAACTATCATGTCGAAGATTGTATGCTAGTTTTCGTATATTTCGTATATTTCGTATATTTCGTATATTTCGTATATTTATGTTGAAAAGAAAATATTATGAAACTGGAGAAATGTTTTTTATTAATTAAGTTAAATTATAAATGCCCGAAAGATAATTCACCTTATTAGAGTTGACTTTGTCATTAAGTTAATAATAACATTATCAAAATTAAGTTTATTTTAGTTGTTTCTCAATGCCACCAAAGTTTAAAATACGCTTATATATTTGAGATGGAGATGAAACGCTACTTATTAAATATAAAACCTTGTGACGGTTGAAAGACTTAATTTTTTTGCAATTATATCTTTATAAAGTTAGAGACTGAAAACACGGGAAACCACTTATGTCGCTCGGAATTAGTAAATTTTATTTTAGTTAGACTCATCGCAGCGTCTACGGATTGTCTGACGTCGCTGTGAACGTGACGTAAGGTCAGACGTCCACCGAGGTGACATGACGCGTGATCTGACATTAACTTGACAGCGACGTAACTTTTATAGAAGTTAACGTCTTACGATTCTACGATATTTAGTCGATTTGTAACTCGGAGCTAGTGATATCGATGATGAAGATGTTCTACTATATTAGATTATTTCGTTGTCGATACTTGCTCATGCGTTATCATGAATGCCTATAAAATAATAATAAAAATCTAAGTAAATAAAATATTAGATAGAAAACTTTTATAAAGACAAGCTCTTATTGCAGTGTAGCAAGAAGGATAAAAATACTTTTTAATAATTTAAGTTCATAATTATAAAAACGTGGGTTGTAAGCTCTATGATAGTCACAGTCCACACTTTTATTATAATGAACTTATATTATTAAAAATTATTTTATTTTCAAATTTTTAGTTATGCCCTTGGTCGCTATATTAGATTTTAAATAACTTCACGCAGTTTACTCTATTCTACTTGTTACCTCTCATTTGATATCCATATCAAAAGGGTTGTAAAGAAATAGTTAGATAATCCGCCATTTTGTGTCGACCGCGATTTTGGATTTGAAATGAAGTCACATTGCTGATTAGATTCTATTTATAATATCCTTTCATTTGATACCCCTGTGGAGGAGGAGGCTGTAAAGAAGGAGTTAATCCGCCATTTTGTGGTGGCGGCCATATTGGATCTACTATAATATTCAATATACTATATTGTATTGTCTTCAGAACCAAAGGTGTGTGCAAAAATTCAGCTCAATCTGTTGAATATAAATGCATTAAAATTCAAAATTTGATCCGAACAAAGATACAAACATTGTAAGTTAAATAAAAGTTTGTAAAAACGTTTTCAAAATAGGCTTTTATTAAACCAGACGAAAACGAAGAAAATAACAAATAAATATAATAATTTTATAATGATTGTTGTTCGAGATAAGTTTAAGTTATGAATTTTCATAAACATATCTCGCAACAAGCTTCTAGGTCAAATCAACAATGATAATAAAATAATTGTATTTGTTTGATTATTTTTATATTTTACAAAACTCGACACGGAACAATAATAATGTCAATGTTTAATGAAGTCCACTCATCCTCAATCATTGCATTTAATCATCATCATTATCAGTAATACGGTGTCATATTTCATTATTCCGTACTTGAAATAAACATTTTTGTGTTATGAATAATGCAGGTACCTTATGCACGTCGTGTACATAACATCTGTTTATTTATGTCTGTCTGTAAATATTGTCAGCAAAATTGTTACAGGCAGAAAAATAGGTCACAATTTTTGTTTGTATTATAATTTCAACATTGTAATAATTAATTCCCATTGCAAACGCACGAATATATCATGCTTTTTTTTGTCCTAGCTCCTATAAAACAGCCGCTTTTCGTACCGGTCGAGGTCACAAAATTACTCATTTCTTTTTTGACTCGTTTGACTACTAAACTCGCTGAAACTCGTTTAACATAACACTCGCTGAAAATATACTTTATTGAGTCATAGATACATACAATCTACTATTGTGTCGTGGTACTGGTTTTTGGATATACTACTATTTTTAACCAGCTACAAAAAGGAAGAAGGTTCCTAATTTGACCCTAGATATGTATATCTTTCTTTGGTATATACAGCGTAAATTGTACTTGACTATGTTTCATACTCTCCTGAGTTTTCTGAAACTTAATAAATTATTATTATTATTATTATTATTATATATGAAAATGTACTCTGTCCAATGACTAGTCGTTTACACTACATCGCTAAAGAAGTAGCGATTAAAATACACGTATAAAAAAAATTACAAATATGATAAGCATTTATCATATAAGAGAAAATTATTTATCGAATTTAATTAATTTTCGTAACGACATTTCGAGATGCTGAATATATTTCCTCCGAAGTTTAATTTGACGAGAATTCAAAATAGCTTTGATATGGAAGATAATGTGTTCAAAGCTTTCTTGGTGCTGTAAAAGTTCGTTTGAAACTAAACTAGGTATGACATTTTACAGTAACAAAAAAACGCATTGTTCAGAAATTATCCCGGATTTGTGTTCAGGAAATGTGAAATTGTATCCTTGCTGGCGCAGTCGCCTGCAGACCGGAAACGAACAGTGGAACGAATGTAAAACAAGGATTACAGTTAGTACTGTACTGGCAACGTATACAGGATGTCCGATCATTAGATATACTGACCAGCAGATGAATATCGATATTATATCTGCAATTATTCTGACGTTAAAACAACAAAATAAATGATCAATTTTGTCAGTGATTGACACATAATTATGACCTAGGGTGCTTTAAATCAGACATGAAATCAATTTTCAAGATAGTGAGCTATAATAAAAAACATATTTCCACAAAATAAAATAAAAAATTTGGGTCGCAGTGCCAAGCCCTGTCGACAATATAGTGTATTAGGTGCATTATGTGAATTTATCTTTGTTTTTGGACAAAATACAAAATTTAATTGTTGGATAAGTTTGGATAAAATCCGTGGCACAGGATCAATAGAACACAATACTGAAGTTAAAATTGCATTTTTACTAACGTTTCGGTGTGCTTTACACCATCTTCAGAGTTCGAATGCTGTCAATAATCCCTTAACATAATATTTTACTCTCCGTAAGTATAGTTCTACGCAAGAAAGTGTTGTTGTAACCTTTTAATTGATACTAACGAGTTAAATTTTTTTAATCAATTTCGAGAATTTTTTTGGTGTTTTTGAGCCCCAAAACAATTTTCAATATAATGCACGCATTCTCGAAATTGATTAAAAATTGAAACTTTAAATCGGCTTCGTGCGGTGATGGATTTCAAAATTTGGGCTAAATTTCGTTAAAATCAATCAACTACGTCAACAGCTATCCCCCACACACACTCGTTGCTAAAAATAGTTCCAAATTCCTTAAAATAATAAAAACAATTTTTTTTGGTCCGACTCCAAGGTCCCGCCATCCGACAGATGTCAATAGTGTCTGTGCCATGTGGGAAATACACTAAAAATATTTTTTATAAAAACATTATATGATCTTGAAACGACTGTAAACTAAGATTTTAATAAATATGTTTGCTAAATGCAAACAAAACAAAAAACTGGTCAAGTGCAAGTAGAACATTCTATATAAAGCTTGCAAGAGCAATCGACTGAAAATTTTTGAAACTTGACAGTTCCAAATAATTTGTTTTTATACAGTAATATTTAACTACAGAATGTATAAAAAATATATATAAAGTATAGCCACGCAACGAATTTTATTTACGTTAGACAAAACTAATAATAAAACCTAATCACAGATAGTTAAACAATTTGTGATTACTTTCTATGATAGATTTCTGAAAGCACGTTTTTTCTGTCTAGTCATCATATAAAATATCCAACTACCCCGAAGTACAGTAGAATCCGTTTATTATGACTCCGCCTATATTGACCAACCGCCTATTATGACGTAATTACACAACGAGGTTTGGTTTTCATATAAAATTCTTTGTAACAAAGTCGGATATAATGACTTCGCTTACAGTGACATGTCGCTTATTATGACCCATTTTTAATAAATTTTGTCCGTTTATAGTGACCGACATGATTCTTTACACCTTCGGCAATGTTCGTTGATTCCCGACGACGTTCGGCACGTGGCTTGTTTTTGTTTTGAATCTCAGTGAGTAATTGATAGTTGAACGTCACGCATTGTTTTTAGTGATATCCTATGTAAAAAAATGTCATCTCAACGTCGTAAAGCATTTACGATTAAGGAGAAAGGTGAATAATATGCAGATTAGAAAATGGAGAATCAAATTCATCTCTCGTAAAGGAACTGGGCGTGGGTTATTCGACAATCTCAATGATTTTCAAAAACAAGAACCGGATTAAGCGATCGTTCATTTCAAATGTTTTGAAACCGAAGAGGCTTCGAAAATCGCGCAAGAAAATGTTGATAAAGCGTTAATTCAGTGGTTTAAAATCACGAGAAACAAAGGAATACCCGTCAGCCCTATGCTACCTAAAAAAAGGTTTTTTTTTCACAAAAATGCTTTGTATGACGTCCGCTTAGTATGACGTGTTTGTCAATTCCCTTCGATGTCATTATAAACGGATTCCGCTGTACTTTTTTTTATTTATATAATATTACTATTAATGGTGCCAAAGTGTTTAGGAGATTATGAAACGTCGAGAAATTTTGGTTCGACCCCTAGGTCCCGCCATCCGACCGACGCCAATAGTGTATGTTGCCATATGGCAAATACACTAATAATATAGCCCAACATTTCCCAAAAAATGTGTTATATTACATTTTGGAAATTAGAAACATTTCAGTCCCCGAACTGGAAATTTTCATTTTCCAATACTAGTTTTTCTTCGAATTTTCTTATACGCTTACGGCAAATTCATTGGCCATTTTACAAATAATTATTCGATCTTGACTAAATTTTGTATGCTGATTTGATAAGTATGATTGCAAAATATTCAGCCTTCATAGTTCATTAGTTTCAATTCTAGGGTATCCCCCTCCCCCGGAAGTTCCATACGTCAGAGGTATGTTCATTTTCTTTTATTATTTAACGTATGAGAAAATATTTCTTAATAGCTTCGATTGCATATTTAATAAAATAATATCAGAGCTCTTCAACGTACCACGTTCATGCTACAATATTATGTAACGTTAGTGCGTATATACAGTAGAAATGATCGGAGCATGCGCAGTACAAACGGAACACTGCAATGACCGCAGGGCGACACAAATACTCATACAATATTCATAATGCAACTATATATTTTAACTCTGTATCATTACTTCAAACCGTTTTTTTTACTCTAACCAACCACCGGTGCAGTTTTCTTCGTTTTTAATATTTATTATTAACAAGGAATATTGCATTCAAAAAGTAAAAAAATATTGTAGATTGATCGCTGACTGATAATTTTACCTTACGTTATTATATTGCAACAGGTTTTCAATATTTTTTTCTCGTTGATAAATAATAATAATAATAATAATGCGTTTAACGTCCGTTTCTCGACTTTATGTCATAACAGACGCCATTCGCACCATTACTATTTTTCATCTACCACTTCCCGTTATTTTCTACATTTTTTACAACTTCAACTTATGTAATAGCAATGGGCGAATGAAGGAATTATAGGAAATTAGGATAAGGTAGGTAATTTTTGAACTAGGAGTTTGATAGGTAATCGGCCATGGCCTCAAATAAGGAACCATCTCGATATTTATCTGGAATTAATTGAGGGAAACCATGGAAAACCTCAATCAAAATGGCCGGTACATGAATTACAGTTTTACGGCGAGAGGCAGTAGGAAAAAGTCCCAGTCACATCTGCCCCCGCCGGGATTCGAACCCGGTACTTCCCGAATGCGAGTCTAGTGCTGTCACCACTACTCTACCCAGCTCGGTTATGTTTGAAAATAAATATTCAACTTATTTTGCAAATTATTTTTATTGTGTCAAATAAAGTACATAAAAAAAATTACGTAGCTTGACTCCAACTTTGCTCAGCGTAGTTTTCGAACTGAGCCTCCTTCCCTCTTGATCGATCTACGTAGTGTATGGACGCTTATTACATAAATTACATTAATTTTTTGAAAGAAAAAAGAAAAAAAATCCCATATTTGTGAAAACGTATGCATAAAGCTTTTAGAAAAATACTTTGCGTCTCTTAATTTAGAAGCTTCCAAAATTCAAATCTTTTGAAATTTATTTAGCTCAAAAACAAAAGTACGTATAATTGTTACCAACGTTTTTTTCTACAAACATTTAAAATATCTAAATTTAGTTAATCAAAAGTTGTATATTTGTTAAACATTTCGAATCAACTCGACTTAATTTGGGCGAACTTAGGCAAAGTAGGCATGTTTCTTATTGCTGGATCAGTACTAATTCTATACGTATGTGATGAATTCCGTAGAACAATATATGACATATAGCTTTCGCGGTTGAGTACCACTGGTGTAATTAGTGACCGTCGTCCATTTAAGTGCACGGTATGAACGATGCAAATCGGTGTTAATAGTCGAGAATCAGATAACGCGCTTTCAAGGGGCCAGTAGTCGTACGACTTCGGTGGAACTCGAGTGGGTTATCCACTTGAATCGCAAGTCGAGGTCGATTGAGTGGTCGGCAATGGTCAGCGGCAACTAGCAGAGGCCGTAACAATAAGGACGACGTGCTCGATTACCGAAAGAGAGAAGAGAGGAGAGGGAAATGACCACGCGACCGGCAGGCGTGTGTCTTGTTAATAAAGACTGCGGTCCATTGATGTGCACGTTTTATAGCTTGGAGAAGTTTTTTTTTTTTAGTTTTTATTGTAATTGAAGATGTGAGAGTATAACACGTTTTAGGTTTTGATTACATTGAAGCCGTTTCGAAAAAGATTAGATGTCCGGGCATCTAATCTAGATCACCTTGCTTTACTTGTCGCATGATGGAATTTCGCATTCTTCACGTTTTCTGGTTGCTGAATTTGTTCGGAACAAGTAAGCGGAAATAGTTGAATAAATGACAGCATTGTATTTTATTCGATTAGTCATTTTGCAATAGATTGTTAAGGAGCGTCCACAAACTCGATCAAGAGGGAGAGGGGATCAATGCGAAAGCTAAGCTGAGCTACGTAAGGGGACGGGGGAGTTGCAGTCAAGCTACGTAATTTTTATATATAATTTAGCAAACTCGTAACACAATGGCTACTCGGAGAGGTTAGCACACGGATCGCAGATATTGTTGGTTGACTGATTATAATTTATTCAAAAATCTATTTTACTACCAGAACAGCCAATAGAACACCTTCAAAATTTGTGTAACACATTGATTTCTAGTGTTAAAATGCTGTCAGTTTTTAAGGTTCCGTACCCAAAGGGCAAAACGGGACCCTATTACTAAGACTCCGCTGTCCGTCCGTCTGTCACCAGGCTGTATCTCATGAACCGTGATAGTTAGACAGTTGAAACGTTCACAGATGATGTATTTCTGTTGCCGCTATAACAACAAATACTAAGACAGAATAAAATAAATACTTAAGTGGGGCTCCCATACAACAGACATGATTTTTTTGCCGTTTTTATAGATAATGGTACGGAACCCTTCGTGCGCGAGTCCGACTCGCACTTGGCCGGTTTTTTTGAGTTTGCCACAATAATACGCTTAAAGATTCCAACACCGCCTAAGATACTCAAACAGTAAAAAAACACGTAAATACAGTGGATAACTTATTTTAATAATGAAATATCGTTGGGTTGTTAAAGACCTCTTCTTCAGAGCAAACAACTGGAAGTTGCTTCGCCCGTGGCGTTCTCTCACGCCAGGTTACACCGTCGGTCTATACATAACACATTCCGTCTCTTTCGCACGTCCAGTTCACGCCATCTTGTCTTCCTACTTGCTTGCTATCTCTGTTCAGTACGTTGTTGACCAACGAACTACATTAAACATCATCAAATGCCAATGATGGTAATAAGGCATTCGACTAGTCCCGCACCGAAGAACGTAAAGGGTGAAATACAAAACGTGTTCAGAAGTAAAATTTTATCATCACTCATGCTTTTCTTAAGTAATCAAGCATAAAAAATGTTTTGTAACTTAGAAGAATATCTATCGCCTATCCTCATGGGTGAAAAATCAAAATTTCCAGAGGACCGTAAAAGCCAATTCAGACTAGCCGTTCTCGGTTACGATTCACCGGTCCGGTTGGGAGCTCGACCAATCAGGGCGTAGTCGTTTCCGATTGCGGTCAAACGACTACGCCCTGATTGGTCGAGCTCCCAACCGGACCGGTGAATCGTAACCGAGAACGGCTAGTCTGAATTGGCTTTAACGCCGCAACAAGGCGTTTTAGAACCCCCCGTCTATAGCCTTTTTTTTAAATCAACTCAGGAATCACGTCCAGAAGTTCATATCATTGTCATTTTTATACACTCTCTATATTGTGTTTGCGAATAAATGATGGTTTTATCTGTTGTATGGAGTGAATTACTCAACATTATCTTCTCGCGGATTTCTTGTGTTCAAACAGCATTCCCGTCTTTGTATAATTTGATAAAAGTTGTCAGTGACTCTTCCCGAATATTAAGAGCTAATGATTTTTTGGAAGGATTTAATTAATGTCCACAGAATGTTGGCATCAGTAATACTAATTTTATGGGTGTACAATTCTATCCTGGCTCTCAGCATCAAGAATCAAGGAAAAATGTTTCAAGTTAACACTTTAAAGTTGCTTAGCTTAACCTGCGAAAGGAAATGAAAAACATTTCTACGTCAAAGAAACTTTGCAGTGCTCGGTACCCACAAAGCGCGCCAACAAAACTCGGGCAGTTCTGGACATGTATACTTCCAGGAGTCATGTTCTCTGTTGACAATTTTTCATATATTTCCTTAGAACGCATCTTAACCTGTCAATACTTCGGAATATTAAACTCCGATTGCATCACAAGATCTGTCTAACAATGGACACAGTATTAATATTCGCTCGTTCACGAATGAGAGTACACATCTCGATTAAGTAACACTACGAAGTATATTCCTGTGGAACGAGATTGGTACGCAAACCGCTGATATTCATTAAATCATTTCTTTCCTCCAGCGCAAAGATGGCAGTGAAACGATATCGCTTCTCGGACGTGACTGACTTGTTTTCCAGAAACGTGCTTGTTTAAGACTGCACCTACATTGGATCCATATTTCTCTCGATCCGATGTCGGCCGATATCGGAAGAAAAGCAAACACCAAGATTACAATGTTGAAAAGGATATCGGACTTTATTTTCCAATGTAGGCACCTACATTATAATATTGGTGTTTGATTTTCTTCTGATGTCGTCTGACGTCGGTCAACATTACATCGGGAGAAATACGAATCTAATATAGGTGCAGCCTGACAAAGAAAGGATTTCAATGTTCGCTTCGCCTTTGGAAGAAATATTGAGTATTCTCTTCTCGCGAATATATTATGAATCACAATAAAACTGAACATAATATCAACAATATACCTGTGTTTATGGACAGGCACATGAACGGTATAATACCTGTTGTGCTCTCAGATATTCTGCCCCCTGGCTTTCATGGCGTACACACGTTACATATATCTTGTTGCCACGGCAATGCGGTATATCATACATATGTTTTAATTACAGTAATAGCTCAACATTATAGATGAGTGTTTGTAGTATGTGTGTGCACCAATCAGTGGACCAATTCAAAATTTAATAGCAACGCACATGCAACTGTTTGTATAGAAAATACGCGTTTTCGTAACTGTATCGTGACATTGCAATTGTACAACTGCTTGAAATTTCTTGTTCGATCGCGTGATTTGTTGACACAATGGAGACTTATGCTGGGTTGCAGAAAGGATTGTCAAATAATTGGATTTGACAATAATCTTTGATTGTGAACACATATATTTCTCCATAAGAAAAGCATTGTAGAATTTTAATTCGATTCTGTTCGAAAAATAATTGGTTGATTGAAATGATATTTTTTCTGAACTATGTATATGCGTATTTAACATAGTTTTTTGTATAATTTTTACTTCGAAATGACATTTTTCTACGCATTTTAATCAAAATTTAACTTAAAAAACAAACTTTTTCTGTGTAAATCAAGCATTTGTTTTTATGTGAATACAATCTAATGTTGTACATGATAGGGAGTTTGAATACGACATTAGACTGTAATTAAACATTAAACTGTAATTATATTGTCACAATCTAAGGTCATGATTAAATCCAATTTTTTGACAATATTTTGTGCAATCCAGCATGAATCTATAATTTTGATTCAATTTTTAGAGCAAAAATATCTTTTTTGACATTTCTAAGTAACAAGTCAAATTTTGTGAAGCTTAGTGATTAATCACAGCTAATAACAGTAAGAAAATGAATTTTGTGACCACAGTTCGAAATTTTTTGAGAGTAATTACGGTCTGAAGAAGTCACCTTAAGTAGGAAACAAACTTAATTTTTGATTTTTTTTGCAATAGTTGGAAAGACGAAGAACGACATTAGACTGCTCTTGCATGTATGAAAACTGTAATTATGTTATCACAATTTAAGGTCGTTATTAAACCCAATTTCTTGACAATATTTTGTGCAACTCAGCATGACTCTATAATTTTTATTCAATTTTTAGAGCAAAAATATCTCTTTTGACATTTTTAAGTATCGAGTCAAATTTTGTGATGCTAATAACAGTAATAAAATGAATTTTGTGACCACAGTCTCTTGAGAGAATATAAATTACAATCTGAGGGAGTCACCATAAGTAAGAAACATATTTATTCATAAACTCAATTTTAGATTTTTTTTTTTGCAATAGTTGGAAAGACGAAGATCTGGGCTAGTCGTTAATGGGACAGCTAAAAATAAATATGCGTAAATAGTGTTCGAATTTTGTTTTATCGTCGTTGTTTTGTTTCGCGGTACTACGTCACGGTTGGCTGCATTAATTCCCCATCGCATTGAATAGCTAATGGCATGCAGAGTATAAGAGATCACTGTTTGATAAAAAATGATAAATAGTTATGCGGTGATAAATGATGAAAAATAACTTTCATTTATCAACACTAAGTCGCGTGACTCCGCGGTAAGCATCGTTATTTATTGGTTAAATATTGAGTATAATGGAGAAGCGAACTTAACTAGAAGAAAAAAAATTATATGCATTTTATTCGTTTCATAATTTTATCTCAATTCAAGTTTAACCTTTAAGCACCGACGTGCATTTTTTATAACGTTAGTGCCGACGTGAGGTCTGAGAGGCCGCTTATATTATGTGGTGTTTTTTAAAGACAGTGTTGATTTAAATATTTGTCTCTGCAATATAATGGAAAATAAAGGGTTTTAAGAAAAAATAGATATAGAAAGAAAATAAACTTTATTATATTTTTAAATTAAGGACTACAATAATATTTGGCTTGAATTTTGGGGGAAAATCCGACTATTAGATATAAAAAATCATAACACAAAAACAAATCCTCTCAGAATAACAAAAAATAGTATTTCTTACATAAGACTAATATAACTTTAAGAAAAAAAAAATAGTAGGAACATAAAACTTCTGGAAAAAAAAATGTCCACAGTCGAACTACACCTTAAATTCTAAGCACAGTCAGGGCACACTTGTTTCGCGCACTGTAAACAAATGTGTTTTTTGCACGAATAGCACCTATACGTCGATTTTCTTTTGAGTTTAGGTTGACAAGAAAAACAAGTCTTGCGTGTCTTGACTTCTTCAGCTTGATCTTCAGATGCCTCTGGCTTATCAGAACCAAGTACTCTTACCAAACTCATCCTAAGTTCACGAGGTAATCTTAGGTTACAAAATCTTCGCTTCATGTGCTCTAATACCAACTGTCGAGCTAATTTTTTTATAAAGGCTCCTCTATCAGTTTGTCTTCCGACATGTACATCATGTAAAATATGAGAATTGACGGAACTTATATCTAAAATCCGGTAAAAAATTGTCATAGGCCAGCGTCTTGATCGGCGGCTGCAAGTGTATATAGAGCATGTCTTATCTGTTTCATCTACACCACCTTTCGTAGAATTATAAAACTTTATAATTTCTGGCTTCCCTGAGTCCGTATCTGTTCCTTGAGTATGATGCATTGATGAAGCCAAAATGACCGCTTTTCCCTTCTTGGGAACATGAGATCAACCTCAGAATTGCTGGAATCTTCATTCGCGATCCAGCTCTCAATCACTCGCGTATAATTTAGATTAGACACATTTATACCTATCCGGAGTCTCTTTGAATGCTGTAAATCTGTTGCAGAACTATTTCTCTTACTACCTGAAGGTCCTGGTCTATCCATAGTTTACAATATCTGTAAAAATAACAGTTTACTGTAACAAAGAAATAAAACAAAAAAACTTACGTAAGTACCGACGTGAGGCCTGAGAGGCCGCGTCGGAATTTCAAATTGTAATTACTCACGAAATGCACGCGCGACGTCAGTCGTTCCTGTTTCAATGTCAACGTGGGCACTGTTCTTGCAGCTACTTAAAAGCAGGGATCGGAATTTTGCGGACAAAGGGGTACAGTAGCAAGTCAAGAGCCTGCCGGGGCCTCTCAGACCGCACGTCGGTACTTAAAGGTTAATTTGCTAAAGTTACTTCACGGAGTTCAATAATAAAAATCTCGGTTCGCAGTGACAAAACCCTGTGTACTAGCGGTTTACTCGCGACTTCGTTCACGTGGTATAGATTGTACCCACAGTCCTTTTATACAAAATCTACCCCCACCTCGTTCGAGCAGATGTATTCAAAAGACAGTCAAACATGTATTTCTTTATTTTCTAAGACGAGTCTTTCTCCCGTTTTTAGTTTAGCAATTTCAGAAATACAGACAGCGTATCATTCATGAAAGTTACCCCCCTCCCTCTGAACCCCGAGCCCCTAACATGTATTTCTTTATTTTCTAATAAGAGTATTCTCACTATTTTTTCCCGTTTTTAGTTTAAGCAATTTCAGTAATACAGATAGCGTATCTTTTGTGAAAGGAAGTTTTGTGATGTTGATATTTTGACCCAGCTATATTTACGATTTTACTGGCCAAGTACCAAGAGGTGGTACCACCAAGGGTATTCTCATATGCTCTATATATGTGGATATTCTTATATAGTTAGGGCTAAGAAAAGAAAATTTTTACACTTAAGTAACGATCTCTAAAATTTTTACCAAGGATAAAAGGCTTAATAAAAACAATATGTTATTATTAGAGTTTTATTAACGGTCTAAAGTTTCGGTTGATGTTTCAACCATCCTCAGAGACCTAGGAATGCAATAATAAAATCAATAAACATTTTAACATTGCCAACTATGCAATTTACATATTTTTGCATTAATTCTTAACTAAAAGTTTTTTCATTACATCATTTTTTAAACCAGCTTAAAATAATGACCGACATGCTTTAATGCAGCAATCTTTCTTTCCTTAATCCTAATTAAACGTCAAATACTTGTTAAGTAACGATATTATTTTGCAGTTTTATAAAAAAAAGCATTTTTGATTAAAGAAAAAAAAATATCTCACAGTAAAAAGTAGTCTTTTGGTAGTTTTATTTTATTATTAATGCTAATGATCAATAACGTTGAAAAACGAGTGTTTTTCTCAAAAGATATAATCTCAACAAGATAAAAAAAATAAAACATGATAAATTTCAATCGTTTATCTTCTTGGGTGTGTCCTATTTTACCTTGAAACAAGACGCAAACACGTATAATTAATTTTAAAATCGGGTACATCCTGTACGCCTCAATGCCCAGTAGTTCCAAAACTATGGTCATCTTTTTTTTATTACATTTATACTTTTTTGACACGTTGAGAGTGAAATTCTAGCAGGGCACAGCTAACGAAAATTCAACAGTATGAAGCTGGTCGCGCAAAGTTAAAGAACAGTACGAAATTAGTTGCGTATAGTTAACAAAAATTCGACAGTACATAAAGTTGACCTTAAGACGCCAATATTTCTTATTCGATAAATTATCGTATTCACATAATTGCCAACATGAACATCTCCCAATACAGCACACAACAATCAAAAACACAAACGCAGAGCCATGTAGTAGTACCAAAGAAAAATCTAGACCTAACGCACAGACACTACGACTATTTGGCCCCTAAAATATACAATACACTGCCACACGAACTCCGCACGATAACTTCTGTTAATAGTTTCAACAAAACACTAAAAGGTTGCATAAGGCTGACAGAAATCAGATATTTAGTCACTTCAATTAGCTTAGTTTGCATTGTAACACTAAAGCTCCTCACAAACATATACATACATTGCACGTCGCATTCACATACACGTACACATTTACACATTAGACACATAACGAAAACACATACATTGTGTCTTCCCTTTGACACAGAGCTCGCTCTGGTAAGGGGAAGTATCCTTGTATATTTTCTTTTATGCAATATATAAGATTTTTGTTAAACAAAAATAAATAAAAAAACCCGGGTCGCAGTGCCAAAACCCTGCCGACAATATAGTGTATTTGCTTATACAGGCAGTGTGGCTTTATTGTGCGAACTTTAGTGGGTTTCTGGGCTAAATAAAAAATTAGACTCCTTAATACACCCCTATAATAACATTTTTTTTCTAAATTGCAATATTATTATCAATCGAACCTCTATACTAAATTATATACATCTTTCAGTAAGTAATTCATTATCTGCAAACTAGTTTTTTCATAAAATTTGTAAATCCGGTCCTGTCGGGCCGATTTTATCGAAATTTTAGGGACAGTTTTTAATTACTACCGAAGGGTTAAATTTCAATTTTGAAACGATTCGGAGATTTTTTTTGGTATTTTGGGGCCAAAAAACTTTTTTCAACCCCTAAAAACTACCCTTAAAATAGCCCGATTAGGCCCATTTTAAATAGGCTTCTTGCGGTGATGGATTTCAACACCTGGACCAAATTTCGTTACAATCAATTAACTCCTTCGAAAGGTATTGCCCGCACACATATATATATACGTATATAAATATATATATATATATATATAAACATTTTTAAAAATGGTGCCAAAGTGTTTAGGAGGTTATGAAACGTCGAGAAATTTTGGTCCGACCCCTAGGTCCCGCCATCCGACCGACGCCAATAGTGTATGTTGCCATATGGCAAATACACTAATAAATAGGCATCTAGTTTTATTTAGACTGGTTTTTTGACTTAATTAAGTAGCTTTTTGTTAAGGGTGTGGCTTTATTGATTAATTAAATGATTGACACTTTTTCTGAAATTGTCGAAAATAAAAAAAAAATTGAATAGAAAATCGTAAAACTCGCGACACAAATATATAAGGAATTTTATATGTAGTTTGTTGAGATTCACTGTTTCACCGCGTTAATAAATCAGATGCCTAATATATCCACGTTGATGTTTGCTGATCAAAAACAGTGACAAGAACATTTACCGGTTGTAATGAATCCAATAATTATACTATTTACTCATGGTTAATATTTTGATTACAAAAAAAGAAAAATCAATTGAGTATACAAAGTCTATAATGATTCCGTGTAAATAAAATATAAACACATAATTTACATTAACGCTAGGTGATCACAGATATTCCTTCATAAGAAAAATATTTCATAATTTTAAATCAATTCTGCTCTAAATATAATTGCTACATTAAATCGTTTTTTTTAGTGTATTTGCCATAAGGCAACATACACTATTGGCGTTGGTCGGATGGCGGGACCTAGGGGTCGGACCAAAATTTCTCGACGTTTCATAACCTCCTAAACACTTTGGCACCATTTTTGAAAATGTTTATATATATATGTATATATATATATATATATATATTTATATACGTATATATATATATATGTGTGCGGGCAATAACTTTCGAAGGAGTTAATTAATTTTAACGAAATTTGGCATACTTGTTGGAATCCATCACCGTACGAAGCCTATTCAAAATGGGCTCAATCGGGTCATTTTAAGGGGGGTTTTTAGGGGTTGGAAAAAGTTTTTGGGTCCAAAAATACCGAAAAAATTCTCAGAATCGTTTGAAAATTGAAATTTAACCCTTTAGTAGCAATTAAAAAGTGCTCCTAAAATTATAAGCGAATCGGCCCGACAGGACCGGACTTACAAATTTTATGAAAACACTAGTTTGCGTATACGAATTTACTTGCTGAAGGTCGTATTTAATTTGGTGCAGATGTTGGATTGATAACAATATTTCAACTAATAAAATTATTATTGTAAGGGGTGTATTAAGGGGTTCATTTTTTTTTTATTTTGCCCAAAAACCAACTTAAGTTCGCATAACAAAGCCACACTGCCTGTATTAGCAAATACACTATATTGTCAGCAGGGTTTTGGCACTGCGACCCGGGTTTTTTTTTTTAATATGGACAGCATCGTTTTTGTGTAGTTTCTACATCGAAACAATTTTTTTCTATACGTAAAACTCAGTTTAAAAACAAATGTTTTTCTGTATAGACTAATAATTTGTTTTTGTGTGAGTACAATCTAATATTCCACATGATAGAGAGTTTCATAATGACTTTAGTCTGCTCCTGAATATATAAAAACTATAATTATATGATCACAATCTAAGGTCACCGTCAAACCAAAATTTTGACAATGCTTTTGGCAATAATACTTGTAAATGCAGTGTCGTCGCACAAAATTTTATCCTGAAAGTATCAACATAACAAAATTCGAATATCCACTGCGTAATAAGGAGCATTATTAGGAACTGTTGTTAGTCATTTAAGATTAAAACAACTCGGGTGCAGTGCCAAAACCCTGCCGATAATAAAGTGTATTTGCTAATACAGGCATTGTGGCTTCATTATGTGAACTTAAGTTTCTATTTTGACAAAAGTTAACCACTTAATACAACCCTTAAAATAATATATTTTCCTTAATTTCAATATTATTAATAAACCCAACATCTTCACCAAATTAAATATATTTTTCAGTATTAGTACATCTATATCCACAAACTAGCGTTTTCAATAAAATTTGTAGGTCTGGTTCTCCCGGGACGATTTTATTAAGATTTTAGCAGCACATTTTAATCATCCTTTAAGGGTTAAATTTCGATTATAATTTCATTACGAGAACTTTCTCAGTATTTTTTCAACCCCAAAATACTACTCTTATAATAGTCCCGGCTTCGTGCACTGATGGATTCTAACATGTGAATCAAGTTTCGTTTAAATTGATTAAATCTGTCTAGAGCAGTGGTTCTTAACCTGTGTTCGATCGAACACCAGGGGTTCGGTGAGTCAGTCTCGTGGGTTCGATGGAGGTCAAGACATACACCCGACTCATATGATTCGTGATGACACGCCTCGCTTGTCCATCATTTTGAATAAATCATATTTTATTTTTCAAATTAAGAAGGGTTCAGTGAATTCGCATATGAAACTGGTGGGGTTCAGTACCTCCAAAAAGGTTAAGAACCACTGGTCTAGACTTATCGGGCTAACACACACATGCAGCCATATACACACATTTCCAAAAAATATTGTCAAATTGTTCAGGCCGCTATGAAACGTCGAAAAAATTTGATTCAATCCCGCCATCCGACCGACGCCAATAGTCTATGTGACATTTGTGGTAAATACACTAATAATATTTTTTTGTTAAGGTTTCCGTCAATGTATTAAAATCCACTGTTTCTGTAGAGGAAGGTGATTAGTAAAGATGTTATACTTATAAAAGGGCGTATATTTTATCAGAGTGCATGATTCCGTGGACACTTCGTATGTGTAATAAATGTACACCAATTAAGTTAATACATAGCTGTATTAATTAATTAGCTGTAATAACAACTTTTTAGTTGTACTTTTAAATACCTCTATGTTGTTTTATGCAGTGTTAATGGATTATATATTTATGATTCTTTTAACATAAAATATTACATGGTGCGTAATCACAATGAGTCACGAAACGGTTATATAAAAAAAAACAATTTTAGTGTGAACGAACAATAATATATGGAAGTCGAGATTTCTTAGCGGTTCTTAAGGGTTTAGGTGAGTTTCAGAGGTTCAAAAAAAGGGTATTTTTACTATTTTTTTCTAATATATACAATCATATATTTTATTTAAACAATTAAGCGTATCAAAGATACATATTTAAACAGTATTTTGTGAAATTTTTATTTAAAAATTCCGAAAACTCAGCCGTTAGCACCTCATCTCCTTTGACGTCTTAAAAAAATGCTCTTGCCGTGGACAGCATAACTCATTATTGGTTCCTCCAAAATCAAAAAACCAAAAATATTTCGTTAGTACATGGACAAATCTCGTTATTGGACGAAGGAAAAAAAATTAAAAATTTGAATTTTTGACAGACTTTGAACAAAAAAACACATTTTTTGGTCAAATTTTCGCCATGTATTGGCTCGAAAAAATTAGTTGTAATAAAAAAAAATCTTTCGTTCAATGACTAGATAATGTTATTTCAAAGATGTGTGCAAAATTTGAACAAAATCGCTTCATAACTTTTCGAGAAATCGTGTCCACCGACTTAAAAAATTGAGTTTTGAGATAAACGCGTTTAAAGTCTGCACTGCTGCACTGATGGGCGGAACAACCAAAGGGTCTATCTCTTAGAATTTTTCTCGGATCGATTTGCAATTTTAGGAGAATATTTTAAACATATTGTACTATTTAATAAGATGAAAAAAATCGATGTTTTAAAGTTTTCGAACCCACCTAACCCCTTAAAGAGAGTATAGTCCCCTTTATCTCGATTAAAAAAGTATAGATTTTTTGTTTCAAATTAAAGCTCTTCAAGGGTCATCGGCTAAATTTTGTTTTGAAGTTATATTTCTTTTGGCACGTTATGAGTAAAATTTTAGCACGCAACGGAAGCATGAAGTTAGAAATTTGAAAGTATGAAGTTCGCCATAAGAGACCCAAACTGAAATGACTGATACACAAAATCAATTCACTTTCTTGCATCTGGAAACTATATAATAATATTTTAGACGAATATAAACCTTTCATTACCATCAGTGCAAAAAAGTAATATAAAATAAAACTTTGAAAATGTTTAAAAATATTTGAGATTAATTTTTTGTAAGTATTATTCATAAACTTTTTGTAGATTTTATTTCAATAAATTATTTGCATGTAAGTATATTAAAAATTAGTTTTAAATCACGCTAAAGCAATATAACTTCAAACACGCGTACACCACTTTTTTAAAATTTATTTAAAAAAAAATCGAATCGGTTTCTGCGGCTATTATCGCATTAAAACTTTTATTTTTTTTTAATTTACGTTTAAACCACACAATGTCCGTCTGAATTTTTGTAGATTTTTCTAAGCCAAACTACACGAGTTATGTATATCTCTTCAATAAACTGTCGGGAGCAAACATTCTATGTACTTTTATCCAATTTCATTATTATTATGAACATTGGTAGTAGCCAAACTGGGTAAGAAAATTCCGATGACATGTTTTTGTGTTCTAAGTTTTTTTATATGAAATTAACTCGTTTTGTATTGTGTTTGACAAAGCTTCGTGAAAATGGTCATAACTGTGTTCCTTTGTTTCAGTTTATCCTCAATTTTTTTTTTTGTATTCAATGAAAAGTTTCGTCTCAATTAATCTTTGTTCACCTCTGATTACGTGGATAATCATAAATAAGCCAACCGTTTTCACTGCATTCCTCCATAAAATATATTAACACATACCAACTTAACTCGTAACTATATAGGTTTCAAACAAAACTTATTGACTCACTAGCTTATCATGTATGAAGTAGAAGCTTACAAAAATATTATCAAGCGCATTCAACGACTCAAATATAAAACAGACTATTTTTATTTCCAAAACATTTATAAAAATCTCTAACAATTTTTACATTTAACTCAAATTGTGAATTGTTAAACATTCATTGTTACAATGCTAAATCAGAAAAATTTATTTTTATCCACCAACACCGTCTGGACTCAAACCAGAATCTTTCCACTTTCGCGGCGGAATGAGTTATAACTCATTCCGCCGCGAAAGTGGAAAGATTCTGGTTTGAGTCCAGACGGTGTTGGTGGATAAAAATAAATTTTTCTGATTTAGCATTGTAACAATGAATGTTTAACAATTAAATAGCAAACGTTCTGCAGCTTGTAGAAATTAAAACATCTTATATCAAATTGTGAAGCAAAATAATAACTGATATTTATTATCAAGCAAAAATAGGACAATCATTTTCTTTTATAATATTTTTTGATTAAAAACTTTAAATAACACATTTCTCTGTCTGTCAAAATCATGAATAAGTTTTTAGAATAATAAAATTCTCAAACAATTATGGCTAATAGAGCCTGATTTGAATCAAAGAAAACATGTCCACTAGAAATTTTACAATATGCCAACTTTTTGTGAATTTTATTTGATAATTATTTATCAGGCATGAGAGGTTACTTATTCTTCCACATGTGGTTACTCTCTTTTTTGGAGAGAAACTTCAGAAACTATTGTTTGTATTTGTTAATTAATTAAACAAGAATTTAATACTATAAATAATTATAGATGCTCTACATATTAGACCACTATCTTGTGTAACATACAGATCTAACAAAAGAGCTTTGTAAAATTTATTTGAACTTGAAAGACAGCAAGCACAGACTAGTATAACAAAGATACGAGCTCACGTCTATACGATGTATAAGGCAGTATTTCATTAGATTAGGTTTTTGAACCGGGTTTTACACAATCATATAAAATTAACTGTAATATTATCTCTAAAACATGAAATACGACCTAAGCTACCAAAAAGGCTAGAGGAAAGAGATAGAGATAGAAGGCTAGCAGAGCTCATAATGCAAACACCAATGTCATTTGTGGTTTCTACATACGGCGCGTCGTATGATATAGTATGTTCCTTTTCATAAGAAACTTAACCTAAAAATTAACAAATTACAGTTTTCTATTAGAACTCATGACGTTTATTTCTTTCAAAATGTAAGTGTTTACGGAGATACATATTTTTAGTGTATTTGTCATATGGCAACATACACTATTGGCGTCGGTCGGATGGCGGGACCTAGGGGTCGGACCAAAATTTCTCGACGTTTCATAACCTCCTAAACACTTTGGCACCATTTTTAAAAATGTTATATATATATATATATATATATATATATATATATATATATATATATATATATATATATATATATATAAGCGTATATATATATATGTGTGTGCGGGCAATAACTTTCGAAAGAGTTAATTGATTTTAACGAAATTTGGCCCACGTGTTGAAATCAATCACCGCAAGAAGCCTATTTAAAATGGGCGTAATCGGGTCATTTTAAGGGTAGTTTTTAGGGGTTGAAAAAGGTTTTTGGGCCCCAAAATACCGACAAAATTCTCAGAATCGTTTCAAAATTGACATTTAACCCTCCAGTAGTAATTAAAAAGTGTCCCTAAAATTTTAATAAAATTGGCCCTACAGGACCGGACTTACAAATTTTATGAAAACACTACTTTGGAGATAGTGAATTATTTACTGAAAGTTGTATGTAATTTGGTATAGAAGTTCGATTGATAATAATATTGCAATTAAGAAAAAAATGTTATTATAAGGGGTATATTAAGGAGTCAAATTTTTTATTTTGTCTAAAAACCAACATAAGTTCGCATAATAAAGCCACACTGCCTGTATTATCAAATACACTATATTGTCGGCAGGGTTTTGGCACTGCGACCCGGGTTTTTAAATTGTAATACCTGCTATAAGTGCGTTCACTGCAAATGTTATAAATTCTATATAACAAAGCCATTGATCCACTAATTTCGCATGGCCATGAGATACATATGCTGGATTGCAGAAAAGATTGTCAAATAATTTGGTTTGACAATGACTTTAGATTGTGAACGCACATATTTCTTCATAAGAAAAGCATTGTAGAATTTTAATTCGATTCTGTTCTAAAAATAATTGATCGATTGAAATGATATTTTTCTAAACTATGTATACGTGTATTTAACATATTTTTTTGCATAATTTCGACTTCAAAACGACATTTTTCTACGCATTTTAATCAAAATTTGACTTGAAAAACGATATTTTTCTGTGTAGATCAAGCATTTGTTTTTGTGTGAATACAATCTAATGTTGTACATGACAGGGAGTTTGAATACGACATTAGACTGGTCGTGCATGTATAAAAACTGTAATTATATTATCATAATCTAAGGTTATTGTCAAATCTAATTTTTTGACACTGTTTTGTGCAACCCAGTAGTAATGTATATTTGTCGATTTACAAGTCAATTAATACAGAATTAGATAAGACTGCACGATATTAAATTTCTTCACACGCTTAGCAGTTTCTAGCAGTAGATGGATATGAAACGTTGCGAAATTTTGTTCCAACGCTAGGTCCCGCCATCCTACCAACGCCAATAGTGTATGTGCCGTATTGTAAATACACTAATTACCAGTTTAATAAACAAACCACAGTAACGCCATAAAAACATTGACATTTCAACGATCACATATATTTTCAAGCAATAGGGATGTTGACTATTTTTGGGAAAGTGTTTTAAATCGTGGACAAGTACCTAATATTGCTACAAATATTTATTATTTTTATTTAAATACAACTCAAGCCTTAAAAATCATGTATTTTAAATCCCGTTTCAAATTCCGGTCCAAAACGCCAATACTAATCGCGTGACGTCACCCGTTCATACCAAAGGAGGCTCAAAAGTTTATACGGGAGCTACCATCCTATAGATGCGTATTCTGTGCTTATAAACGTTAGTAAACTGAGGTGATGAAAAGTTGTTTCGTAGTCGTTGCTATAGTTACATGTAATTTGATATTTCCTATAAACAAATAATAATAAATTACACACTAAATATTAACCCAACAAAGAAGTTTTTTGACAGCGGCTGAACATATGACGTCATGCGCTCTGATTGGTGTCTGTTGTCACGTGATTTGAGAGTGATTTTATTAGGTTTTATTTATTAAATATTAATTAAGTTCCTTAAAAATAAGGAAAAATATAGTGTTTTTTAGTATTTCTATCTATCTATTTTTATTTGAATACAGTCAACATCCCTATTCTGTATACACTGTAAGACCCAATAACTCGTGCAAGGACTCTTATAAAAGCGAATGCACTATAGACATTACGTAAATATATATACCTACAGTTTGTTTTATGCCTTCGGGGACTTATGAGCGAAAGGATATAAACAAAAGGACGTAGCGGGAGCACTCTCGTAGTTTATACATAATTTGGTATAACCAGTTCATAAACCAGTATTTGCCAAGCACCTATCACTAGATCTCACATATTATGATATAATATTATCATTTCTCATGAAATGGCATTCAGCATATAGAAGCGCTTTGATTTGTAAAGATGGGTTAGGCGGATGATGAACTGAAGAATTGAGATAATATTATGCTAGTTTCAGCATTCATAGTTTAAAACGATTCCTTATATAATATGGTAAATCGTATCACTACAGTTGAACGCAAAGCTTTCCGCAAATATTATTTTAATGTATCTGTATGTCATAGCCAAATATTAAAAACACTTATGTAATATATTTCAAATAATGGAAATGGAATCTTTAGCCTGTGTAATGTCAGCATTTCGATCCAATTTGTGACTTCTTCAGGGCTCAAAATGTTACTGCTCCGGAGAAGTCACAAATTGTCATGTAAAGTTGTCAACAAAAATTAACATATTACACTAAAAGTTTTATTTCCCGTTATATATACTGTTATATAAAGAGATCAAATTTATCCAAGAGTGTAGGCATTGTTGCAAAACTCTTGGCCTCCAGGCTTGTAGACCGTGGTCCATTGGTATTTCTACTTGACGTTTCGTCTACAACTACGTTCCCATGTGGAAAAAATATCTCATATCGGTGGTCGGCCGTTCAACGCCCTCAACAGCGCGTTCTATTGTTGTCTTTGCTAATGTGTTTTATTTTTTGACTGCGTGTTCCGGATTCTGATTCAGTTGAAGTGTCCAGTCTGGTTAGTTTGCGTCACTGGTACAATCTGCTATAGTACTTATAATTTTATAAAAGATGGTAACTCTATAAATTGCTTTCATCCGTTAGATTGTTGTTGTCTTTTGTTATTGTTTGTTTAGACTTATTTGCTTGGATCGTCGCAGGATTTCAATGCAAGATTTCTTGTTCGATTGCTATTTGTCGAATAAATAAATAACAACCAGAATAAATAATGTAGTCTAGATTTGAGTCGAGAGTCATAATAATTTAGGACCGAGCTGGGTAGAGTAGTGGTGACAGCACTAGACTCGCATTCGGGAGGCCCGGGTTCGAATCCCGGCGGGGGCAGATGTGACTGGGACTTTTTCCCACTGCCTCTCGCCGAGAAACGGTAATTCCTGTACCGGCCATCTTGATTGAGGTTTTCCATGGTTTCCCTCAATTAATTCCAGATAAATATCGAGATGGTTCCTTATTTGAGGCCATGGCCGATTACCTATCAAACTCCTGATTCAAAAATTACCTACCTTATCCTAATTTCCTATAATTCCTTCATTCGCTCATTGCTATTACATAAGTTGAAGTTTTAAAAATGTAGAAAAATAACGGGAAGTGTGGTAAATGGAAAATAGTAATGGTGCGAATGGCGTCTGTTATGACATAAAGTCGAGAAACGAACGTTAAACGCATTATTATTATTATAATAATTTAGTATTGAACCGAAATAACACAAGATTTTACACTGATTTATACCTGATATTTATAACAAACTTGTCGCTATATATGCTACATTGCACGTGATTGAGATGAAGCACGGCAACGACAATAGTAGTGGAGCTATCAGTTTCATCTGACGCCATCTAGGGGCGAGTTACAATAAAGTAGATAGCATAAAAACGTCTTCATGAAAAATAAATATATTTATGTGCCAACTTTTATGGTAATAGGTCAAATGATGTCGAAGTCTATTGAACTCAGTCTAGAAACTTAGGCATGTCGCGGGCAACTCAGATGGCAAAAAATTTAAATGAAATGTCACTGACAAACACAAACAAAACATGTTAAACTTAAAAACGGACGATTTTACAGAATTTTGTGAAGAATGTATACAATATAATATTTTCTCGAAAATGGCAAAGTTCTTCCGGAATAACACAAACGTGTTTATTTTCTTTGAAAAAAGCAAGTCCAGTTAGGTCTGACCGTCAATTTTTAGTATTAGATAGATAAGATAAAATATTTCTTAACTAAAATACAATTTTGTACATTAAGACAGCATTAAAACATTTAAAAAAAGCGTTCCGCACGACCTGCTATCTAAAATAAAGAAAAGAGAAAAAAAAACATAGTAAAAATAAAGACAGAATTATACAATTGGGAAAAATATAGGAGACAAAAAAACCCAAACATAAAAAAAAACCCAAACATTTTTAGTATTAATACTAACGGCAAATTATGAGACACTGTATTTAGATCAAAATTATGCCAGTAAGTCAGTGAAAAGTAATAAAACTAAAAGTTTAAAGCAAGTGCTTAGAAAACATGATACCGAAATAATGAATTTATTAGTTGAACGCTATACAGTCTGTGCTGTCTTAAACCCGGGTTTAATAATGGCGTATCGAATGTTGACATCGTCGACTTCTATCTTTATTGCCCACATATATTCACGGACTAGCGACTATATTTTATTGTAATGTGTTTATTATTCTGAGAAATTATAGACAAGTCTTGCTTGTAAACGAATAAAGAGGTGTTTAACGACAGGGCTATAAAATTACGACAGTAAAGATAATCAACTTCCTGAACCTCTCGAGTTTCAAATCCTATTTTATATTTTTATCGTAAAAATGTACAATACATTCATGAAATCACAACACAATCCATTAATATAGATTTTTATAAATATAAAAATATCTGACATCAAGTAAGAAACAGTTTTGTCAAAGCCGACTTTAATACGAGCGAAACCGCTGGCAAAGACTAGTACAATAACACGAACACTTAAAATTATTCTCTGATTTCGGTAATGAAAAAAATGTTATGTTGCTATCCAAATGAGATTTTCAAGAATGCCAACAAGTTACTTAATAACAATATTGGTATGATTATAGTGATTCTACAAGCTAAATATGGAATGTTGAATTGTAAATAAAGATTAAAAGTTGTATATAATAGACCGATTTAAAAAGATTACACTAAAAATATTTGGTAAAACAAATTTCAATATATCTTTGTCAAACTTGACAAATTACTATGAAAATTGTATGTTTGTATTAGCTATTATAAAAAATCACATCATGAACAAACCAGGATAAGTATTTGTTATTGTAAAAAACTACTATTTTTTCAATAGGATAAATATTTAAAAAAATTATATATTTACATTTTATACATAATAAAAAATTGTTGTCTCACACAACGGACATTTTATCTGTTCGTTTTATAGGAGATAAAAGAAAAAAATATTTCTCACTGCGAGCGTATTTTCAAATACCATTAGTTTGTTGAAAAAACAACTGTAAAATGTATTATATTATTCAATGTCTAACTAAATGCAACATATTTTATTATAGTAGTAACAAAATGTCCAATTTAAATTACAGTCATAGATATTTCGTATTTCTATGACACAGTATAAAGATCCATATCCACAATTAGGGTTGCCAGCCGTCCCGCTATACGCCGGACGTCCCGTTTCTGATGCTTTTAACGAGACGTCCCGCTCAGGATGTGCGCGGGACGCTAAATATCCCGCTTTTTACGATTTTTACAATTTTGTATTTAAAAATAAAAAAATCCTTAAGGTAGTTGTCGTGGTACAATATTGTCAAAAAGTTATAGATTATACGCGCCACAAAAGTATTCTAGCTTGTAGCTAAGTGATCCATAATTTGTACGCAAGACTGTACCCGTGGAAACGTAACCCATACAGTATTCATATGTGTGTATACTTTTCTATAAATTGTTGAATTTTAAACCGTTATTTATAAATAATTAGACGGTCAAAAAAAATTTCTTACTCTTTTTAAACTCATAACAAATGCATTGAAAGACTGTCAGTTTTTGGAAAGTTTCTGACAGTTAGTTCTTTTTTTATAAATAAGAAACTAGTTCAGAACTACAGAGATCATATACAATCAATGTTAATTATCCAATTTTTAATTCAATTTATCGCGGATTGTATACGGTCGATCGACTTCAAATTTTCAGGGTAATTGTATTATTATGACCTTAATAAGTATACAAAAATTAAGAATTTTCTGACGGTGTGCCTTAACCACGACAACTACCTTAAAAGTGCAAAATGTCAAGAAAAATACTCATTTAAAAAGTAATTTATAGTTTTCATAATAAAGTCTAAATTACACTATAAGTGTTTTTTTATTAATCTAACAAGATGTTTTATTTTACTTTTCATCCTGATTTGTAAAGAAAATTTCACGTTTTTTTGTATTCTAAATAAAATTAGTTGGATCCCGCTTTTTAAACCCTTGTCCGACATTTGAAATCATTATTTCCCGCAAATTTGTATTTTAAAGTTGGCAAGCCTACCCACAATCGACTCGGATCGGTTTGGCACTATTGGCAATTTTGGGATACAATTTCAAATTTATTCACCTTACTGCTATTTTTAGTACATTCGACATACAAAAATGTCAGTGTTGATATTTAAAAGCGTCTAGACAAGTAAAATCGTACTTTAACGCGCATTTTTTTGTACAAAAGTTATTCACAACCAACAAAAATGTAAAAGTGTACATGATACAAAAAAAAGTGTAATAGTTAAGTGCAGATTCTAAAAGAATATAATTTTATGCAATGAGGTCATTTTATAACTTTTTGGTCATTTAAAATAGAACAAAAAATTTCAAAACATTGGCGTTTTTTGTTACTATTGCTAGTGGACATAACACAGCTTTATTCGATGGATATTGCAAATTAAAGACGTTCTACAAACACCATGGGTTACTATATTACTATTGGAAGTTGTTTCAATTTATGTAAATTTATTTTTTAATTTTTTTAGTTTAATGTATGTGATATTTGTCCGTTCGTTTTTCAATTCTGTTTTATTTTATTTAGCACTAAACGCACCGAGATTTAATATACATCTATTTATAACGCATCCGGTCAAATGACGACTTTATTTTTGCTGACTGAATGTAAAAATATTAATTTTATTGATGTCAAATGAACATGGCGTCTTGGGCATTTTCATCCACAAGATGATTCTTCACAGAAAACAGAATTTTTTCTCATCACAAACATAACTTTTTACACCAACTTTTATTTGATTTTTCATAAACGTTTTATGAACAAAAATCGATATTAGTAATTAATATATCTATAATTAATATGATAAAAAAGTATTTAACAATAAATATTACAAAATTAAAAAAAAAAAAAAAACACCAAATTTTCTTATTCTCGGTTCTGTTTCACTTATGCCTATTATCTACGTATAAAGATTACAGCGTTTAGCGCTGTTTCGTATAGCACAGGAACTTACTTGAACGTATCTTCCGCGTTAAGCGGGGTTTTACTGTGTTTGCACCCTTAATCCTGGGTGATCCCAAAATAATTTAGACCACAAGTTCTTGGACTAGCAAACTACTGTTCACAATTCGGTGCACAACATTCATGGTTACCATTTCAAAACAAAAACAGAATGATTTTTTGCAATCAGGAATACCGATGTTGGTTGGTGGCTATACTATCTCAATTACACTCGCCTGGCAGCTCATTTGTCCGTCAGTGTGAACGTTCCTCTTTTGTCATGTACAGGGACCGGCAGAAACATGTTAAATATTGAAATTATGTTTTATAACCGGATCTTTGCCGCAAAGAAAGTCGGGTCGCAGTGCCAAAATCCTGTCAACAATATAGTGTATTTGCTAATATAAGCATTATAACTTAAATTAACACCTTAACACACATCTTAAAATAATTATTTTTTCCTTAATTGCAATATTATTGTCTTGGTAACGTAAGCAATCGACTCAACCAATCACAGACGTGACCATGTTTATAGCCTCTTACACCCAACCTTTGGGCGTTAGCATTATTGAAGGTGTGACATGACGAGACGCGAGAGAGGGCGGCGGAAGTAGACTTGTGACGTCACACGGAGTCTTTTTCCAAACAGTTCAGATAGCAATAATTGAAAAACCAAGACATGGGCATTGGTAACTAAAGGGATGGTTTTTGGTTTCGAGTAAAACACAACATTATATTTTATATACTCTCTATTGTTTATCAAAATACAAAATGTCTTTACAGACAGAGAGCTTTGTTTTAACTGACTATGTGTGGAGGTGTCATTGGTATTATATTTAAAATATATTCGATGCAATAAGCTTTGTAAGCATAACAGTCCGTCGCCACAACGGAGCCAGTAATTGATACATAATTTATTTTGTTTGACAATCTTATAACAACAAGAAGTGAATACAGTTTTTGTTTATTTTATGTACATTAAAACCAACACACCCCCTTCAAAAATGTATGAACTTATATTAGTCATTTTACGGGGAATTTAACGCTTAATGGCCCAACATTCGTTGCATGGGTTGAGGAAAACCCCCTCAAAAACTCAACCAGACCATAAATCATTTATTTAACAATATTTATCATTTTGATAATTTTGAAATTAACATTTTGTTAAACAACTTATTACTAGAGTTTTCTTAAAATTTCTTCCTCTATTTCTCTTGCAGTCCCATCTTCTCCCTCAGCTCCCTGAACTGATGTGCTGGTAACGACTTTGTCAGTAGGTCAGCCTCCTGATGACCTGTGGGCAAATATTTCAAACAGACAGTGTTGTTCTCTACTTGCTCCCGTATAAAATGGTATTTAACGTCGATATGTTTGGAACGTTTATGACTAACTGGATTATTTGCCATTGCTATACAACTTTTGTTGTCTTCATATAATGTTATTGGTTCCAACATATTGATATTTATACTGACTAACAAAGATTTAATCCATAAGGCCTCTTTTACTGCCTCAAATACAGCCATGTATTCGGCCTCTGTTGAGGACGCAGCAACTGAATTTTGTCGTCGTGTGATCCATGTCACTGTACAGTTTTCAAATAATTTAAATAAACATCCTGTTGTACTTCGACGATCTAATTCATTATTTGCCCAATCCGCATCAACATATCCTGTTAGTTTTCTTTCGTAATTTTCATTACGCCTATATACCAGTTTTATATAAATCGTTCCTTTAACATATCTTAATACTCGTTTTAAGCATTGCCATAGTTCTTTATTACATTTATTTTGATATCTACTTAGTAGATTTACTGCTGTACATAAATCCGGTCGGGTACACAACATTGCGTACATTAGACAGCCAATTAGGTTTCTACAGGGTGCATCATAATTATCATCTGAATTTAATTCTGAATAATTTAATTTCACAGGTAATGGTGTACTGATCGGGTTGCATTCATCCATTTTAAATTTCTCTAATATTGATTTTAAATATGAGGTTTGATCTAATGCTATTTCAGAATCTGACCTTAGTATTTTAATTCCGAGAAAATTGTTAATTTCTTTTAAATCAACCATTTCGAATTGTTTCATTAAAAACTTCTTAAAATTATTTATTGTATTTATGTCTTTTGTAGCAATGACTAAATCATCCACATACAATATTACATAAATGTTTTTGTGAACATGACCTCTGTCTAATAAATATAAACAATTATCGGCTGATGAATTAACAAAGCCTCGTTCATTCATTATGTTATTAAAATACTCATACCAGCATCGGGCTGATTGCTTTAAACCATATAGAGATTTATTTAGTTTACATACAAGGTTATTTGTTTGAACTGCAACACCGTCAGGCACCCTCATATAAATATTTTCCTTTAAAGTCCCATTAAGGAATGCTGTTTTTACATCCATTTGGTGTATTAATAGTTCAAACTGATTTGCAAAAGCAAGCACACACCTAAATGTTCCTATGCGCGCAACTGGCGCGAATGTTTCGTCATAGTCTAATGTTTTTCTTTGACTAAAACCGCGCGCTACTAAACGAGCTTTATATCTTTCCGAGTTTTCATTACTGTCTCCCTTTATTGAAAACACCCATTTACAATCGACAATATTTACATTACTCGGCTTCGGTACCAATGTCCACGTTTTATTTCGATTTAATGATTCTAATTCATCATTTATTGCTTTTTCCCATTTTGTTCTAAACGCATTTTTAACTACGTCTTGATAACTCTTGGGAATTTTATTTTCAAACATCTGATCTCCTATTAAATAATTATTAATATCGAAATTATCATCTCTGTATGATATTATTGGTTTATTTTTTAATCTTTTACTTCTCCTCACATCCTGTACATTATACGAACTTTCACTTTCACTGTCTGAGCTCATACTGGTTGGTTCAGAGACATCCCTTTTTGAGGATGTTTGACCTTTAGTGCAATTTTTAGGGACACCTTTTTCATTAAGGGTTTGTTTGCACCTTTTATCGTCCGTTTGACCAGGTGTGATATTATCTACAGATTCAGTACCAGCAGCACCCCCTGCTGAACTATTTTCTGTACCTTTAGGTACAGTTTTATCTGTATTTTCTTTACTACCAATTTTAACAATGTCATCAAGTTCTCGTCTTGATGTTTTATATGTAATTTCATCAAAAATTACATCACGTGCAATTATGAATTTTTCTGATTTCGGATTAAAAATTTTATATCCATTTGACACATAACCCACAAGAATTCCTTTATACGATTTACTATCGAATTTACTTTTTCTCGTTTTATCATGCACATATGCCGTACACCCAAATATTTTTAAATTACCTAATTTTGGCTTTCTATTATGCCACCTTTCATATGGTGTTTTATCGAACTTTATCGCTTTTGTTGGCGATCTGTTTACCAAATAGGTTGCAGTTAAGATTGCCTCGCCCCAGAAGCGTTTATCTAGACCCGCACTGTGCACCATTGCACGTGCCTTTTCTGTTAATGTTCGATTCATACGTTCTGCTAATCCGTTTTGTTTTGGAGTGTATGGCACTGTGAGATGATATGTTATCCCCTTTTGTTTACAGTATTCCTTCATTTCGCCAGATAAGTACTCACTTCCATTATCAGTATATAAATTTACTAATTTTGTATTAAATTGAGCTTCACTTTTTGTAACATAATCTTTAAAACAAGTGAATACCTCTGATTTATTTGACATTAAATAAGTTACAGTATAATGAGTATAATCATCAATAAAGTTTACAAAATAATTCTTTTCATCTATAGTTGATGGTGTTATTGGCCCACACACGTCAGAGTGCACAACAAATAATGGCCTTTGTATATACTCTTTATCTTTTGACTTCGCGAAAGGAAAGCGTACTTGTTTTCCACTAATACAAGCTTCACATAACGAATTAAAAGGATTTATATTCTTTAAACAAACAACATCACAGGCTAATTTATTTACTTTAATTTTTGTAAATTTTTCTTTACTAATATGACCTAATCTTTCATGCCACATTTTATCTTTATCAATAGTATTCGCCTCAGCAACGTAACCCGCAGCCCGTGCTTTATTATACGCATTTTGTACTATTAATTCTATAATATACAAATTGTTTATGCGCTTACCTTTAATAACTGTTCTGTCTCCTTTTCTGACCTCGACATGACCAGTTTCCGTGAATAACACCGACATTCCAGCTTCCTGGATGCGCCTAACTGAGATGAGGTTGGTTGGTACATTTTTGCTGTAGAGGACATTTTTTAGCTCGCCACTGTAGCCAAGTGAAGTTGTAACTTCTATCCTTCCCATATATGTTGCCTCAATAATTGTCCCTATTTTTGCCACAGTTATGCGAATTGGATTATCCAGCTGTTCGCATTCGGTGAAAAGGGTTAAGTCATTTATGATATGCTCTGTTGCACCAGAGTCCAGCACAAAACGCCATGATGCAGTGTTTTCATTACACATCATAAACGCAAATGCTTTATTTGTTACTGCTGTTGATGCACTTGCTTCATGATTGTTTCTTTTCTTACGTTTTTCTGGTCCCTTTAAAGTTTGTTTATAAAAATAGCAGTCACGTTTGTAATGATTTTTTCGTCCACAGTGAAAACACTTTTTCACCTGCCTAATTTTAAACTCAGGCTTATTTCTATGAGTAAACTTCTCCTTTTCCTTGTGATTATCAGGTGCACTTTTGGCGCGGAAATGAAGAGCTTTCATACTTGTATCAGCATTTTCACGCATGAGATACTCTTCATGTTCTATAAGCATTCCTTTTACAAATGCTAACGTAAGTCTTTCGTCCGTCATAGTTTTAATTGCAGCTTTTATTGGTGCATAACTCGGTGGCAACGAGTTTAATGTGTACCACACTTTTGTTGTTTCACTCACTTCCCCGCCGCAAGCAACCATATCACGCACCATTTCGTCAATTTCTACCATGTGCTTTTTCAATGATGTACCTGGCTTTAATTTGCAATTAAACAACCGATCTTGGAGACATAGCTGTGTTGATACCTTTCTACAGGCATAAAGACTATCGAATTTTTCCAAAATTTGTCGAGCTGTTGCACGACCTGGTGGCACTTGCGATACTACTGTGTCATCGAGGTACTCTATTAATGTACCTCTGGCAAATCTTTCCCATTTTATCCATTCCTCAGTAATTGGTATTGGTGGATCTTCACTTAATACTTTACTAGCACCTTCTTGTTCAATAATTTCTTGTAGTCTAAATTTCCACATTAAATAGTTTTCACCATTAAAAAGTTTTAAATTTCGCTTTGAAGCAGTTGATGTGCCGCTCGCCATCGTTATTTTATTATTCTTTATTTACACTGTTATTTACATTCACTCACTTAATTGCAATCACACACGGTGACTGGGCCCATAACCTAAAGGGATGGTTTTTGGTTTCGAGTAAAACACAACATTATATTTTATATACTCTCTATTGTTTATCAAAATACAAAATGTCTTTACAGACAGAGAGCTTTGTTTTAACTGACTATGTGTGGAGGTGTCATTGGTATTATATTTAAAATATATTCGATGCAATAAGCTTTGTAAGCATAACAGTCCGTCGCCACAACGGAGCCAGTAATTGATACATAATTTATTTTGTTTGACAATCTTATAACAACAAGAAGTGAATACAGTTTTTGTTTATTTTATGTACATTAAAACCAACAGTAACGTAAGCAATCGACTCAACCAATCACAAATCTGACCATGTTTATAGCCTCTTACGCCCAACCTTCTAGTATTCTAGTAATCTTGGATAGAAACACGCTAAATAGCACACTTATGTATGTTATAAATGAAGTAAAAGAAAAATTCACTTGTCGTGAAAATAATAAAAGAACCAGTTGGACGATACGCGCGTGTCGGGTCGTATATTGGCACATTTACAATAGCGAATTATGTTACAGATTTCATACTTACTTCACGATCCCGAACATAAGAGAAAATGTACGTGTTTTGTATTCAATTTTTCGTCGGCAAATCCATAATATATTACATAAAATACTGATATTCTGCTAGTTTGTGTAGAAAATTCTCACTCATTTCTGCCGAGCCTTGTACATATAAATTATAAACACCTACCTCAGTACAATAGACGAGATTTGAATATTTCGACCAAAAACGCTTGAAAGAGAAGCGGATTACGGATGGGAGAGAGACAGAAAATATAATGCAGTGTTATTGCATTTAATTGTATCGCTGCTCACTGATGCAAGAAAACAGACTCGCGTTGATGAAAACTGCCGATTCGAAATTCATTTGTCTGTTACAATAATACTAATGTTGAGTTGCACAAAGTATTGTCAAATAATTTGATTTGACAATGACCTTAGATTGTGAACACACATATTTCTCCATAAGAAAACTATTGTAGAATTTTAATTCGATTCTGTTCGAAAAATAATTGATCGATTGAAATAATATTTTTTCTAAACTGTGTATACGTGTATTTAACATAGTTTTTATTTTGAAACGACTTTTTTCCACGCATTTGAATCAAAATTTTTGTGTAGATCAAGCATTTGTTTTTATGTGAATACAATCTAATGTTGTACATGAGAGGGAGTTTGAATACGACATTAGACTGCTCTTGCAAGTATGAAAATTGTAATTATATTATCACAACAACGTGAGTGTTTGAGCATTGCAAAAGTCTCACGTCCCTTGGGTTGGAAATTAATAGGTTAAATTTTTACTTGAATTCGGAAACGATGTAAAAGAAGGCTACCTTATCTGTCAAAAACAATGATTTATTATAACTCTACTTCAGCACACACAATTGCTATATAGAAAGAGAAACGTAATGAAATTTTAGAAACATCTGTATAATACTATAAAAGCTATTATCTATATTGTATGGTATTTCGGTGAGCTCAGCTTTAAAATCACTCTTTTATCAGAGGATAAAACGCATTTGATGCACGATGTGAGAGGCATATTATATATTCCTACACCTATATACAGTGTGTTTCATCGACCGTTCAAACACAGGTACGAATAAAAACATTGCAAATCGTTTGCTCAATAATTTTAGTTTATATTTAAATTATAAAAAAAAACTGTGTTCGATACAGTCAAGAACATTTTTACTAAATCAATATCAAGCTTCGCCCTGGACTATTTTGCTCCAACTTTTTTTTCTTATTTAAAATACATCTGAACTCTGAAAAGATTCATTGAAATCTCAAATGAAAAAGTTAATACTTTTTTTCTGCGAAAGATGCCGTTTATGTTGATATCCATTGTGGGTTAAGGTCAAAATTCATTAACATTTGAAATTATAAAAATATATGTATTAAAACATGAAAATAATTCATCCTTTTAATATCCTTGTTTATATATTCTTGGTGACGGAATGTAACACAAAGAGTGAGCCTTGTTAATGAATAAATATGCAAATATGAAAATAATATTAAAATACACTCTAAATCTACTTTGTTTTTATATAAAAATCACAGTTCTTCAACGGAAGATAACATCATGTTCAAGAAATGATATTTTTTTTCGTTTTAAACATACAAACAAATTGAATGTTCGGTTACAGAAAGTATTGTCAAAAAATCTGGTTTGGCAACAGCGTTGCCAGACGTCCCGATTTTGGCGGAACGTCCCGATTTTTAAATCAAAATTAAATGTCCCGCGCATGGACAGGCTCAGTCCCGCTTTTCGGAGACCGTGCGTAAATAATTATTCTCTTATTGTAAGTTGCAATTTGTAACACTCACTCCTCAGACTATTGTTTGAAACGCCATATTTTTTTAATGAATAAAACTTTTTTGATTTTGATTTCTGTTTTTTTTTTATTTTTTTTTTATACAGAAGACGAATAAGACTCAACTATTTAACGATAGGGTAAATCTGATTTAAAATATCATATTTTTATTAAAATACATTTTCTGTGGCTATTTTTGCTATCTATTGTCACATAAACGTAATTTGAACTCAAATAAAAAGACAAATGTTTAAACACTTCTGATTATATACGTTTTTTTACTATGTCCCTCTTTCGACGAAAGAATCCCGCTTTTTTCAGTCAAAAAGTTCCAAAATCCCGACTTGGCAAAAAAAAATCTGGCAACGCTGTTTGGTAATGACTTTAGATTGTAACCACACGTATTTCTTTATAAGAAAAGCATTGCAGAATTTATCGAACCTGTTCGTAAAATAATCGATTGATTAAAACAAACCAAAAATAATAAAACTGTGTATACATGTAGAAACATCGTTGTTTGTACAATTCCCACTGCAAACCAACTTTTTCTACGAATTTTGATCAAATTTAACTGGAAAAACGATTAAGATCGAACATTTGTTTTACATAATAGGGAGTTTCACAACAACATTAGACTGTCCACATATGTATTTCAACAATATAAGGTCGTTATCAAATCAATTTTATTGACAACGCATTCTGCAATCCAGTGTATTTAAATTTAAAAAAAACCCGGGTCGCAGTGCCAAAACCCTGTCGACAATATAGTGTATTTGCTATATACAGGCAGTGTGGCTTTATACATTTATTATGTGAAATTAAGTTTGTTTTTGGGCAAAATAAAAAATTTAACCCCTTAATACACCTCTTAAAATAACATTTTTTTTCTTAATTGTAATATTATTATCAATCTAACGTCTACACCGAATTAAATACACCCTTCAATAAATAAGTCACTATCTGCAAACTAGTGTTTTCATAATATTTGTAAATCCGGTCCTGTCGGGCCGATTTTATTAAAATTGTGGGGAAACTTTTTAATCACTACCAAAGGGTTAAATTTCAATTTTGAAACGATTCGGAGAATTTTTTCGGTATTTTGGGGCCCAAAAACAGTTTTCAACCCCTAAAAACTACCCTTAAAATAGCCCGATTAGGCCCATTTTAAATAGGCTTCTTGCGGTGATGGATTTCAACATGTGGCCCAAATTTCGTTGAAATCAATTAACTCTTTCGAAAGTTATCGCGCGTACACACATATATATATATATATATATATATATATATATACATATATATATAAACATTTTTAAAAATGGTGCCAAAGTGTTTAGGAGGTTATGAAACGTCGAGAAATTTTGGTCCGACCCCTAGGTCCCGCCATCCGACCGACGCCAATAGTGTATGTTGCCATATGGCAAATACACTAATAATTTCTCAAAATAGCACTTAGGTACTGATGGTCTGTAATGGAAACGACATCTCTCTACGAGCTTGGGAGCGAGAGAGATTGTAGATTATAGACGCTCAACATGTGAGGTCATCAGCATCTATTCGAGCTTGGGTGCCATTCAAAATCAATAGATCTGGCATTTGGTGTTCTCAAAAATGAAATAAAAGCAAAAAATGCAATTTTATTCCTTTGACAAGTTAGATGACAATTTCAGTCGATTAATAAATATTGTCAGAGTAAACACATTTAACAGTATAAAGGTTTTGTGATAATAAAATGCAACATTTTATGCAGATAGTAGAGCAAACATGTATGTGTGCAAATAGGATTGCAAAGTCGCGGATTCATGATACTGCATGGGAGGATAATGATATATCGGTGTGCGAAGTTGAGGGTATAGAACTCGGTTATATAAGGATGAACATTCGATCGACTTGAATCACAGATCTCTGTGTGCATATCAAACTATCGCATATTGATGCGCACAGACACACCTACAGAATGTCTTACAAACCTACTCCGAACGAATCTGGTCTGTTACAGATCTGAAACTTTCAACTATCGGTAGACATTATTTCTCAAAAGAATTTTTGGAACGAAGTTCCTTATCGCGGGTTGGCGAGGGGACCTAGCCGAGAAAAAATGTAACATGTCACAAAAAACCGTAAGACAAATGTGTCACGAAAAACCGTAAGACGTATAATGTATACTGGTATACGGTGATACCGAATGTTTTTAGATTTTACCGAGTGTTTTTAGATTATATCGGGTGTTTTAATATTATACCGGGTGTTTTTAGATTATATCGGATGTTTTATATTATACCGGGTGTTTTTAGATTATACCGGGTGTTTTTAGATTATATAAAACGCGTTACGAAAAACGTCTAATACGAAAGGGACTTCGTTCCAAACGCGTGTCCCGCGACACGTTCCAAGTTTTTTTTTTGTCAGTGGTACCTCGACAAACGAGTTTTTTGATAACGAGCTCGTCGAAGAGCACTCTCAGGAAATGACGACCGAGGAGTTACAGACGCAGCAGCATGTGGAAGTTCTGCAAGAAATTGGTTTCGAGGAGGAATCAGAGATGGAAGAAGTTATCTCTACAAGTGAGTTAAAGGAGATCCTGGGAATTTGGGAGAGAGTTTTACAGTTCGTGGAAAAGAAACACACCGAAAAAGTTGCAACTGGTCGTGCATCAAAGCTATTTAATGACACTTGCCTAACTCATTTCCGCAACATTCTGAAAGGAAGAAAGAAAGAAACCTCCTTTGGTAGATTTTTTTTGAAACGTGACGAAAAAGACAAAGACTAGTGAAGAGAAGAACAGTGATGAAAATTAAGCGAAAGTAACACCTCCGCTAGCATCATTTGTAAATACATTGTTCTTATTAAAAAACAGATAACAAAAACAACTGGGGTGGCATTTTGGGGGGTAGAGTGGATTAATGGCATTTAAGTTAACTTAAATGGGGAAATTAATAACTTTGACTCCGGAAGAAGTTGAGAGGGGCGGCGAAATATGTTAATTTTCATGCTCCTTAATGTAAAAGGTGCAAGGATGAAATTTTGTGTGCATCATGTTATGAATTTGTATAATTACTTTTTTTAGAACCCGAAGAAGATCCACATCAGCATTGCCAGACGTCCCGACAGGCTCAGTCCCGCTTTTCGGGGATAACTCGACCGCGAGTAAATAATTATTCTCTTATTGTAAGTTGCAATTTGTAACACTTACTCCTCAGACTATTGTTTGAAACGCCATATTTTTCTAATGAATAAAACTTTTTTGATTTTTTTTTATTCATTTTTTTTTTTTTATTCAGAAGACGAATAAGACTCAACTATTTAACGATAGGGTAAATCTGATTTAAAATATCATATTTTTATTATAATACATTTTCTATGGCTATTTTTGCTATCTATTGTCACGTAAACGTAATTTGAACTCAAATAAAAAGATAAATATTTAAAAACTTCTGATTATACGTTTTTTCACTATGTCCCGCTTTCGACGAAAGAATCGTGCTTTTTTCACTCAAAAAGTTCCAAAATCTCGACTTGGCAAAAAAAAAATCTGGCAACGCTGATCCACATCCAGACTGAAACTTCGTTCACTATTAAATTTTACAATAAACTCATTGTTATTAGTCGCTTAATTTTATTTATTCTGAATAAATACGGACGTCAACAAAGTATAAAGTTGATTGACTGAATAGAACAACATAATGATCTAGTACATTTTTCAATGACATGTGGTATACGCGCTAGCGCATTCATATTATATTGCCGATTGGGCGGAAATATTTTCTTCGCGTTTAAAACGGATTGTAGAAATAAAGAGTCATCTGTCAGTCGCGCGCCGCCTGTTCATATTCCATCATAATAATGAAAAGAATCGATTTGTAACGGATTTTAGAAAAATGAACTCACATTTATCGAACACAATTTCAATACAGATAAGTAAATCCGTAACAGAACTCCGTTTGTATTTTCTGATGATTCTAGTCATTTTCGGGTATTTTGTAAAACAGTTAGATGATAGAACGTGTTCCATAATTGTCGTCTGCTTGTATCCAAATTACTAAATAAAATTTAAAGTTTAAAAAAACTAAAACAACACGCTTTTAGGAACTAAAAAATGCAAAATAATTTGACAACAAAAATAGATTTACTGTAAAAAACGTGGAGTGCTTAATATCGGTAATACATTTTTCATTTACTAGCCAATTGTAAACGTAGAGCTCTCATGAAAATTTAAGTAGATAGCACCCCACGCTTTTTACAGTAAAGTTAATTTTGTTGTCAAATGATTTTGCATTTTTTAGTTCATAAAAGCGTGTTGTTTTAGTTTTTTTAAACTCTAATTTGAATTATAAATTGTATTTAACTTTGAGGTAGACAACTCAACGTACGTCAATGTACAGCGTGTTAGCTTACTTGCTGTAATTTTTAACGTTTTTTTATCCTGAAGGTCCTTGTCAAGATAATGGGACAAACTTATTAAATTATTATATTGTCATCGGTCCTTGATAAGTGTACAAAGTTTCAGTTTAGTCTGACGTTTCGAAGTGGGTGAATTTGACGTTCAAGGCTTCCTTTACAAACAAACAAACATACAGGTGAAGCTAATAAAAGCGTGTTAAAAACGGGGAAACCGATTGCGATGAAACTTAGACTACTACCAATTATGGTATCCAAACTATTTACGGTACTTTTTACTTGACTGCATTTAAGTTTTCATTAAAATTAACCTTAACGCGAAAAATATGAAAAAATTTTAATTATGCCGCAAGGAAAAGTAAGTATTTCAAAAAATGCATAAATTAAATTTCAACAGATATTAATTGTAATACCAACTCGTTCCAACAAAACTGAAGGCAGATGGTAAAGTAAACTGTGTTATCGACTCACAAAGTTTAAGAAGATAAGAAAGTTAACGGATTCAAAAAGACTTAAGACACAAATCTTATTAGCCTAAATCAGTCAATTCATCATCCACTTTCGTTTTTAATAAAACTCCTTCAGATATTTAATATATTGTGAAGAGCGAAAAGCTTAATAGATTTATGAGCTAAGTAGCCTGTGCTCGTTTCTCTTTTGTCTTCTGTAAATAATAAAACACAGAGATTAGATAAAGTGAAACTGACTGCCGTGGCTGCCATGGCGTACGTCAAAACGATTTTACACCGCACTGTAGTATAAAGTTTTCACATCGAAGATTGAGAGTTGTGCTTGCTCTTTCGCTAAATAGTGTCGTTTGAGAATAACTAAAATGTCGGTCAAACCTGCCGAAGCTACTAAAACATTCCTCAAAAGACACAAGATACAGAATATGTTGTGTGAAAGTGCTTATATAAAAACTTTAAAAATCCGGATGTTTAAAAACTCTTTCAAACACTGCATACAATTGTCTCTCTCAGGTTTCATTTCACAGTATATTTAATATATTATAGTTACTTAGTCTTTTATCTGTCACTGTTCTATCAAATTTCATAATCGACAATTCATTCGTTATATCATATCGAATGCATAGACAGTACCAATTATGTTTTCATTCGAGTTGTTTACATGCACTGCACAGTACTGAAAACAATTTACTTACGTCTTTTATCTGCGTCTGTAATATGAAGCACCGTATATAGGTGACTCTCTCAAGACTGACAATCGAAACCAAGAGCAAAATTTATTCAAGAGTTGAAACATTCATTCACACAAAGTACCAATACACCGATTATTATGATACATCAACCGAAGGAATTGTTTCAATTTAATTATTCGAATAGCAACCTTTCGATTACCAATTCTAATACCTGTTTTCTTGATAATTCTCTACAATTTCAGTAAGACATACAATATGGTTGTCATCCCTATGCAAACATTGATTTAGTTAAAATCACACGCTTGACAAATTATGCATGATCCTATGTCTCTATTCAATTAACACTAATACCGATATGGCTATCCCTTATTATGCTACTAATGCACCAAATTCTTACTGAATTTGCACTGTGATCTCTAAACTGTAAATTAATTTGCAGATAAGTTTGCCGCTTGTTATAGCAGACCTAGATGTAGTTTCCGTCCAGTTCATGTATTAATTAAGAAATAAGGGGTGTTTAACAAACCTGATTTTAGTTAAAATTGTCCTTACAATACAAATTTTTTTTTCTTCAATAAGATTCCAAGTGAAATTTTCTCGCGCTTAAAACGTTTATTTTAAGAAACGTGATATGTCATTCTTATAAAAGGAGACCAAACTTGACTAGTGGTTGATTTTGACCACCTTTTGATTAAATTAGACTCGGGGAACGATTTTTGAGGGTTAGGTTATACGATTAAGTCTGAAAATTTACATTGTAAAGAGTAAAAATATGCTGGTCACATCAAGTATTAAATTTTCATTGTTATTTATTTATAAGTTTAGACACTATAAAGATCCTAACAGTAACTCTTTTCTGTAGCTCAAATGCTCAAAAGGAAAAAAGGAACCCTTATAGGATGACTTCATTGTCCGTCTGTCTGACCCTTTTTCTCAGGAACGCGTGGAGGTATCAAGTTGAAATTAATATCAAATACAGTAGAACCTCGATAAGTTAAAATCCAAGGGAAAAGTTAAAAAATTACTGAGGTTTGTGGATTTTATAGAGGATGTATTTAGTTCAACAGAGGTGACATAGATTTTTTATCTATTTGTTCAGAAATGTTCAGAATATTTGTTTAAGTTACCGAGGTTTTGTTATTTAAGTAATTCATGCTTTCAGGGGAAGGGAATTAAAAAAAAATTAATTTATCGAGGTTCTATTGTACTCAGATCGGTTTTTTCTACTCAAAAGTTGACAACCGGTCATTTAATCGGGTGTCTTAATACATTAAGAGCCAGATTATTATTTTTTTGAAAAAATATTTCATATTTATACTAAACGTTAAATATACCATGTGAAATAGGATTATATTAAAAAAAAATCTGCTAACGTTTCCCAGAAAATGTAAATATTGCGACATTGATGACAGATTGTAAAAAAATTGTCAGGCTTAAATTAAAATAAAACCCGGGTCGCAGTGCCAACACCCTGCCGACAATATAGTGTATTTGCTTGTATAGGGCCGTGTGGTTTTATACTTTTATTATGTGAAATTAAGTTTGTTTTTGGGCGAAATAAAAAATTTAACCCCTTAATACACCCCTTAAAATAACATTTTTTTCTTAATTGTAATATTATTATCAATCTAACGTCTACACCGAATTAAATACACCCTTCAATAAATAAGTCACTATCTGCAAACTAGTGTTTTCATAAAATTTGTAAATCCGGTCCTGTCGGGCCGATTTTATTAAAATTGTGGGGACACTTTTTAATCACTACCAAAGGGTTAAATTTAAATTTTGAAACGATTCGGAGAATTTTTTCGGTATTTTTGGGCCCAAAAACAGTTTTCAACCCCTAAAAACTACCCTTAAAATAGCCCGATTAGGCCCATTTTAAATAGGCTTCTTGCGGTGATGGATTTCAACACATGGCCCAAATTTCGTTGAAATCAATTAACTCTTTCGAAAGTTATCGCGCGTACACACATATATATATATATATATATATATATATACGTATATAAATATATATATATATATATATATATATATATACATATATATATAAACATTTTTAAAAATGGTGGCAAAGTGTTTAGGAGGTTATGAAACGTCGAGAAATTTTGGTCCGACCCCTAGGTCCCGCCATCCGACCGACGCCAATAGTGTATGTTGCCTTATGGCAAATACACTAAAAAAGAACAAGTGTCCGCACATGATGACACGGGCCTTTAATGAGTTAATATGTTTGGTGTGAATAGGGCTACACTGATTAATAGAAATGACGCAATTGTTTGTTTAAAATCGTTCGATTATGATATACCTATGTCAGTACAAAGTAGCAACAATAACAAGTAAGGATAATATATGAACTCCCTTTTGAAATTGTAATAGATGTGTGTATATATAGGTATATATGTGAGGTTCACGAAAGTGCCGAAACTACTCAGCACAAGAAACCTAATAAACATAACTTTCTTCTAACACGTACGAAAACTTTGACGCTTGGAATTCAAACAAAAAGGCGTATAAGCGAGTACTTTCACTGTTCGCCGTTCACTTGTTCAACCGCCATTTTGTGATCCTGCGGATAAAGACTGCAGGAACAAGGGAAAGAAAAACTCACAAATTAGGTAAACTTGTACATCGACATATGAATTCTAAACGACAAATGATACATTTCACACGCCGAACAAAAGAAACAAGTTTACACACTTTTTCTGAAAGATCGAGGTTTTATTAAAGTCAAAGATTTATTGTACTATAGCTGTTCACATATTTAGATGTTATAGTCCAGCAGCCATCGCCTGTTTTTTTAAGTGATTGATAACAGGCTGAATATTCGTGAGTTCGTTCGGTTCGACGAGACGCCCAAGTTTTTCCTCTGACCAAATTCTCAAAGAGGTATGTAATGAACTGCGCAGATGTAAAACATGTCGATTTGGTAGGGTGTCGAAATTGTCTGACTAAAAGTAAATTTTTCATTGAAATTTTAAGATAATATGATAATAAACTCGGAAAAACAATTGTCCTACAAAATCGATGGTTTGAGTTGGAGCGTCCTCCACGCCGAATATGTCGAAATAACGAGGTCATAAAAATTATTAATAACCAGCTGATTTTTTGTATGCAGCTTACTAAATATTAGTATAATTGAATGGTCACAAAGTCCTACAAATGTAGTGGTAGGTTTTCCTAGTCCTACGCTTGGAAGAATTTTCGATTCCACGGTAACACTTTTTTCATTAATAACAACCTAGGTTTGATTTTGTCCTATCGGGAATAAAGTGTAGAACACAATTTTACCAAGCGTAGGACTAGGAAAATCTATCACTACATTTGTAGGACTTTGTGGCCATTCAATTATACTAATATTTAGTAAGCTGCATACAAAAAATCAGCTGGTTATTAATAATTTTTATGACCTCGTTATTTCGACATATTCGGCGTGGAGGACGCTTCAACTCAAACCATCGATTTTGTAAGACAATTGTTTTTCCGAGTTTATTATCATATTATCTTAAAATTTCAATGAAAAATTTACTGTTAGACAATTTCGAGATCCTACCAAATCGACATGTTTTACACTGCGCAGTTCATTACCTACCTCTTTGAGAATTTGGACAGAGGAAAAACTTGGGCGACTCATCGAACCGAACGAACTCACGAAGATTCAGCCTGTTATTAATCACTTAAAAAAACAGGCGGTGGCTCCTGAACTATTAGTTGTGTTAGCTATAGTACGGGTCCAAAATAATTGACATACATTATTACTAACAAGTTTAATGTAGTGGCAAAACAATAAAACAATGTAAAAATATCTGATGTGTGTGGGTATGAAAAATAATTTGTCAAGTAGATTGCGTTTTGCAGCCCAGCATTAGGTCCAGAAGGCTTACGGGGTTGGCTCATAGTATGCTACCGTAGTGTTAACATAGAATCCTGTGAACTTTTGCGCCTTTGTAGAAACTTATAAGACCCTTCAAGGCAAGTTTGTTTAAATCACTTGATCCCGGAATATAGGAATTAAATATCTTATATATAAAATATACGAAAGGTCAAATAATAAAAGGATGCATACTATTAAGAAGGGCAAATTGAAATCCATTATTAATATTAGAAAATAGAATACTATTCAATAGATCAAGGGTAGTATGTTATAATAAAATTGTAACTATCCAGTTTGTGATAGGAAATCATCAAATTATAATTTCGTGGTTTCTTTACACAAAGTGGATATAGTCTTCTTTTAATAAAGATTTATGTTTTACTACATAATATTCAAATATGCTGGCATTTTGTCGTCTTGACAACATCCTGTATAAATAGGTTCTTAGGCATGTAAATAGTTTCTAACAACAAACCGCATGAAGATTGTCTTTGAGGCATCAAAGATCTTAAAATAAGGAGTCAAACAAAGATACATGGATAGATAGAAAGAGATGCAAATGTGTTTGTAGGGGTTTCAATAGAAAATTGCGATAAATAATCGAAAGTAATAAAATTTATAACAAGAATAACAATCTTTAGTGTCGTATTTTCTATAAAAAAAAAACCATTTACAATTAAAAAAAGCTAAACTCTGAATTATTTATCGACGCATAAGTTATTAAAGAAATACAGACTAATAAAAACTAAAACATATATTTTTTGTAACGATTTAATTAAATTTTATATACGAATACTAGTTCCTTACTACCGGTATGTGATGGCATGACTAATTACCACATTTTAACCAAACTTCAATAAAAAAAATCCAATCAATTGTGTGACAGGATCATTCCAACTTAATAAATACTGACATCTGACATAATAAATAAATAAAATAAGCATTTTGTTGAGGTGGGTAATAAATATAATATTCATTTGCATGATTATGCAATATAGCTTCACACGTAAAAATTAACCAAAGTATGCTTACCATTTACCTAACAAATTTCTATCTGGCAGATTTTTAGAACAAAAGAGTAGCAGATTTTTTTATTTTTAAAATACCTCTGCAACTATAAAGTTCAAAAAAAAATTACGAAACACTCTTGGAATAATAAACCGCTATGAAAAGTATACCATTAGAACAAAAGAGAACAATGTTGTTGTTCATATCTCTTCCGCGCATGCAACGTTTTTCCCCAAAAACAATTGGGTTCCTCATTTTTAAACATCTTACCAAAACTTGGTTTCGAGCCACTCATCCGTTTGATCTGTATCGTGCTCACAGACAAACAGACTAACAGAAGAACAGACTTTGTTTTTTGTATTCGAGAGATCTCAAAACGAAAAAAATGTAAAATGTTGGTAAATTCGTGTCCATAATTTTAATGAAGTTAGAAATTTAATAAATAATTTTTAAAAAATATAAACAGTTTTTTTAATACAAAAGTTTTTTGGATTAAAAAAACTGTTTATATTTTTTTAAAATTATTTATAAAATTGAAAGAGATAAAAATTTACCACAAGATGATAATAATATCAACAAAATTAACAATAGAATTATAAGAATAAGTTGCTGAGGAAGTTGCAATTAGCAACGAAACGTTCAACTTAATCAAAGTTAATTCTTTTCATAAACTATCCAATTCCCTACGATTCCAACTTCATTAAAATGTAAAATTTTGAAAAATGAATTTTGACCTAAATTGCCGGGCTGGAATGTTAAAAAATGTATTAATTATGTATTTTAGTACTAAATTAATTCAGTCAATAATAATTAATTATTGGTTAGACTATTTACCAAAATTAAAAGCAGCAAACTTTACACTGAGAGCCCTACAATTTTAGCTGAGAAGCGGTAACAGTCAAACAGCTAACGATTGACAAATACATCCACGCACACACACGCAGACAGAAACGCACGCACACATCCACACATACAAATATCCACGTGGAGTTATATATAAGGCTCTTTAGTGTGTGTTGTGGTCCATGCTTTTCTCCTCTGATTTCTGTCTTTACAGTACCTCTAATAAATAAGTTACGTAAAATATGCAGATACATTATCGAAATTCGGAGTCTTAAATATATAAATAGGAGTGAAACAATATTTTGAAAATAGATCAGTAACCTAAAAAAACATTGTTTTGAAATTAAAAAAAAAAATTTGTACGTCCTCCTATTAAAAATCTGCTTTTCACGCACTAATATGTAAAGTAAACAAAAGTTATTCGATGTTACCAATCCAAAAATTAGGAGAGTTTTAGAAGGTGCTGTTGAAAAAATGGCGCCCCACTGCCGGCATGATAACTGCTGAAAATATTGATGGATCTGATTATTTATAAGTAAGGTTACCTTTATTGCATATGGTACCATTTTTTAGACATTTTCAATTCAAATTATCAATAAAATTCCATATGCGATAAAAGTATCCTCACTTACCAATAATCTTTTTGCATTTTTCACATCCATCAATATTCAAGCGGTTATTATGCTTTTGTGATCAATAAATAAGCAGTCATTTTTATTTCATTTAATTGTTTACTTTATATACTCTAAAAAACGTTAATTTGGAATACAGTCATGCTCACCCCTTAAAAAACTATTAGTATATTAATATTTATGTATGATTACAATACAATCAGAAAAGTGCTGGTAAAAACCGATACGTTTTAGTTACAATTGCCGACACAATAAAATTATAGCTGATTTATTTATCGATGTTGCAGACAAATGAAGCTGTAACTTTGACACAACGAGGAAAAATAGACAGTTGTAAAATGGCTGTCTACTAGTTGTGCTGCAGTATAGGTATTTACAAATTAACGGACGTCAGAACTGGAAGAGACGACATGTAACAGCGTTCGATATATCACACAAGTGGACAGACCGGGTTAGTTAGCTATATACGGGCTGTTTCAAAACAGTCGGTTGATAAAAAAACAGTAATCGTTAGAAAATATAATTTGACATTGAGCATGTTTAACAACTGCTTAACTTATTTTTGACAGATCTTCAAAACAAAAGAACATCTGATGTTATTTTTAGTTTCAAAATATGAAGCTTAGAAAAAAAATTCACGAAACTTTCACACAATAACAAACCGTTATGAAAAGTGTACCATCGATATATAAAAAAATCGTATACCTCTCTGCGCATATATTTTCTCCAAAAACAATGGGGTTCTTCATATATTCAGAAAATTATCGGCTCGTCCGTTTGGCCTGTATCGTGTTCACAAACAAACAGACGCAAATACTTTTTTCAAAAATAAGTTTTTTGGATTCGGGGGACTTCAAAACGAAAAGATATTTTGAAATTTTGAAAAGTGAATTTGGGCCAAATTAGTACCATTCCCTACTAGTATAGTTGGAATGATAAAAGAATGTTCGCTAAAAGTTTACGCTTCGATTATGAAGTAGCTTATATAAGTAGCTATGGTGCTCTAATGTACAGTATAACAGAATCAAACAGTAAAGCAAAGCAATGACGCAAAAGAATGAGATATTGTGTGTGAGTTGTATTGAGGCTCATTGAGGGCTTGACTGCATAGCAATGTATGAAAAAGGGCTGCTCAAAACGCCACACTATTTTATTCTTGTAAAGATCTTAACCAATGAATTGAAAATAATACTGCTTTAAAAATCATGTCAACTAGCAGTTTTGGTTTCAACAAAATTTGGATGTCGAGCTTTGTAAAGCAGTTTGCAATAGCTTTGATCATTGTTATTCTTAGTTGGTGCAAATGTTAGCACATTAAAAAACTCTGTTCGTAGTCTTTATTAATTACTATACTAATTTTATGTAAAAATGAACATAGCAACGCTATCTCTCGATGTACAAATTAAAAACCAAAATGTGTATGTATTACAGTAAATAAGGTTTTTAGTAGGTTGTCTATCTCACGAAGTCGGCGACCTACAGATCGCCTTGAAAAAGTTTATATGTTTGTTTGTCACGGGTATTCTCAGAAGATTTGAAAATTCTTTCGCTGTTGGAAAGCCTTCTCATCGAGTAAAATAGTAAAAAAAAGGCACAAAAAGTTTAATATTTGAAGGAAAATATAAAGCAGATCAGGGATACGGCGACCCTCACATAATTTCTGGACTACATGGGTATATGCTGACTAAACTATAAGAGATATATATATAGATTGATTTGATTTTTGTCAAACCAAAATTGGGTTTTTGAATGAATTTTTTTTTACATAAATGGAAAGATCACATACAAGTTTTATAGCGAAACTACTTTTATTATTTTGTTTAATTTCATAATGAAAAAGTTATATTTGTTTTAAAAATAATGTTTAAGCTAAGATCCGATAACGCGCCAAAAACCTCTGTGACGTCAAAATGTTTTTATGGTCCTGATTGCCATGATTACTTTGATAGTATGTATTATAAAGCCATACACAAATGCACAACTTTTGTCATTTTGACGTCACAAACATTCCTGGTACGTTTTGTAATCAAGTGACATCTTATGAAGTTTTATACATTTTAATTAATTTGTTATTAATTACCTATGGCTTAATTTTTTTTTCTTTTCGTTCTTCAATATTATTTACGACATATTATTTAAAAAATAAAAAAATTTAGTAGTTTTTTTTTAAATTCAAATACTCAATTTGTCCGGACGAAACGTGGTCGAAAAACTAGTAAATTCAATATATTGGCAATCCCTGGTGGCTGAGGCGCGAGTGGTGTGAGGCAAACGAGACGGTATTTGCGGCAGATTAGATGGGAACGACCCGTGCAGCTGAGCGCGGGGCGCAAGAGCGATCGTCCTTGGACAGAGAGCGACTGGAGCGGTATTGTCGGTATTGTTTATTGGATAGGATTAGGTGAAAGTTCAACACACCACTGCACTGGTTGGTGTACAGGGGCGGATTTACCTCCCGAATATTACAGCAAAAAAGGTTGACAGAATTTTCAATATCGATAAATCTAATACCAATTGTTTTTGAAATTGAGTAATAGAATCCACGGGATGTCTTAATTAATAATATCAATAGCAAAAAAAAAATAGTTTAAATATCAAGGCCTGTAGAAACAAAAAAAAATATTTTTTAAAAATATTCAACTTAATGGTACTCTTGAAAATCTACTGTCTTCTTGAGACCAAAATTAAAAAAATTAGTTACGCATTTAGCTCATATCAATAAAATATTTTTTGTATAATAAAATCCTCTAATACCTACTCTATTTTTGAAAAGTGTCCGTTTTCGAGGCAAATTTCAATTGATCCAGCACATGCCAATAGAAAAAAAAATTAGATACAATATTTTGTAAGCTCATCTTGTTCACACATATTTTTTAAAAGGAGTCGAACAAAAAAATTATTCAAAATTAGTTAACGTACTGTGCCTATACTAAATCTCGCGAATACAGAAATTATGATCCAAAGTTTTTTTTTAACAGAATTGCCTTTACTCTGATAAGTAATCAGCCAGGGCTAGTTTCTAATGTTAAATTTAAAATAAATAAAGTAATGTTTGACTGATCTTGGATACAAGTGACGCAATATGAAGCAACATATATGACACTAGACTCTAGCGTAACCATTCTCAACCTGGGCGATAACGCCCACCAGTGGGCGGTGGAGAAAATTTGGTGGGCACTATGAGCAGTTCACAATTTTGATGGGCGATGGAAGGAAATAATTGGGCACTGTTTTTTTTTAAGAATTATAAAAATAGCAGTTCGTTCTTTTTTAAAGGAAATTCTTCATTTTGCTTAACATTATTTTGTAAAATAAAAAATAAATGACCGATAACTTAGATCTTTTTTCGTAAATTGTTTACACTTACGTAGAAAAATAAGCCCAAAAACGTACCATTATCAGGGCTTAATAGTAAAGGGGATAAATTTGAAATTGAGAAATGTGTGGGTGGGCGGTGAAAATATTTGGGCTGTCAGAGTGGGTACTGAACTGAAATAGTTTGAGAATCCCTGCTCTAGAGGATGTTTGGATAGGAGTCATGGATTTACCTTGGCCCGCTCTCGGCACGCAAATCAAATAGTTGTAAAATTAGTTAATTGAAAAAAAAAAATTAAGTTCCTTGTGTCGCTCACAAGCGCACGGTTCTGTGATATTCAATAACTTTCCTTGATTCGTTCCTGTAGATGCCTGCGGGGTTAGTCTATGTCGATATGTTTCCTGAAGATATATTGGATCTTACTTCATTCACTGGTCAATACTTACAACCCGGATTAACACTGCGCCTAACGTAAAACAAGATGTTCTTTCTGAACGTAACGCAACTGAATCAAACTAATTCTATTAAAACAACTCAAATTAAGATATCTGACAAACAGTATATATATTTGGTGCATGTGTTTCCAAACTGACATCTTTTAGAGCACTGTCCAGGTGTTCAAAAGTCAAATTGTATTTGAAGAAAAAATCAAATAAAATAAATGAGATATATCTACATATCCAATGAATAAAAAAATTTAGGTTGCCGTGCCAAAACCCTGTTCATACAGGTATTGTGGTTTTATTTATTTATTTCAACAACAGAGTTGATATTACATAAACTCCTAAGTTTGTTTATGATTTTGCAGGAGTAGTTCGGAAAATCCATTATCTTAATCAAAAAGTAGACCAAAACCCGAAAATTAAAATCAATTCTTTATTTCTTTTAAACGATCATTTCGGCTATTTGAGCCATCGTCAATAAAATATCTAATCGATATTAGTAGAGGTACAGAATTGTTTCAGAAATGTTAAAATCGTAAGTCATTCTTCTTATAATTATGTTAAAAATTATATACTTCATAATTATTCGTCCATGTAAAATTGCCATGAATAAACTCAAACTAACTTTATTTTTGAACAAAATAAATAACGTTAACTTCTTGATACATCAATTAAAGTAATAATCTTTTTCTCAGTTGAAATATTGTTATCAATTCACCATCTGCACCAAATTAAATATACCCTTCAGTAAGTAAATTCGTATACACAACAATTGTTTTCATAAAATTCGTAGGCCTGGTTCTGTCGGGCTGATTTTATTAAAATTTTACCATTACATTTCAATCTTTAGTAAAGGGTCAAATTTCAATTTTGAAATGATTCCGAGAGTTTTGTCGGTACTTTTAGGCCTGAAAACTTTTTTCGACCCTTAAAAACTACACTTAAATTGACCCGGTTGAATCCATTTTAAATAGGGTTTATGCGGTGATGGATTCAACGTGTGAACCAAATTTCGTTGAAATCAATTAACTCTTTCGAAAGTTATATATCACGCACACACATATAATCGATTTTTATGACATTTCAACATTTCCTATAAAACGTTTACTTTTGTCATAAAGAACAAAGAATCGGACATCAAATAAATTGCATTCCTATCAGGTATAGAAAAGTAACTAACGTTCATTATTATCCACAATTTTCTCAAATCCGTCTGACTTTTTGTGTATCACTTCCGCTCTAACTATGAGATACAGAAATAAATTTTTTAAAGTGTAATAATACAATGTACGTGACTTACAGTTCATATCGAGCGTGACGGCACTGGATATTGGCGTGATGAGGTTGTTGTTGCTGGCTTGACACGTAAAAACCGTATGCAGATGTTTGCGTTCTAATTTGTCCAGATGCAGAACATTTCGAACTCTCCTGTCGGCGATAACTTCGAAGGAATCGTCTAGAAGTGCATTTTCTTGCCACCAGGTCACTCGCGGCGTTGGACGACCTGAAACAATCAGATTATAAATAATATAGTTTGAGTAATGAACACATCAATCAATCAGCCTGCATATTACAATAAATATTAAATGGTATTAAGTGTTGTTATTTGTTGATATAAAAAAAATGATATATGAGGCGTCACAAAATACCTAGACAATAAAAAAAAAGTTGGGTAGAGTAATGGTGACAGCAGTAGACTCGCATTCGGGAGGTACCGGGTTCGAATCCCGGCGGGGGCAGATGTGGCTGGAACTTTTTCCTACTGCCTCTCGCCGGCCATCTTGATTGAGGTTTTCCATGGTTTCCCTCAATTAATTCCAGATAAATATCGAGATGGTTCCTTATTTGAGGCCATGGCCGACTACCTATCAAACTCCTAGTTCAAAAATTACCTACCTTATCCTAATTTCCTATAATTCCTTCATTCGCCCATTGCTATTACATAAGTTGAAGTTGTAAAAAATGTAGAAAATAACGGGAAGAGGTAGATGAAAAAATAGTAATGGTGCGAATGGCGTCTGTTATGACATAAAGTTGAGAAACGGACGTTAAACGCATTATCATTATTATTATTAAAAAAAACCAACATAATTAGAACGAAACTACAAACAGAAATCCCATTACCATTTTACATATCGGTATTGATTCGTGATCGTAAATAATTTATCAATGGTTTACGCTGACACTAATGTATATGTTAAAATTGTTATAATCCATATTACATATAGAAAATATTTCTACAATAAAACTATAAAAGAGGTATAAAACAATAATTTCGTTACAGTTTTAATGATGTTACGCAAATAACAATGTATTTTTATTGATTACGATGGAAAGTATCTTGACTTGTTTAATATTTTAACTGCTTTTACATTAAACCGTACCGTACTTCCACCGCATATACCCGTCATCCCACCACATAATTGTTATTACCGCCGTTGAAACGGCCTAACCTATTCTATTAATTATCGCGACAGTCGTTTCGCATGTGATTACAACAACGCCAATAGACACAAGGCGCCAAGCCGCTAGAATTTTAAAGCGTAAAAATACAGTCGCGTTTGATTACATAAGCGATAAAATAATTATTATTATACTTGATGGGTAACAACCTAAGGCCACCCTTTACATTTTTTAATTTGATAAAAACGTCCGATTATTTAATAAAACTAATATTTAAGCGGTTTTAAATTGTTTAACGTCTTTCATACAATTCCGAACATTTTACATTAATATTAATAAACAAATAAATAATAATTTATTGTCAATATAAGAAATATACAAAATTTTACAATGTTGCTTTAATCAATGTTCTTGAAACCACTGCTTTTGTTTTTTATTGAGCCTTTCATAAATATGCTAAAATCAGGCTATTTTAGGGAAAAAACGGAAAAAAACTCATGATATTAATATTCAAATCCTAATCTTCAACTATCGCGGCAACTGAATTTATACCTATATAACTTTACGTTCTAATTCCGTAGTGAAAGTATCAATTTATTAATTTTAAATAACAGTAATTTCAATTAATATTAATTTTAAGTAACATTAAGTTCAACTAATATTAATTTTACATTAACGACTGAACTAGAGTGTATGTTACAAAGAAAATAAGAAACAATATTTTTGGTGAATAACTCATCAGTCATATTCGATTAGATTTTAAATTATAGACACTTAACAACTGACGTCATTAATGTTTGATTTCGTTCAAAATATGAGTAAATATCGAAACTTTGGCAGTAATTAATCTTAAAGTTGTTAATCGACTTTTAAATGGTTTCTAAAAACCAATTGTTATTTACGATAATTGCCTGCCTAATTTATCAAATGAACGTTTAAAATCTAAATTTTTAAATCGTCCATTAGACTTCTAAAATTGTTTTGCAATTTTTTAAAAATTATTACAATTTTGACAATAATAAATTGTTATAAAAATACCGATTTTATAAAAAATCACTTTAAATTAGAAGCACATAATGCATTTACTAGAAAAATAGAGTGGCATATTTTAAAAATGTTTTCATCAGGCAAAGAAAAGTTAACGGTTTCTTTGTTATTAGTTAACGATATTCTGCATTAAGGAAAAAACAAAATAATAACAAATTAAAATTTTACTATAAATCGCTTTTAAAACAACTATAATAATAAAAGCTATTTAAAACAAATAAGTTCATATGTTGTCAGAGAGTAATCAATGCACCTTTTCAGTTAATCGACTAAACCTATCAATTTTAAATTCACATCGAAAAGTTTACAAAGTTTAAAAAGTCATTTGAGAAACGAACGGCAATTAAACTAAATGACAAAATCTGATAGTGTAAAATAAAGGCATAAACACACAAACTGTTTTTATTGCATCCATTAACACTTTCTTCGTATGACACAAAAAAGGCCTAGCATTGCCTCGGGTAGGTACTGTACTGTTACTGTCACATATAAAATTCAAGTAAACCTTATTTTACCTTACTCACTGATTCATAATACTTGAATACCTACTAAAATAACGGAAATAATAGCCAATCCAAAATATTATTCCGGGTCTTTAAAAATTAAATAGAACACATTGTTTTAAATTATTTACACTTGTCTTGGTTTAGGGTATTCGACACTAAAAAAAACGCATTGTAAAACCTCCTTTTCTTAAGTTGGTTAAAAATAAATGATTAAATTATGTGAACAGGTTCAATAATTTGTCGATTAAGAAATCAGAAATTATCGGTTTGCATTCACAAAGAACGAGGATGACTTAATATATCAATTTTAAAAATACAATTTTTGGACATATCAAAAAAGCTCTCCGCCATGATGGTTTCAAGTGTGACGTCAAACTTGTAGTAAACACGCATATACTTACATAAATATACGACACACCCTCTGCAAGAATGACGTCACAATACATAAACGTGGTTTTGCGTTAATTTAAATATTTAATTTTTGAGTGCTATTCGATCCAATAGAACAATTACATTTGAACGAAATGAAAAAACCTGTGAATTCTAATACTACGATATGAGCATTTTAAGATAATTTAAAAATGAGAATTAAGGCTGTCGGAACGCTAATAGCTGATTGTAGACTTATTCGCCAATATTTTGCAACAATTCTTTCTCTACAAAAAAGATAAAGGGCAAATCTAGGTCTCTAATGGACTACTTTTGTAATTTATGTACGATTTACTAGAAAAAAGTTGACATTAATTGTGCCAAAAAACACACGTTTTCAATGTCACACTACGACCTTATTCGTACTTATTTCACAAAATTGTTCCATCACAAACCAAAAGTGACTCTTCATACTTCCAAAATTTAGAGTAATCAACTGACAGCGGCACCCCTGCAATAGCATTTTTTAGCTTCGTAATGTAATTCAGAGTGTTTCGACACCCTTAATTAGTCTATAACAGATGAGTAAGCGCTATTACACCAACCGATTCTTGCAGTATGCAAGTATAACATAAACGCAAAGGCGTATGGAGCTTTTATAAGTGTAGGCCGGTAAGGGGAGGTGGTAAGTAGTTGAAAGTTTGGTACATTAGCTTCTGTACGACTTATATTGCCCAATAACTGACTCGAGTGTCGTCCTTTGGTCAGGATAAGCGGCTGACACATACTGGTATGGTGCTTCAAATCTGACGATATTATTGTAGTACATACATGTGCCACTATCATGACGATTCAAACCAATGGTTATTGGACAGCTCTCGATAAACGAATAGTTAACCGGGAAAAAATGCTGCATGAGTGCAAACGTATTATAAACCCCCCTCTCCCCAAAAAAGACAAAATAAATATTTGAAATAATTTAAAAACTGATAACATTTAAAGAAAACACTTTGATTCGATCAAGCATAAGAATACAGTTGTTGGTGTAGAAGTTATGAACTCTCAATTTCAGAAAAAAAATATAATAATAGCTTATTACTCTTTAACTGAAAACGATACAGAAATGTTAATGTTCTCATTCAAATTATTACTGTTTTGCGAGTTTTCGAATCTCGTAAAAATAGTATTTAAAAAAGAAAACAAACATTTAATAGTCGATATTTTGTGTTTAATTATTCATAATTTACGTTTAGAAGTTTTTGACATTAAAAATGCTTTAAACTTTAAATGTGACCAGTTCTAACTCACAAGAAATACCGATGTGAATGAGTATATAATACAGAAACAAAGTATTATCAGTAAATAACATTTTGTTTCTATATTTTAAATATCGATGATTTCAAAATTACTGATTTGCGTTTTTAGTGTATTTGCCATATGGCAACATACACTATTGGCATCAGTCGGATGGCGGGACTTAGGGGTCGGACCAAAATTTCTCGACGTTTCATAACCTTCTAAGCACTTTAGCACCATTTTTGGAAAAATTAGATATATATATATATCTATGTGTGTGTGTGTGTGTACGGGCAATAACGTTCGAAAGAGCTAATTGATTTTAACGAAATTTGGCCCACGTATTGAAATCCATCACCGCAAGAAGCCAATTTAAAATGGGCGTAATCGGGCCATTTTAAGGGTAGTTTTTAGGGGTTGAAAAATGTTTTTGGGCCCCAAAATACCGAAAAAATTCTCAGAATCGTTTCAAAATTGACATTTAACTTTTTAGTAGTAATTAAAAAGTGTCCCTAAAATTTTAATAAAATCGGCCTGACAGGACCGGACTTACAAATTTTATGAAAACACTAGTTTGCAGAGAGTGAATTATTTACTGAAAGTTGTATATAATTTGGTATAGGGGTTCGATTGATAATAAAATTGCAATTAAGGAAAAAAATGTTATTTTAAGGGGTGTATTAAGGAGTCACATTTTTTATTTTACCCAAAAACCAACTTAAGTTTGCATAATAAAGCCACACTGCCTGTATAAGTAAATACACTATATTGTCGGCAGGGTTTTGGTACTGCGACCCGGGTTTTTTTAATTTTTTTTTTAAAGATAATCTGCGCAGCACACTAATTTTAGCAAGTCTTGATACACAACTAAACTCTGTATGCTGAAATATTACAATATCGGGAGAGTTATCATATTTCATAACTATTTTGCTGGGTTTTAGAAAGCCCCGTCAAAAAATACCCCTCTATACTTTTCATCTCAAATCCTTTCCCTTCGCCTAAAAGTTGTTATAGTTCTCTCGACACTATTTTTCGGGTTTGGGTAAGCGACAAAGGAAAGATCAGGAATCACTTTACAAATCATATAAGCGATTTTTTTGAAAAAAAAGGTTTGGACAGATGTGAAAGATAACGTAATTTATAATTTTTTTACAGTTGTATTTTTTTTAGAAGAATTGTTTTCAATGTTTCGCCTATCAGATCAAGCTTTAAAAATAGGGTAGGCAGAGCTAGGATCATTTTAAACAAGGGGAAATGATCCGACTTGGAGATCGCAGTGTGTTATTTGTACGTATTCAAATGCTCTCAAAGCTAACGTCACCCTAAAACAAATCATGAGACTACCGTTTTCTCGTGATATAATTAAAAATGCCATTTTAGTCAATTGAGGATATCATTTTACGGAAATATATATTCAAGTGAATCATCACCACCACATAAACAATAACCTACCCTATTGTAAACTCTCCTAAATCTATAAAAATTTTGAGAACAGTATGTTGAGACCGGCTGTTTCAACATTTTCGTATCGATAACGACCTATCGACGTAGCGACGATATTTCAAGATTCTGTCGACTGCATTGTACTATAATCGATTCCGTGGTCGATATTTTACTGCCTCAAATTCGCAATTTTATAAAACAACTTCCGGAAAACTCGAAATGCATAAAGCAGTGGGCAACAATAAATTCTGCTTTATGATATTAGCGTACATTCAGCGCCAACAGTTTCAAAAAATTGAAACTAGACTATTTTCTTGTCAAGCTTATATCAATAGTTTATATAGGAAATCGATGAAATATATCCGCGTTTCAATGCTCCCAACTGTTCCGCCTATAAGCCGGTAATAGCGGAGCCTGGACTGCATACACAACTTACAAGGTGGATCATTAAAACTAAACTGGATTTAACTACGCAGTGTGTAGTACTGCTATATTGTATGAACTATACCATGAACCATGGAGGATAAAGATAACGCATGTGTTGATATTAATAATAATAATAATGCGTTTAACGCCCGTTTGTTGATTTTTACGTCATAACAGACCCCATTCGCACCATTACTATTTTCCACTTTACCACTTCCCGTTATTTCTACATTTCTAAAACTTCCATCTACCACACTTCCTGTTATTTTTCTACATTTTTAAAACTTCAACTTATGTAATAGCAATGGGCGAATGAAGGATTTATAGGAAATTAGGATAGAATAGGTAATTTTTGAACTGGGAGTTTGGTAGGCCATGGCCTTGAATAAGGAACCATCTCGATATTTATCTGGAATTAATTGAGGGAAACCATGGAAAACGTCTATCAAGATGGCCGGTACAGGAAGTATCATTTCTCGGCGAGAGGCAGTAGCAAAAAACCCCAGCCACTTCTGCCCCCGCTGGATTCGAACCCGTACCTCCCGAATGCGAGTCTAGTGCTGTCACCACTACTCTACCCAGCTCTGTACATGTGTGGATATTAGACACGTGCCAAAAAAGAGGAATTTTTTGAAGTAGAACTTCTATTAACATGGTAGGGTAAAATTAATTCATGAGATTGAAAATTTAACAAACGTATTGCGATGAACAACAAAATATTATCAATGTATTTTTCTTTAGTTTCTACTTTTTAACTGTTTTGTTTTCACAGCATATATTACATGTTATAATATTAATGTACTTTCAGTAAAAAAATCATAAATCTAATTTTTGCTGAAAATGAATTGTTATACTAGCGACATCGGACGGAATTTCTTAAAAGCTATAGTGTTGTTAACAACTTTTGACAGTTAAATAACTTCAATACTTGAATTTTTTTTAAATTATGGATTCATCACTAGAAAACCTTTTAATAGTTAGAAAGTTACGTTATTCAGGCACTAAAAATGTTACTTTTGAAAATGAAACAAAGGTAAAATGTATATAAGTTATAAGACCACAAACATAACCCAACCTGTGTTTAAAAATGTTTTTCTAACATACTATATTTATCGTCTCTCTAGACATCCATCAATGTACATCTTTAAGGTAGTTGTCGTGGTACAATATTGTCAAAAAATTATAGATTATACGCGCCACAAAAGTATACTAGCTTGTAGCTAAGTGATTCATAATTTATACGCAAGCCTGTACCCGTGGAAACGTAACCCATACAGTATTCATATGCATGTATACTTTTCCATAAATTGTTGAACTTTAAACCGTTATTTATACCTAAATAATTAGACGGTCAAAAATTTTTTCTTATTTTTTTTAAACTCATAACAAATGCATTGAAAGACTGTCAGTTTTTGGAAAGTTTCTGACAGTTAGTTCTTTTTTTATAAATAAGAAACTGGTTCAGAACTACGGAGATCGTATACAATCAATGTTAATTATCCAATTTTTAATTGAATTTATCTCGGATTATATACGGTTGATCGACTTCAAGTTTTCAGGGTAATTGTATTATCATGTCCTTAATAAGTATACAAAAATTAAGAATTTTCTGACGGTGTGCCTTAATCACGACAACTAAAATGTGAATATAAAAATGATTTTTCGGGAAAAAGGACTTTATTTATAAGTAAAACACTTTATTTATAAGTAAAACACTTAAGTGTTTTACTTATAAATAAAGTCCTTTTTCCCGAAAAATCATTTTTATATTAATTACCAAGGACAAAAAAGAAATAAAGTTAAAATGTGAATATTAATTATCGCGATCACGCCAAAGAAGTATAACTTCTGCCGCGCATACATAAGTACACGCACCACTATTTTTAAATCGGTTCCGAAGTTCTTGAGTTTACCTGCAACGAACAAACACCAACCTTTTCTTTTTATAATATTTGTACAGATATTGATCCATCCACTATACACATATTGTATGTCTATTACATTCTATATAGTTCTGTATTTATGTCCGGATATTGGCTGCCAAAATGGCGAAATATATCCGACATTGAGAGGAAAAACCGAGAAAACGACGATTGTGAATGGGAGGACTGTTAATTCACTCCAGAGCCACTATCATAAATATTTTTTGGCTGATGTGTGCATCTAATACCCGGAACGGTAAAAAAGAAAAAGGGGAAAGAGTTGAAAGCGCCGCACTGAGAGTGCTTTTAGGTTTTAAGTTGTTAAAATTGTATAGAAATAAATATAGACTTATGATATTACTGACAAAAACCTCTTTTCGACAATGTATATTATGTAAAAGATTATATATCGTATTTGGATATATACTATAAGTCGTTATATATACGTTATATGCACAGATATTGAAAGATTTTTTTTCAAATATAGGTTAGTTATATATATGCAACTATCGTTTCATCGAAATATTATTTTACTTTTTTATATTTACTGATATTGCTGATCGGGGACTAAATGTACAAAAAAAATGAAAAAATGACGAAAATTATTTAGAATAGTAAACGGAAAATAAAATTCCAAAAATATTATTTTCATGTTTTTTGGCCACTGCACGTCATATTACCAACAACTGTTAAAATAAACAGATTGCCACCAGATGGGACATTTGTTTTTTTTCTGAATAATATTTTCTGGAATGAAATTGTTAAAATTTTTAAAGTGTTTTTTTTTTTTTAATAAAAACATTAATTTTAAGATATTAACTTATTTTTGCGTCATTAGAGAGAAAAATAATCTCCAAAATGGTGTATCAAACATTAATTTTAATTCATCTTTAAAGTTCAATTCCAGATATATGTTATAATACGCGTGATCTTGTTTTCTATTAATTTTAATACAGTATTAAGGGACATATTTCATACCGACAAAAACACGTTAGAGAAATTATATATTTCGTAGGATAATTAAAATAACCGGATCCTCGCGAAAATCCTAGGCGATTGCAAAAAAACCAGGGAATTGGAATCCGGTTTTTTGCAGACGTCCTAGGACTTTCGCGAAACTCCAACTTTTTCGATTATCCTATGGCATATATACCGATTATCTTATTGTAGACTTATCATACGATTACACCGAGATAATATTAACAGCACAAAATTTATTTAGAAGATCATTTTCGAAACTCCCAGATCAAGAATATAATAAAAGCACCAAACCTTTTTAAACATAGTTAATCTACGAACATTTCATTACTTCATGATTGCAACGTTTCAGTTGTGCAAAATAAAATATATAGGTATCTATTATTAACTACAAAATAAAAGTTGCTAGTTAATAAATTGTGCCGTTTTACAAATGTATCGGATATTTTTATTTGAATAAAAAAACTAAAAACTGTTAAACTAATCCGATGAAAGAGCCGCTACATAATCAACAGTGCAAATGCATAAGCAGTACACTATTAATTTAATAAATAGTACGCTTCCACCGTAGGTACTGACTTTTTTGGTCAACTGCATCGACCATAGATTTTCGTTCATTAGTAAACTGCCCTTAAATGGAGGTATGATGACATATCGATTTTGGAAATATGAACAAGATCGTTGATCCTCTTTTCGAGAGAATCGTTTTAGATTTTTTTCATTAATCAGAATATATGTATTTAAGGAGATGTAAGAAAAAAAAACTTGGGTTGCAGAGCTAAATCCTGCCGACAATAATAGTGTATTTGCTAATTTAAGCAGTGGGGCTTTATTATGTGATCATAAATTTGTTTTTGGACAAAATAAAAATGTTTACCCCTTAATACATCCCTTAAAATAACATTTCTTTCTTAACTTCAGTATTTCGTTTCTGTTTTATAAAACCATCATCTACAAAAAATTATATACATTCTTCAATAAGTACAGTTGTCTATTCGCAAGCGTCTTCATAAAATTTGCAACTCCGACCATGTCATAATTAAAATTTTAATTGCGCTTTTTAAGTGAAACTAAATTGTTAAGTTTTGAATGAAATTCGAAAATTTTTTCGGTGTTTTTGGGTCCCAAAACAATTTTCAACTCCTAAATATATCCCTTAAAATAGTCCGACTGCGTTCATTCTAAAGGCTTCGTGCGGTGATAGATTCCATCATGTGAACCAAATTTCGTTAAAATCGATTAACTCTTTTGAAAGCGTACACATACACTCATATACACCCAAAAATGGTGGCAAGCTGTTTAGGATGATGTGAAACGTCGAGAAATTTTGGTCCGACTTCTAGGCCTCGCCATTCGACCGACGCGACGACAATAGTGTATGTGCCATATAATAAAAACCCAGAGAAATCTAAAAACCCTAGGATTTCTATTTGTATCCATCGATAGTTCAAAAGTTTAGCAAGATGCATCGACACATTATCTCGTAAGATTTCAAGTTTCGAGGTAAAGTAATTTTTGCTTACATATTCCTATATGCTTAACGTAAACTCTGAATATGATATATGAAGATGACGTCTTTTCGTTTTAGTACCGTCGATTATAACTGAATTGAAAATCGATACTGTATGTATGATATGGATAAAACGTAATATGGACATAGTGTGTTCTCTACTTCAGTTTTGTGACACAATACGCATAAAGTATGACGGCACAAAATGCACAAACAGCGTAGTAGGAAATTGCGCAAACAATTGAACACTTATATAATAATTATTGTTTTTTTCTATAAATGTAATTTATATCATCTTCGGTGTCTGATAAGAGTTTCAGCTTTAAATCTTGATTTAAGAGCGTCGTTGGTATGCAACAAAGCGGAGATTTCCATTAAGATGTGAACAAACAATATTTTTGCACACCCCTTTATAAAATAGCTGTAGAAAAATGATCCAAGACGCACTAAAAAGCAAATGAATGTCTTTTAATCAATCCAACTGTAATTTTCAAAAGCGACCTGTCAATTATAATTTAAAACCATAATATGAACAAAGAGCAAAACAACACAAAGCAGGCGTAGTTTTCGTAAGCAAACCAAAGGAAATGCAATATGGCCGCACCCAGTGAATACACCAGCTGTCAGAAATATTATTATGAAGTGAAATTCAATTATTTTATAGAAAGTATGTGCAAAAATGTTGTATATATAAATAACTATATATAAATAACTATGTATTTTAAATTCAGATTTAAAGCTAAAAAACACAAGAGATCTTAAACGTAGAGGACTTCGAGACCGTTATATAATGTAACACCTTGAGAAGCAAGAATGGTTCTTTATCAAATGACGGAGATTTATGTTGCGATAAAAATGTAAGTAAAATTTCAGGACTAAGATTGATTTCATATTGCTTTTCAATATTCCGAACTGCCCCTTTAAAACTAATTAAATTAAATGAAATATTTTTCTCTGAGAGGTCGTTTACACTACCAGGACGCCACAACAATTTTTATAGGATGCCCTTGTGACTTATTAGTGTATTTGCCATATGACAACATACACTATTGGCGTCGGTCGGATGGCGGGACCTAGGGGTCGGACCAAAATTTCTTGACATTTCATAACCTCCTAAACACATTGGCACCATTTTAAAAAATGTTTATATATATATATATATATATATATATATATATATGTGTACGGGCAATAACTTTCGAAAGAGTTAATTGATTTTAACGAAATTTGGCCCACGTGTTGACATCCATCACCGCAAGAAGCCTATTTAAAATGGGCGCAATCGGGCCATTTTAAGGGTAGTTTTTAGGGGTTGAAAAATGTTTTTGGGCCCAAAAATACCGAAAAAATTCTCAGAATCGTTTCAAAATTGAAATTTAACCCTATAGTAGCAATTAAAAAGTGCTCCTAAAGACAGGACCGGACTTACAAATTTTTTGAAAAAACTAATTTGCAGATAGTGACTTATTTATTGAAGTTAGATTAATAATAATATTACAATTAAGAAAAAAATGTTATTTTAAGGGGTGTATTAAGGGGTTATATTTTGTATTTTGCCCAAAAACAAACTTAATTTCACATAATAAAAGTATAAAACCACACGGCCAAGCAAATACACTATATTGTCGGCAGGGTTTGGGCACTGCGACCCGGGTTTTTAGTTTATATGGAAGACAAATTAAAATTGTGTCGGATATAACTGTCTTTAAAATAACAATCGCGGAAAAAGAAAATTGTTCCGGCATCTGGCTAGTGTGAACGAGCTCATATGGTAAATGTGCTTCTTCATTTGCATCCTTGATATAAACGAATGAGCGAAGTTGCCAATGATTCTTTCGATCATCCTTTATATATATGTATATATGCCATGTGATAGGGTAATAACATACACACATACACACAGACAAAGCACGAGACGTTATGAAACGAAGCTAATATCCAAAGTTCAGCGTTGTTGGCAAGTTCAAGAATGTAATTAAATGTCTCTCTTTCTTTACCTTCCTTCCTCTCACTCCTCCTTTCATCCCACGTTCGCTGTAACGGTTATTATCTCTGATATAAAACGGCGTTTCCGCATTGATAAGGAATTTATCGATATCTTTAGTGAATAGTCATTACGACAAACGGGAAAGCTAACAGTGACAATAGACGATCTAATTATTATAAAAAGGATTGAGAATTATAACCGTCACTGTTAGACGCTACGTATTGTTGGTTTTAATTTAATATTAACGAAAAGAAATCCTGATTAAGTTGATAAGAAAACTAATCAAATTTATAGCTGTTCTTTGGTACTATTAAAAAAAAGTTACCTTAAAGTTATCTTAAAAAAAGTCTAAAATTAACAGAAAGCTTTTAAGGTAGAGTTTGTTTTAAAACTAAAATATCATTCGTTTAAAAATCGAGTTTGGATGAAATCTCAATTTGAACAAGACCAAGATTTTTAGTTTAAGGTTATAGTTCAGCAAAATATGTATCACAGTATATGAAGAGGTATTTGATAATTTTTTTTTCTTTTAGAACCTCAAATTTTATCAAGAATCTAAAAAGCATGATTCCAATTGCACCCTTCATTTCAAATCCTTTCCTCCCGCTGTTAGATTAGATTAGATTATTTACTGTCAATTGGAAAATTATATTTCATCTGACATGTCAACAATTGAACAAGTTATGGACTAAATAATGCAAAATAATTTGAAAACTATCTACTTAAATTTTCATAATAGCTATACGTTTACAATTCGCTAGTAAATGAAAAATGTATTACCGTTATTAAACACTTCGCGCTTTTTACAGTAATTTTATTGTCAAATTATTTTGCAATTTTTTAGTTCATAAAAGCGTGTTGTTTTAGTTTTTTAAACTCTAATTTCGTTCATTGCGAGGAAGAATTTGTTCGTCACCCGATCTAATCATGATTATATGCATTCGGTAGATCCACATTTCGACCGTCATATCGCGGTCAGTTCGGTTTATAATTCTTTGATTAGATGACGCTAAATGAACACTGAATATTGCTCCATCGATATTTTGCGTAATCATGCTAATTAGCCTTACCTATGCAAATAAATTAATGACGCAACAGATTCATTATATAAATACAAATATATCAAGCGACATGACGCACTTTATAAGGGTTAAATATGAGAATTACATATGCAAGCACGTGTATGTGATAAAGAGAGATGTAGGGTAGAGTGGGGCGAAAAGAGGACATTCACGGGAAGCTGCTACGTGAATCACAAATCGTAGCTTATCTTGACTTAGTTTATTGCTGAAACTACTAACTACATCTAGGATTACACATTTAAAGTCTTAACATATTAGTTGAACTTGCCGTGTTCTCTGTATAATGTTACTGAAATCTAATAGTGGTATGACACATAGAACTGGGAAGAAAGCCATTACATCTTGAATAGAAATTATTATCAAAGATGACGAAAAAAAAACTAATTTCGTTAAAGATAGACAAATAGTTTTCACAAAAAGCGGAACTGTCGTATAAATTACAAGATATTTAGTTATAACTTTCATGTGAAAAGCTTCTTGAATTAGGTTAATTGCAAAATAATGTAAATTTGTGTTAAAAATGTCATCATTATATTTTACAATATTATTGAAAAATTGCAATTATATAGTCATTCAACAATTTTGTTATTAGTACCTATGCTATGGTTACAAATTGGCAACAAACTGATATTTCCATTTCATACATTATAGAGAGAGATTGTATATTATAGACGCTCAATATCTAAGATCACTTTATATCTTGATTATACGCAAAATAGCATTGCCATTTCCAGAAAGAAATGTCTACTAACTATCTACTAATAGTGACCCAAACTGACGCTGGGTTGTCAGTAAATCTTATTTGGCAATGAATTAAGACTGTGACCCCACACATTTCTTCATGAAAAAAACAATGTAACTGTAAATATATGATCACTTTCAAAACAGATTTTTTGACAATGCTTTCTCCAACCCTACATGAGAGAGGCATGAAAGAGAAGATTATCAATCGTTCCAATTCGTACGAGTAAACTACCAATAATGTAAGACGCGTCTTCCAATTTTAAAAGCTAAACAATACTGACAGCAAGATCTACAACAACTATTGCTGTAGTATTTTTTTTTTCAAATATGATTATACTCAAAGAAAATATAATACCTCAATAGTTGTTCCAGATTAGCAATAAAGCAAGACGTGTATTCCAATTTTCGTTAAAAGCTAGACAATATCAATAGAAAGGGTTAGAACGACTATTGAAGTAGTATTTTTTTCTTTGAGTATAATCACACTCAAAGAAAAAAAATACTATCTGGATAGGTTATTTAGACCTTGCTGTTGATATTGTTTAGCTTTTAACGAAAACTAGAACACACTTTAATGGTAGATTATTTTATAAAAATTGGCGATCGATATTCTCCTCTCTCATGTTGAGTTGGAGAATGCATTGTCAAAAAATCTGTTTTGGCATTCCCTTACAGATTGTTGGGTTCAAACTCCAATTTGTATTGATCTTTCCTCATGGGTCGTGAAATGGCGAAGCCCTCATAATGTACCTCATTCCAGAGAGTACACTAAAAGTAAACATAAATGTATTTTATGTACTTACCTCCTGTAGCAACACACGTAATGTTGATGCTAGCACCTTCATTGTAAGGACCAAGAATATAGTGCGGTATGTGCATCCCCCGGTCATCCAGGATGCTCAGTTTCTCGGGCGGAACTGCAACAACACAAATCGTTGCGTTACATAAACAATTAATGAGATCAAGACTTGTTGAATCTCTAACAATACACTGTGTCCTATCTTCGATGGGTTTGCAACGCATCTTCGATATTCACAAACAGAGAACAATATTAAAGGTTATGATTTGCTTATTTTAATATGAATTCTACAATTAAATAAGACATCAATGATGCAGTTTCATCCAGAAAACAATTAATGCGACTAAGACTTGTTGAATCTCTAACAGTACACTGTGTCCTATCTTCGATGGGTTTGCTATGCATCTTCGATAGCCACAAACAGAGAAATATTAAACGTTATGACTTGTTGATTTTAATGCAAATTCTACAATTAAACAAGACATCAATGATGCAGTTGCATCCAGAAAATAATTAATGAGACCAAGACTTGTTGAATCTCTAACAGTACAGTGTCCTATCTTCGATGAGTTTGCATCGGATCTTCGATAGCCACAAACAGAAAAATATTAAACGTTATGACTTGTTGATTTTAATGCAAATTCTACAATTAAACAAGACATCAATGATGCAGTTGCATCCAGAAAATAATTAATGAGACCAAGACTTGTTGAATCTCTAACAGTACAGTGTCCTATCTTCGATGAGTTTGCATCGGATCTTCGATAGCCACAAACAGAAAAATATTAAACGTTATGACTTGTTGATTTTAGTGCAAATTCTACAGTTAAACAAGACATCAATGATGCAGTTGCAATCCAGAAAATAATTAATGAGACCAAGACTTGTTGAATCTCTAACAGTACAGTATCCTATCTTCGATGAGTTTGCATCGGATCTTCGATAGCCACAAACAGAAAAATATTAAACGTTATGACTTGTTGATTTTAATGCAAATTCTACAATTAAACAAGACATCAATGATGTAGTTACATCCAGAAAACAATTAATGAGACCAAGACTTGTTGAATCTCTAACAGTACAGTGTCCTATCTTCGTTGGGTTTGCATCGGATCTTCGATATTCACAAACAGAAAAATATTAAACGTTATGAAATGTTGATTTTAATGCAAATTCTACAATTAAACAAGACATCAATGATGCAGCTGCATCCAGAATAAGATACTTTGTATATCTCACTATAATGATCAAGACGAAGTTTAAATACGTCTGATCACAACGAGTTTGAAAATTATAATATTATCTTTGTCAATTTCTTATGCAAATAGCTAATAGAAACTCAAAATTAAACAATGTTTTGATCGATGATGCAGAGTATTATAATGTTGTCACAAGGAGACCCAACATTACTAACGGACCCGGTAGGCAGATGTTGTCCTGCCACAGATCTGGCTGAAAAAATATATTTCTTGAAATAAAATTTGGGATTATAGATTTTTTATGTGAGAAAAACAAAAAAGTATAAAAAAAATTGGTCGGATAATTACAAAAAAAAATCTGGATCTCGACAACAGAGCCACCTACTGGGTCCAACTATAGCTAAAACTCATCCAGGTGACCCCATAGATGCAGAAAAAAAATCATAAAAATAGGTCAAGCTATTTAGGAGGGAATTTTAAACACAAAGATAGTGTGTAATAATTTATAATCATAAAATAAATGTCACTGTTTATGAACATTATCAATATAATTTATAATTTTTCTAAAGCTAATGTACATCGAACCCGAAGCCCGATGCTAGATAATATAAGGTGGGTTTGGTACATAAGTATAACAGTGTAGATAACTTAGCAAAATTTACACTGAAAAGTGTACGTTTTAAGCTTTACCAAAATGTAAGTTTTAATTCAGTTCTGGCATTTATCACTCGATCTTATACACAACACTACTCTCCTTTGCTCAAGAACCTAGACTGCTAGTGTTTACACTTTTAATCAGACACTAAAATACCTAACAAGTCAGTTTACCTTACATTTTTGTATTATAAACGCATATATGATTTGTCACGCTTTAAAAATACCAACATATACTTTTAAAATTATTACATTTATTTATTGCATAGGTCCCTTTATTGCTTTGATGCATTAATACATAATTTGAAAAAAAAACCCAATACCTCTTTCATTAATGAAGTGGACTTTTGGTCGATTGATTATAGTCAGCGGCGTGCGTCCTTCAGTGCAATATTTTATCGTTGGGAGTACTATAGAGAAGTTCCAATGCCACTGACTAAAACATGGTAGTCAACAATGACCTTCAATTGTCAAAATTGTATAGGTTCAAAATGTTGGCGTTATAAAACATGAAATGTTTGGAATTTTTCTTAAACCATGTACTAAGCGGTTTAAATAAGTAAAATTTCAAAACTATATAGGTTCAAAATCCAACTATGAAACCGATAAAAATAATCGGATATTATATGACTTAGATATGTGTGTATTAAAGACCATATAAGTATTTGAAAGACTTCTTTTTACTATATTTCATTGCTGGCACATAAATGCATGAAATAAAATACACAAAATGCGATAAAATAAAATCAAGTACAGCAAAAATTGCTCTAAAGTATGATCCACAATAAAGCTGTATAATCTGTCCAGATAAACACAAGCTCATTTCTTGATACCGAGAATTCTATAAGCAAGGGCTGCCCCGTTTCCTTTTTTAATAAGAATTGCCAGTTTAACTTTTTTTTTAGAAAACTTATATTTTCAATATTTCTTTTAAAAATAAATTGAAATGTTTTTCGGCTCTTGGATTAGAACTTGGGAACTGGGGGCTTGCAATGACAACACCATATAAATAATGGCATCGCCATGCGCTTGGCTATTTCCAAGACCAGTTCTTGTGTCGCTTAAAAAGAAGTTTAAAATGTACTTCACAAGAACAATGCTGTTCCGTACCAAAGATTTTATTTTATTGTATTTATTGTTACTACTTTGTTTCAACTGATTTGCTTTATACCTTTGATATTACAAAATAAAATTCATTATTAGTGTATTTGCCATATGGCAACATATACTATTGGCATCGGTCGGATGGCGGGACCTAGGGGCCGGACCAAAATTTCTCGACGTTTCATAACCTCCTAAACACTTTGGCACCATTTTTAAAAATGTTTATATATATATGTATAAATAACTTTCGAAAGAGTTAATTTGGCCCGCATGTTGGAATCCACCACCGCACGAACCCTATTTAAAATGAGCTCAATCGGGCCATTTTAAGGGTAGTTTTTAGGGCTTGAAAAATGTTTTTAGGCCCCAAAATACAGAAAAAATTCTCCGAATCGTTTCAAAATAATAATAATTAAAAAGTGACCCTAAACTTTTAATAAAATCGGCCCGACAGGACCGGACTTACAAATTTTATGAAAACGTTATTTTGCAGATAGTGAATTATTTACTGAAAGGTGTATATAATTTATAGAGGTTCGATTGATAATAATATTGCAATTAAGAAAAAAAATGTTATTTTAAGGGGTGTATTAAGGAGTCAAATTTTTTATTTTGCCCAAAAACTAACTTAAGTTTGCATAATAAAGCCACACTGCCTGTATAAGCAAATACACTATATTGTCGGCAGGGTTTTGGCACTGCGACCCGGGTTTTTATTATTATCGAATGTGGGATGCATCATTGTGTGTCGTTACACAGGCCTGTCTAGTCTCTAAGAAGCAAAGGACGGTGTATAGTTTATGTGCATGTAGCCATAAACCAAAAACAAACTTTTCCTCTAAGTTATACGTTGGACACAGGCTACACACTTTATCATAAGTGTCACAAGCCCGTTTCGCGCGATTAACTAATGCAACCGTACATACAAACCTCGCTACAGTATAAACCGATTAACGTGTCTCAACCACTGACATCTAATGTATGGATAGTGACTAGCTGTCGTTGTATGAAAGCAGCCATAGTGATACGGCTGACATTTAGATGGAATATTGGCATTAGCTGACATTTGAACTTTTATCCGTGCTTGCACGATCGCCTGAAAAACCCTGTCGTCTGCTTTCTAATCGATATTTTACTAATATTATTTTTAATAATGAATTGAAAATGTAATTGACACTTTCAACAGTTTGAAATAAAACTATACTGCCCTGTTAAGGATAAAGGTCGTATCTGCAAAAATGGTCATATCTGAGTTAATGGTATCATTACATAGGTCTCATCATTTCCCATCTGTATGTTAAGCCAGAAAGTCGTAGCTCGTGTTTAAGACCGTCTAATAGCCATAAAAGGAAAGTCGTATCTACAATTGAGACAGCTGTGCTAAGGGATTTTGTCGTATCTGTATTATGTTAAGTTGAAATGTCGTATCTGCTGAAAATTTTGTAGATACGACAATTTGGCCTAACATTGACTTTGACATTCTATTGTAACATAACCTCAAAAACAAGTTTAATTATTGCAGTGTGTTACTGTGTTTGGTAGTTGCAGTTTGTGCTTCTTTTGTGCGTTTTCTCAGAAGGTTCTTTAGCTCCTATAAAGAGTAAGTTTATTAAAAAAATATTCTCAGTAATTATAATTATTCGAAGAACGTATTTTTTTTTAGACAATTATAATAATATAATGAAATGAATACTTCAAGCAGAGCTAGCAAGTTGCTGTTTTTGGCAAAGAAAAATTATGAACTCCAAAACAAGCTGAACTCTATAAAAACTGTTAAAAAACGGTTTGCACCCGAGCCTGATCCAGATTTTTCAATTTTGGATTATTCTGCAGATGCAAGCTCCGACTCCGAGTTCTCAGTCCGAGGCTCATTGGACAATGATGATTGTCCTCCAACTCGCGAAGAAAATCAAATTAATAGTCAACTGAATGCACGGAGTCCTAATCCAGATTTTAAAATATCAAGCATTGTGGACTATTCTAGTTCAGCTGATTCCGATGATAATTATAATTCTGACAAGGTAACAGATGAGGTTCCACTTAATAGTCATTATTTAAGCAAGGAAATTAATATTATTCAACAAATAATAATTACGTCTGGTGAAGAAATAACTACGTCTGCATTCATTACCAATATTTTACATGACCTAATAATAATAGTAGTAAAGGAATCGGAAAATAAAAATGTGTATACAAAAGATGGACATGTCCGTAAAAGAAAGAGATTTGATAAACCACTTAAAGAAAGAAAAAGGCTAAAACTAGAAGAAAAAAAAGAAAAAATGTTTTTGAAGGAGTCATGTAAAAATTGTAAAAAAAAATGCACAGATAAATTTTCTAAAGACCAACGAGAATATATTAACGAATCTTATCGGAACATGTCATCTAAAGACAAAAAAACATTTATTTTAAACACAACTGCAAGGTTCCACACTAAAAGAGCTACATCTGGTGGCCCAAATTCTCGAAGGCAAAATACAATTTCTTACACATTAAAAGATGAATCAGGATCATTCCATGTTGTTTGTAAACGATTTTATTTATCCTGTTTGGGATATGAGGCACATAATGATCGCATTATTCGAGATGTTCTAAACAAGTATTCAAATTCAAATTTAGCAGCCCCAGTATCGAAACAGGGACATGCCACTCCAAAAAATAAAATTGACAGAAAAGTAATAATGGACCATATCGAAAGTTTTCAACCCACAATTTCACATTATCGAAGGGAGCATGCGCCGAATCGCAGATATTTACCGAGCGACATAACAAAGAAGTTTATGTATATGGATTTTAAAGAAAAACATCCAAAAATTAAGTTTTCTTATGGTCTGTACAGAAGAGTTGTTATAGTAACATAAAAAAGTTATTGAAGCTATATTCTTTTGAGAAAAAACGAGCGAGCGACCTAGTGTCACAAAACAAAGCCGCATAGACGTATTTGCTTTCAGGACATAGCTTAGACAAGGAAAGAATCATAGAAGGGGTGGGTAGACATCTAGCTGTCAAATTTAAAACTACATTTTGTATATATACGTTTTAAGACCGTGAGCCCAAGATTATTGATAGCCGTGGTCGTTAAGTTGTTAATTTTTAGATATGTTAAACTTTTCAGGTTCAAATCCCAAATTAGCATAAATTAATTTTTTCTTTACTAATGATATTTTTTTATATTTCATAAAATTTTGTTTTTTTAATTTTTTTTATTAATAAATAAAGAAGTAAAAATTTAGCATCATTAAATCAATGGAGTACCACTGGAAAAAGTAGAAAATATGGGCGCCGTCGGGGAGTTGTCAAAAAGAAAGAGTTTTACTCCCAAAGTTTAGAATTTTAAACTCGAACTAAAAACGTATATTTTTTTGCCTCCCTGTCTGAAAAATTTTCTTGCCGCGCTCCTGTTGGGCAGCGTATGAAAACGGTGGCGTATATGAAATTCGCCGCACGACACATTTAATCTACAGTATTGGACTGCTTGAAGCGCTTTCACCAAAATATTTTCTGCGTGCTAATGGAAAAAAGTGCTCTCTTGATTGACATGGCTCGTGGCATTTCAGAAATTACATAAACTCTGTGGCCTGAAGTGCTTTATCTAGCAAGTTTAACGTGTTTAATGTATTTCGTTCAGTTCGACAGCCCCCGATTAATTGGCATTTTCACTCAAACCTCATGTCTATTTTGTCGTAGTGTAAGTAGTGTTAATAAACTTTTAAAGTGTGCAAGAATGATTTGGCGGTTCTCGATTCTTGAGTTCTTTCTTTTAACAAACTAAATAAATGTAATTTTGTAATTTTGAAACTTAATATGTAATCTTCAAATATATACACGTTTTTTGACGCTATCTATACCAAAAATTACATGTATCTATCTATCTATTGAATACTGGAACCAAATAATTCTAAACTGAAGCAAACTCAAAAATTATATTTTTGTACAACCCTTTCTAAAAATAGCTGCTTTTCATGCCTGTACATCGATTGTAAAACGACACATTTCGCACTAGTGCGTAAAGCAAAACAAAAAATATGTGATTCTTAATTCTAGTTTATTTTAATAGAAACCAAACTTAAGAGAATAGTGTAATATATATATATCGTTACCACATCTGATGTATCTCCAAATTTATTAGACTTATTAGAAAAAATTATAATTTTGAAAAACTCAAAATTATTACTAACCGTTTTTTGGTGTTAATAATAATTCGTGGAATTATTGTATACAATAAATATCTTAGCAAAGTTGTTTTAGATAAACTATTCTTGACTTCATAAATTCAAACACTCGAATTTCAGAAGTTTACAAATTGATAAAAAAATCACACAAGAAAAACTCACAAAATAGTTGAATCAGCTACTTGAAAACGATGTTTGTGTTATATTTTTATCTTTCTTGGAAATAAAGTTATGAAGCTATGAACCTAAAAAACATATTTCTTTTTAATAATTTTATATAGAGTTATAGAACTAAATTATTTCTGATAAAGTTCCAATAAAAATTAAACCTCTTACAAGTGCTACTTATAAGCAATATCAATTATAACATCGATTTTTGCAAAATAAACGCAAATTACTGCAATTTGTAAAATAAGTAGCACGTATCTAATTAAAATAGCTTTTCTGTTTTATGATTGTAGTGGAATCTCATTAATTGCAATAATCCGGAACGGGTAGTTATTCGGAGTTTTATTTTTCAGCGCCCAAAATGTAATAGAGACTCTATAAGCCGGAATTTACGGCAAGTTTTTCGGCATTCGCTTTTTTTCAATTAAAAATTTGTATCTTTCCAGCAGAGCTTGGCAAAGCCCCAAACCTAAGTGCTCGAAGCACAAAACATTAAGCACTTTCATAAAGGCTCGATTTATTCAAGCAACAAGCAGTTTCGTTTTCAAAAATGATAAAAAGTATCGAGCAATTACTTAGTGCTTAAAGCGTCAATCATTAATCATTTAAAATGACTTCTTAAATCTTAACTTCCAGCATTTAAGTTATGATATAAATGGACATGAATAATATTTCTAATTGATGGGAAAGTTTAGACTTAAACAAACCAGAAACCCAATAAAAATTATAAAAGATAGACGAAATCCATTTTATTAAGCTTTGAAAGTGCTTATCAAGCATTGAATATACTTATTAAGCATTTAAAATAATTATTAAGTATTCCTAATGCTTAGTACGCTTTTTAAATGTTAATAAGTAACAAGTGTTTATGGAAGCGCTCTAAGGATCAAGCATTGAACCTCTATTTTACAAATTGCTTTAAGCATTTAAAAGTGCTTAAATCTATTACAAACACTGAGTTCTCAGCATTGCCCAGATCTGCTGTCCAGTAACCTGGCATTTCCAGAAATCAAGCGGTGCGTCGGGTTACGAGATTCGACTGTATAACAGAATTAAAAGAAACGACTGAAAATATTGCATTAACTTGGTATTCAGTTCAAACAAAGAATCCTGAGAACCGATAGTAAATCCTCTTCCATTTATCATTGAAAGAACGTGTTAATTGAACTGTACAAAAGTCGAAATGAGAAGTGGTGGAAATGCGAACGTAGTGTCTCTAGGTGTAGGTGGTGGTAGTACAGTTACACCATGGGTCGTGGTGGTCAGATATAATCTAGACCTAGAGGTTCTAGTGCCATGGATTTACGGCCTCGAGAATTAGATTGCTAATGACCTCACGTCCCTCTAACTATAAACGCAGTATTATTCTCTTTCTGTGTTTCTGCTTTTATGTATGTGTGCAGAAGTGATCATTTCTTGTGCTTTTGATCATTAACCGGCGAGAGTCGAGAATAATAGCGGTAAGTAAGCATTTCCTTAAAAGTATTTGCAGCAATTTACAATGTGAAAAAAGTTAACAGCCTAGCAAAAGACAATATAAATTTATAGCCCGTTTCGTTATATTAGTTGCCTTTACTATAATAAAACCGGTCAAGTGCGAGTCGAACTCGCGTTGCGAGAATATTAAAAAATTTCAAAACGTCAGATTAAACTGAAACTGAGCACACTTATGAAGGACCGATGACAATACAATAATTTAATAAATTTTTCCCATTATCCTGACCACAACTTGAAAAATTACAGCTAGCAAGCTAACACGCTGTGCAGTGATATATGTTATGTTGCCTACCATATAGCCAAATGCGATATTGTTTTTTAGTTTTATAATTAATGAAGTTTTTTTAATATAAGGATTAATCCAAAATACGAACTTCTAACTGATTAGAAGATAAGTATATTAAGTTTCATCAAAATCTATCCAGCATTCTCAAATGATATCGCTCAAATAAAATAAGAGTTTTAAAAAACTAAAACAACACGCTTTTATCAATTAAAAAATGCAAAATAAATTTATAATAAAATTAGCTTTACTGTAAAAAGCGTTGGATGTTATCTACATAAATTTTCATACTAGGTCTACGTTTACAATTAGCTAGTAAATAAAAAATTTATTACCGATATTACACACCCCACGCTTTTTGCAGTAAAGCTAATTTTGTTATTAAATTATTTTGCATTTTTTAGTTCATAAAAGAGTGTTGTTTTAGTTTTTTTAAACTCTTATTTTATTTGAGCGATATCATTTGAGAATGCTGGATAGATTTTGATGAAACTTAATATACTTATCTTCTAATCAGTTAGAAGTTCGTATTTTGGATTAATCCTTATATTAAAAAAACTTCATCAAATTCATTAAATATTTGACATTAAAAAAACTGAATTCCGTTCTGAAATTTCAACGAACGCTGCAAGTTGACATTATATTAACCCCTATATATTTCGGCTTGGGAGTATTAAAAGAGCTTGCATATGTATTCACGTAAGCAGAGAACGTAGGTGTTTTTGTCGTTGACATGAGATATTTCAATTACATTCCATACTCCTTACAGTTAATTTCTTGTCGTGGATGGCCGTGGTCTGCTGTACATATAATGTATAGTCGAGCAACCCAACCCAACCCAGTTCCCCCTCGCATCGACCGAACACTATTGTTTCCACGTTAAGTGCTTATCGTACTGTTTTATTGACGTTTTTATATAGACTTGTGGCCAGGGTTGTATCATAGAGCAATCCAAAAAATACAATATAATAATAACAATGGTTTATGTACCACGCGCGACAGAAGTTATATTTCTTTGGCGGAATCGCGATAACTGATTGATAAAATAAAATACTTTTGAATCCATAGTTTAAAAAAACCGCGTCGCAGTGCCAAAACCCTACCGACAAGCAGCGTAACTTTATTATATGAATTTGTTTGTTTTTGGAGAAAATAAAAAATATTTAAATCCTTAATATACTCCTTAAAATAATATCTTTTTCTTAATTTCAATATATTGTCCCTGTTTTGTCAATTCATCAACTGCACAAAAATATATACAGTCTTTAGTAAGTATAATTCTCTATCCGCAAAAATGTTTTCATAAAATTTATACGTATGGCCATGTCAAGCCGAATGTATTGAAATTCTAGAAGCACCTTTTAATTAAAACCGAAAGGTTAAATTTCAATTTGGAAGCAAATCCGAGCATTTTTTTCGGTGTTTTTGGGACCCAAAACTATTTTAAACTCCTAAACCACCTCTTAAATTGGTCCGATTAGGTCCACTTTTAAATAGACTAGTTTCATTAAAATTAATTATCTCCTTCGAGAGTTATTTCACGCATATATAAATCAGTCACCTGGATTTTATTGACACAGTTTGAGTTAAGAGTATCCAAGGTTGTTAAAGTGCTATTATTTAGTTTAAAAATAAAAGTATCGATTGTGTTTTTATGATAAATTGATAACCTTGGCAGTTATAAAGTCAGCTTATATTATGGAGGTCATTAATCTCGACTGCAGCATTTACAGTGATTGATCATTAGTCCGGCCCTGGTGTAAACGAACATTTGTGCAATTTGCGAACGCTGCTACCTACTGTGCTGTCAGCTGATTTGCTCGGCTCCATGCGTGTCGCTAATTGGATTTGAGCTTATAATAGCGGTGTCTGTGTTAGAAAGACGGCTCGTTGCCTATAATAATATATATAAGAACCAAGCGTATAAGACGGTATTAATTGATTTGTCATTAAATGAAAAAAAAATGGATAATTAAATTATTTGTTTGAGAAAAATACGCAGGACGAGTATGACCATTATTTAAGAGGATGAAAATTATTTTACCTATTACAATCCACTAGTAAGGAATGGTACTAATTTCGGTCAAAATTCACTTTTCAAAATTTTACAATATTTATTGGTTTTAAAGTCTTCTAAATACAAAAAAAAATTTTTGGAAAAAGCCTGTTTATCTGTTGGTTGGTTTGTATGTGAACACGATACAGATCAAGCGAATTGAACATTGAAATACTAAAATACGTATTAGAGATGGGACAAACGGGTCTTTTTAGTGATCTGCATCTTTGGATCTGGATCCCGTATGTGAGCCGGCTCACTGAACCGGTTCAAAAAGAGCCGAGTTCTGAATATGTTACTGCAGTCTGCCACTGAGTTACCTAGTTCAGTCAATCATATCACGACCTGTATAGAATCAAGAATGCATAGCCAAACATGTGATGCATGAGTCATTTGAGCTGACAGATGCATCAAAGCAAGACCTGATACGTAAGTGTAAAATGTGCTTCTGTGTGTTAAGTGTTTCACTGAGTTATGCGGTCCGTTGATCCGTCGGCTCAAAAAAAGTGAGTCGGCTCTCATGGATCTTCTGTCGGAGTCGGTCCTTTGAACCGGTTCAGATCTGAGTTAGCCAACTCTAGTTTGGATAAAATTCGTGGCGCAGGAACTCTAATAAGTATCTACTTACTACTTAGTTAAAATTAGTGTTTTCCGATTTTAGATGAAAATGCGACACAAAATTCATAAAGTCGTGCACAATAAAAACATGTTTTCCTCGATTCAATAGAAACTAAAAATATTTGCGAAATCTTCTGAAATAAAAAAAACGAGAAACAGAAAGACGTTAAGTAAGCATCCGCGATAAAACACACAATGCATGGCTTACACAATAATAAATAATGCGCAATGAAAAACACATGTGCTACGTTATGTGAGAATGATCCAAATGACATAAAGAAGGAAATATTTCAGTTTACGGGGCGCAAACACGTGTTCGAATAAAACTCATAAATCATAAGGGAAGGCTTCGGCCACGTGACCGCATAGACAATGCGTATAATACTACATAATATAAGGGTTGCGAACAAGAACAGCCAGTATAAACGATAACTAGTAACTTATACAAGCTCTAACAAAATATCATTTTTGTGGTTCCAATCTATAATATCACCGATATTTTGATTGCAGTATAAAGCCTTCATTAGTTCTAGGAAAATTTTTTTATACGGGTTCTTTTAGAATAGAAACAGAATAGAAAAGAAATATTCCTTCATTTAAAAAACTGCAATAGAATATTATAACGTCATTACATTAAAATTTACCTGAAAGGGGAAAAATAGTAAATTATGTTAATTTATTTAAAATCGTCAATTCCTATCTTGGATATTACAGATTTTCGATTTTGTCTGTTTAAAGACAATATTTTAACTCGTTGTCTGAAATTGGATGAGAATTTCCGGAGATATTTTTTGTCTTTCATACGTAAGACGAATTTATTACTACCTAGGGGAGCAGTTAATTACATGATTTTACATGTAAAATCATGCAATTTCCCGCTCTTCTGATTTCAAGAAGTAATAAAAAATTATCAGATTTAAATTATCTATATATGAACGATCACTTAGAAAAATAATTTGTGTGTAGCGTAGATACGAAAAAATCATAGTTTTAACCTTTTGATTATTTTTAATTTGAATGTATTCTTGATAACAATATCAAGCATGTTATAAAGCTTAAAAGACGCTAATCAGAAACGACCTAGCACTAGTATACAATATAGATGGGAAAAACGGGTCTTTTTAGTGATCTGCATCTTTGCATCTGGATCCCGTATGTGAGCCGGCTCACTGAACCGGTTCAAAAAGAGCCGAGTTCTGAATATGTTACTGCAGTCTGCCACTGAGTTACCTAGTTCAGTCAATCATATCATGACCTGTATAGAATCAAGAATGCATAGCCAAACATGTGATGGATGAGTCATTTGAGCTGACAGATGCATCAAAGCAAGAACTGATACGTAAGTGTAAAATGTGCTTCTGTGTGTTAAGTGTTTCACTGAGCTATGCGAAACCGGTGATCCGTCGGCTCAAAAAAAGTGAGTCGGCTCTCACGGATCTTCTGTCGGAGACGGCTCTTTGAACCGGTTCAGATCTGAGTTACCCAACACTAGTATACAAGAAAGATATGGAAGTAAATTACCTAATATTGCATTTTTCAAATTCTCCTACAAGTGAAGATGAATGAATGAATGTAGTTCTTCTGAAATAAATCTAGTCTAAGTGAATTGTCAACACCTAATATCGAATCACTTTCAAACAATGAACTTTGCTAATTGATTTTTTTTAAACAGCTTAAAATAACTCAAATGAACTAATACGATTTAAATAATGAACCAATCCGTGTAGTTGATGTTTCATAACTTTTTATGTACTTTTCTAAGAACACCTTTCCAAGTTTTCAGGAAGTAGGAAGTTTGAGATCAAAGAAGAATATAAAAAAAAACCTTCTCTGACTATAAGAAGTGTTGGCAGCATTTCAAAGGAATATTAAAAAAGTATTGAACTTTCGTGTAATAAGTTGAAACATTTGCTATAATAAACACGTTATACGGACATTGCATTTTATACAGCTCTAAGTACTTATCGAATGGCACGAAATAGTATAAAACATTTATAAAAATCAAATAAATGTTCGAATAAGAAGTTACGCTTGTGATGAGGAAGGTTCCTCATTTGACGTATTTTGTTTTTGGTGAAGAAGTAATGCCTTTTTCTGTTTCATTCAGCAAGTTGTTGTCGATAGCAAGATATTGCATCAATGACAATTTGTCTTGCCTTTAAACTTCCATTAACATTTGAATCCATCATTTACGTTATAGAGGCTAAACTTTTTTTTTAGAAACTGCGTAATCTGAAACAGTGTTAAGCATAGCAGCGTAAGCGAGGTCATCCTGTATTTCTATCTATTTAAACTAACTGTGGAAATACTATAATTTCTTTTTTTCAACGCAAAGGTGACAGTGGAACGATATTGTTTCTTCGACATGTTTCACGGAAACAAAGGAAATGTTAGTACTTTTCCGCCTTTGGATTTGTTTTGCACAAGTCTACTGTAAAGGTATTACGTAAAACATTGTTTCTGTCAATAATTTCAATTTAAATATTATTGATTAGAAAATTTCTTAAAATGTAATTCCGATTGCAAACTTTAACTCTTCACAATAAAAAAAATAGACAGCTGTTTAGTGTCATTCTGTAGATTGAACCGAAAGAAGGAAACGTTAGGAAGGCGGGCAGCGCCGGAAGTCAAAGATTGGAAACAATTATGGAACACGGGTAGGCGTTACAGGAGACAAATGAATGGATGCAGTAGGAGACCGATGAAGCGGTAGGAGTAGGGCAGACGCGGACGTAAGGAACGATGCTAGCGCTATATAGCACAACACGAGTCGTAAATCAGAATTAATGCGCAAATAAATTATTTCATTGCGAACTTTGAATCATTTACCTACAAACCTAATTCTCTACATTTAAGACATGTTTGTACTGAATATTTCAAATTAAATTCTTTTATTGATTTTTAGGGTTCTATACCTCAAAAGGAAAAAAGGAACCCTTATAGAATCGCTTTGTTGTCCGTTTTTTTAAGAAACGCGTGGTTGTATCAAGTTGAAATTAGTATCAAATACTCAGTTCGACAGGCCATTGGAGCTGTGAAAAAATCAAACACCTAAGTCAACGCACTTAAAGAATATAGTCGTTTATGCCGCATATTTCGAGACTTGCAATGGAACCGAAACCTACATGGTACTTCCCCGTTGACCTAGAATCATGAAATGTGGCAAAAAATATTGTCTTATAGCACAAATAAAGGGAAAACCGTAAATTTGTAGTTACGTCACAAAAAATATTGTTTTTTTTACAAACGTCAAAATACTGCATACTATCTACATCGGACGGAATATCTTAAAGGCTATTAGTTCAGGCATTTATGCGCCTTAGTGTGTACACTATAACAACAAATAATAAAAATAAAATAAAGTAAATAAATATTATACGGTGAAACGGAACCCTTCGTGTGCGTGTCAGTCAATTTTTGTTGATGGTTAGACTAATTGGCTGTAAATAAATCGAGAAATGGTTCTAAGAAAAGTCGACGTCATTTTGTAATTTTAAGTGTTGATCGTTATATGCCTCGCTCCAAAAGAGGTTACCGTATCTAACCTGCGATTGAATGCAATTAAAAAGTTTCGTCTTTAAATTTGCAGACCTCCTAACTAGTCTAAACTTTTTACTGAATTTAGAGCATACACTCTCAGTATGTAGAAAAGAAACCACGATAAATTTCATATCTTATTACCTTCTAAAATCTAAACCTATACATCTAACTATAAAGCGCTAATGACTCTACGTTTTTAGATATCTATCTAATCAAACCATTAGCTGTATAGTTTCGGACGGAGCCATTTTTTTTAAGTTGTTTGACGCATATTGTATACTACAATTAATGAACTCGAGATTTTAGTCAAAACAAGAGTTAAAGTAAGCAATATGGATCTTAAGTTTTTACAGAATTTAAAGAATACATTCTCAGTATGTAGAAAAGAGATCACGATATATGTCATATATAGATATATTTATTGCCAAAGCAATAGGATCAGATTCATTCCACGGAATGATCTTCCATATGTCCTTATTACAAAAATATATACATACAAATTATTACAGTCTATAGATACAACTCAAACAGTAATAAATAGTACTTAAACTAACACTATGGAAGTAAAGTAATTACCTAGATAGGCCAATGATTTAGCTGCTCGTTTAATAGATATTTTTGAATTTGAGATACATTAATATTGCTTTCGTGACAAGGAACTATGTCATGACGGTCATTTAATAATTTAGGAGCTAAGTACGAGAATGATTTTTTAAAATTTGATGTAGTATGTGGTGGAATCTCAAACGTAGTACACCTAATCTGATACGGATTTGAACGCTTTATCAGCCTACTGGTTAAATATTTAGGTGCGTCGTTTTTTAGCAAACGGAATAGAAATAAATAAAAATGAAGGAGTCTACGATATGTCATATTTAAAATACTATGTTGCATGAGTAGGGGTGTAATATGGTTTCTATAGGGAATATCGAAAACAAATCTTAAACAGCAATTTTGAAGTTTTTGAGCTTTGTAACGGGTTTGGTAGTCCAACGAACTACCATAAACGACGTCACCATATTCAATTATTGGTAAAACTAATACATTGACCAATCTAAGCTTCATTTGAACTGACAGATAGTTTTTGTACGGAAATAATTTTTTCAGTCTAAAATAAGCATATCTTATTACCTTCTAAAATCTAAACCTATACATCTAACTATAAAGCGCTAATGACCCTACGGTTTCAGTTATCTATCTAATCAAACCATTAGCTGTATAGTTTCAGACGGAGTCATTTTTTTAAAGTTGTTTGACGTATATTGTATACTACAATTAATGAACTCGAGATTTTAGTCAAAACAAGAGTTAAAGTAAGCAATACGGATAGCTCTTTTAACATAAATGCGTTTATAATTCACATTGTTTTTTGCAACACTGAAATGTAATGTAACACAATTTTAATAATAAAAATTCATATAGGTACTCAAATTATCAAATGTTTGTCACTGGAAAGAACAGACAATATTCAATCGAAATGTTGAACAAAAAGTGATCAGAAAAGTGATAATAATTAGTACGCAAATTTAATTAAACAACGGATCATACAAGCTTTACATGCAATTAATGTTCATTTTATTTTTTCCACGGTAAAATTTAGTACAGAATGTGAAAAATGGAAAAGAATTTAATGTTTCAACACTGGGATACTTCTTGTATCTTCAGTTTCAAATCTCATTCATCCTCCTGATGATTTTTTTTATGACCCGAAACGAACATAATGCGTGGACAGATAGGGGAGACCGGGGATGGTTGGCCAATTTTTCAGATTTGTATTTTTCAATAAGTAGGTATTAGATTTATCGACGCAAACTTAGGGCTGTGTTACTTATCATACTGTTAGCTAATGAAGTTAACTTTTAAATTTTTCTAAAATGTATTCATTTACTTGTTATCTGACATTTTTCGAACACACTGAAACTGAGTCAACCAGCCCCGTACCCGGGGTAGGTTGACACATGGTATGGGGTTGGTTGACTTTTCGGAAAAATCGTTAAAAAATAATACAAATATGTGCAGATACAAATATATTGCTGAAAAACAAACGTATAAGTATTCTCTTAAAACAAAATAAACAAACGTATATTCTCTTAAAACGAAAAAAAATTCTCAAAAATATGTTTTATAATAGTTGGTTAGTCATCAGTCTCGTCGTCAGAATTACAACTAATACAATTGTAAAACAATAGATCTCCGGTAGAGTATCTGGTGTGGGCCGAAATCTTGCATTTAATGCACTGAATCCAGTCGTCTCCGGGAAGGCTTTTAGACTAAGATTCCATGCAGACAAGACACGGAACATCTTCAGCTTCGTCTGAAGAGACATCATCATCTGACTGTGTTTTTCGCAACTTCTTTCTTCCTCTTTTATGTTTGTAGCTGTCTTTTTTTCCACTGTCCTTGCATATTTCCATTCCACTTCCTTTTACTTTCTGTGCCGCCTTCTTTCGTACAACTAACAATTTTTGTTCCAGGAGCCTAGCCTTTTCCGGAGTGTCTGTATAAATTATGCTCGTACGCTTGCGCGAATTCTTTCTTAAATTTTGTCGTGGTGCCGCTTTTGGGAAAGGCCTTATCTCTTCCGGCGTTGCTTCTAATACCTTAGAAGTGGAAGGCTTGAGTGAAGTGTCTAACTGTTGCGTCGTTAAATTTTTAGTTGGAGTGTGAGGTTGATGCAGAGTCCATGATTTTTTTGGGAATTTGACCCCTTTCGGTTTTTCGTTTGTACTTACTCATTGCTCTGAAGATAAAAATATAATTAAAACCGATATAAAAATTCATTGGGGTTGGTTGACACACAGATCAGAGTGTGTCAACCAACCCCTGTTCAGTGTTAGTCAACCAGCCCCATACGTCCATTTTGATTTTAAACCGATGTAATTTTTAGTTGAACTTACTCAACGGGAAAAACTACCCGTAACCTCACAAAGCAAAGACTAAACCTTGAAGATATCCAAGCCGATTTAAATTCATGCAAGTTTGAGAAGCAGGAGAACAAAATAAGTAAAGATCAAAATATTTACTTACCGGAACGAAAACACAACTACCTCTTATAACCTTCGAACGACAAGTACGAATTACCAAACCGAACGGTGAGATGTGCGCAGTCGCCGTCCGCGAATGTGGCCGAATTTGCACGAATATACACTTTATATTTTCCGACATTATGTTAGTTAGTCAACCTGCCCCTATGGTCAACCAACCCCGGTCTCCCCTACTTCCAGATAGACACATTTAAAGAAGAATTGACATTATATGGTCACAAATATGTTTTTCTTTATACTCGGTCGAAAGTATGTTCGATTTTAAGGTAGAAATCCTAACAATTATGCTCTGCTGGAATAATTGCTCACATGCTATTCATTACAACGGGCCGAAATAGTTTTCTCGTGCACACTGATACGTGAGATCGTCGGCAGCCAGTTGTAGCTAACAGCTGTTATTGCGTGTAACATCAAAATTGCTCACTTGAAAGTTATTAGTCTTTTTAACTGACTTCAAAAAAAAGGAGGAGGTGCTCAATTCGTCGGAATTTTTTTTTTATTTTTTATGTATGTTTCCCGATTACTCGCAAACGCCTAAACCGATTTGGAAAATTCTTTTTTTGTTTGAAAGGGTATACATCCCAGGTGGCCCCATATAGTTTTTATTAAAATCGGTTCATCCGTTTTTAAATGACGTCAAAAAAACATATTTTTTAATGTATGCTAATTCATATCTCCAACATTTGTAAACGAATATGATGATTCTTTTCTTATTTAATAGGGCACATCTTCAGAGTGATCCCACATACATTTTACTTAAATCGGTTCAGTAGTTTTTAAAAATGTGCGAAATCAAATCCACCACTAAAAAGTAAAAAAAAAAAACTTTTTAGAAAAAAATATTAACCTCCTTCAAAAAAATCACTAAAAAGATGAAAATAATGAAATTTTGAGGTCGGAGCTAATTTCATTACAAAAAAAAATCACATGAAATTTTAAGGTCGGCGCCTATTTAATAAAAGTAGATATGTTATTAAAATTTTTTGTAATTAAATTAGCTCCGACCTCAAAATTTCATTATTTTCATCTTTTTAGTGATTTTTTTGAAGGAGGTTAATATTTTTTTTATATAATGGTGAACTAAAGTTGAATAATGATAGTTTTTTTCGCTATGAGCGTTTGCGTTAAACGTTTGACGCAAACGTCAACAATATAAAAGTGGTCGAGCACTAGGTGTGTTTTATGCTGATGTTTAATAAAAATATGCTCTAATAATTATTTTATAAAATAACGTAACGTGTAAGGCGTATACATATTCTGAACATGAGTGCAATTACTGTTTGTAGAGAGATTGTAGAGCTAGACGCTCGAATTACTGTTCGTATTTAAAAAGTATACAAAAAATAACATAAACACTAAATAGGTACACAGAGAGAGAGCACGCTAAATACAAACACACAGAAGTAATTAAATTTAATTTTCAGCTTCAACAATACGTTCCACATAGAGTGCGGAAGAAATAGGTTTCAATATACAAACTGTTCGATTTTATGTGGTCATATATATAATAGCTGGGTAGAGTAGTGGTACAGCACTAGACTCGCATTCGGGAGGTACGGGTTCGATTCCCGGCAGGGGCAGATGTGGCTGGGACTTTTTCCTACTGCCTCTTGCCGAGAAACGGTAATTCCTGTACCGGCCATCTTGATTGCGGTTTTCCATGGTTTCCCTCAATTAATTCCAGATAAATATCGAGATGGTTCCTTATTTGAGGCCATGGCCGATTATAATCGGCCTACATTTTTTTTTTATGAAAAAGTGTTTCAGGTCTGATAGGTGTATTATAGTAATTGGGGTATGCTGATCACGAATCTATGATTAGTTTTTTTGCAGCACGTCAGATTTTCAAGAAAAGTGTGTAAAGGGATTTTGTAAATTTTCATATAAACGACAATAAGTACAGAGAAAATATTTATTAAAACAATTATACAGATCGAAAGATGCATTGCAAAACAAGAGTTGTAGTGTGTACATTACACAAGCATTGGTTTTTTTGAATGAAATCTTTCCCTTTTTCCCTGAAAACTTCGTTTTGTTGTTTTCTTTTTGTGTAGTTTAGCCGGTGAATCCCTCTTCAATGTCCAGCAGTAGTCCGCCATCATTCTAACATCCCATCTTCCTTGATAACGTCTCTCCATCTCCTTTATGTCTTTTATGTGGTGAAACCTCTCTCCTTGTTCCTCGCTGACAGCCTCAAGATTTTCAGGAAAATACTCCACGTGGGAATCGAGAAAATGGAGTTTAACGCTCATTTTGCATCCCAGTTTTTTATAATTTTCAACCATTTTGGCTACAATTTCTTTGTAGTCTGGAGACTTGTTGTTTCCGAGAAAACCATCTATGACCTCTACGAAAGAACTCCATGCATCAGATTCATCCTGGGTCATCGTATTCTGGAACAATCTGTCGAATTTTAAGGTTCGAATTTGAGGACCTACGAAAATTCCTTCCTTCAGTTTCGCTTCAGAAAGTGCAGAAAATTTTTCGCACAGGTATTTAAAACAGCCACCTTGTTTATTTAAAGCCCTGACAAATTGTTTCATCAGTCCTAATTTGATGTGAAGGGGAGGCAAAAGAACTAACTTTGGGTCAACTAATGCATCACGCTGCACATTTTTGTTTCTGGCTGGCCATTCTTTCTTCACGTAATGTAGATTTCGTGCTCGACTGTCCCACTCACACAAGAAACACGGATACTTTGTGAATCCGGACTGCTGACCCAATAGCATGCATATTATTTTGAGGTCTCCACATAGCTGCCATATGGCAACATACACTATTGGCGTCGGTCGGATGGCGGGACCTAGGGGTCGGACCAAAATTTCTCGACGTTTCATAACCTTCTAAGCGCTTTGGCACCATTTTTGGAAAAATTATATATATATAGACCTACACCACAGAACCTATTTCGCGAATAACTGCTGTCAAGTTGACTTTGACAGATGCGGAGAGCTAACAGTGTTGCCATATAAATTTACATATATTATCCTACAGTATTAATTCTATCGAAATACTTAATATCATGAATGAAATTTAAGAAATTTAACGAAATTAAGGAATTCTCAACTAGGTGGAATTTTGCCATCATACAAAAAAATATCAAAACTTTTTTTTTATTTTGTTAAAAATCCTGACGTGATGGACTCAAACCGAATTCATATTAGGAATCAGCGTACCCAAATTAGTTAAGAACACTTGTCAAAATCAAAACACCAAAAATCATGTCGGCCTGTGTTACCTATCAAACTCCTAGTTCAAAAAATTACCTACCTTATCCTAATTTCCTATAATTCCTTCATTCACCCATATATTATATAAGTTGAAGTTTTAAAAAATGTAGAAAATAGCGGGAGGTGGTAAATGGAAAATAGTAATGGTGCAAATGGCGTCTATTATGATATAAAGTCGAGAAGCGGACGTTAAATGCATTATTATTATTATAATTATTATTATATATAATACTATTGAGATTGGCCGTGAAAGCTCATAAGGTTCTATCTAGATAAAAATGAACGATTCTGAGACTTTTTTAAGTATTTTTGGGTCCAAAAACTTTTTTAGCCCCTAAAACCTGACTGGATCCATTTTTAATAGGCTTCGAGCGGTGACAGATTCCAACATGTGGTCCAAATTTCGTTTAAATCAATTAAATCATGTTCAATCACGACATGTCTGTGAAAAACGACTAGGGCGCAGAAACGCCTGAACTAATAGCTTTTAAGAGATTCTGTCCGATATCGCTGGTATGCACTATTTTTACGTTTACAGAAAATTCAACATTTATTAACTTTATTTTATTTTTATTATTTGTTGTTATAGCGGCCATAGATTTAGAATTAAAATTTATTCATCCAAAGACATACAAATATGTATAAGATTAGTCAAAAAAGAAAGATATGTTTACAAATCATTTCCAACAAAATCATCCACCCTATACAGACATTGTTTAAGAAGAGCAGTTTTCAACTGTTTTTTAAATTTCAATATTTTTAGATTTCTGAAACTACGTAGCAATTTATTAAACAATTTCAAGGCGTGATATTCGGCGCTCTTGTTAAACAACGTCAGTGTAAACTTCAGCAAAATCACATTTGAATTATTCCTTGTGTCATGTCCATGGATAGCCTGAAACGTATCATAATTATGAATACGTCGTTTAATAAAACATAAAGTAAAATAAACATATACAGACGGCACAGTTAAAATACGTTTTTCTATAAATGTTTGTCTACAATTGGCACGAAAATTAAGATTAAAAATTATACGGATTGCTTTTTTTTTGAAGTACAAATACCTTTTGCATATCTGCACAACAACCCCAACAAACAATTCCGTATTTAACAAGCTGATAAAAATAAGCATAATATGCAGACAAAGAAACTGAAATATCAGTGCAGCTATTTTTTATGACACGGAGAGCAAAGATACATTTAGATAATTTAATGTTGATTTTCGACGTGGGAACTCCATGAAAGAGTTTCACTAAATATGATTCCTAAGAAATTAACTTCTGATTTTCTATTTAAATTTTTATTTTATAGTGATTCATGCTCTATGAAAATTTCAAATGTCTACCTAATACGGTTCAAAAGATTCCATGTGACAGACGGACAGACAGACAGCAGAGCCTTAATAACAGGGTTTCCGTTGGCACCTATTGGGTACTGAACCCTAAAAATGAAATGCGTGAGCACGCTGTATATATGAGATAGTTCACCGACGACTCACAAAAAATACAATTGATTACACGCAATTTGCCTTCGCTAACTCAACCTAATTACGCATTTTAACATTGTAAAATTACCGGGGACAGCTAATACACATGTAGCATAATTTAGAGAATGCGTTACGCAACATTCCAACAGCCTGCGCGCAAATAAAATTTATAAATATTTCATAAAAATGCTGACAGGTGAATATTATTTACAGAACGTAGACAGAAAAATGGGATTTTATAGTTTAAAAAATATGTATGTAATTCTAGCGACAAAATAAAATGTTTCTAGTGCGTGATAACATATATCATAGCTAACGTGATAATTGTTACAAACGAGAGCCAACGATTTTTAACAGTCACACGTCATCACGCACGAGATAAACATATTTTTTGTACATACCTCATTTTTGAAAAATTTAGACAGTTCAATTTTAAGCAAGTTCACGGTTTTTAATATTTTTTATACTTTTACTATGACACTAGTGCAGAATTAGTCATTTTATTACCGCTATATAAGCATAAGAAACAGCTTATTTATAGTTTGTAAAAACATGACTTGAAGTTATATACGAATTATTTATATTTAGATATATCAGTTTCTTTATAATAAAAATAGTTTATCTGAAAGAAACAAAACACTTATCTATTCTAATATCATAAAGCTGAAGAGTTTGTTTGGTTGTTTGAGCGCGGTAATCTCAGGAAATACTGGTTTGAATTGAAAAATTATTTTTTGTTGGATAGTCCATTTATCGAGGAAGGCTATAGGCTACATAATATCAAGCTACGACCAGTATGAACGGAGGATCAATGAAAAATGTTGCAAAAACGGGAAAAATTATTCCTTTTGAGAGCTTCCGTTGCGGCGTAAACGGTTATTATAATGCCCAGTGTCACCAGTAGGTGACAAGGCATATTTCCAACGTCGTAAAAAAGGTGTTCAAAATTATTTTTACCAATAAAAAAATTTGTGCAATAGCTTATTTATTTATTTATTACACGCAATAAGAAAAAATAACAATAGTTACGGTTTAGGCACTTTTATTTCACTTTTTATCGCAAGAGATTACACAAACACGGACTGCTCGAATTTCGCGCGAAACATCTGATTATATTTGACAGATGACATTTGGCTAGTGTTGTTAGAAAAAAAATATTAATAGTTTTACTTATTGGCTTTACAACAATGGTAGTGGAATTAAATAATAAAATCTCCGTGTGGTAGAAAAAACACATTAAACTTCTGTCACCTACAAGTGACACTGGGAATTAAAGAGTTAAAAATATTTCAGAACAGTAGAAGTGTTCTAAAAGCAGTTCATATGATACCCGATACAGAAACAATGTCTACGGAAAGGTTTGAAGGAGCGACGACGGCTCGAATATTCCAACCGCAATCCCCACTGCCGAGACTCGGTAATCTAGGACGAGAGAATGAAGAACTCTCTGGAACTGGCCTGCATAATACAGCACCCACGGCGACCGTCTGGTTTTAACGCCGCACTATCAAATTGCCACCGTACAGTTCGCATGTCTACTATGCGCACACTTACAAAACTAAAAATTAAAAATATTTTTATATATACAGTGTAAACTCTTTATAACGAAACTCAAGGGACTGAGCATTTTGTTATCGTTATAGAGAGTTACCGTTATATGGAGTGAAGAAAGAAAAACAACCAAATTAACAATAATCTTTAATATGTATGTTTTTGATAAAATTAATACATATAGTCAGTTAACTTTGCCTGACGTTTTTTGCTTTGCTAGTATTTGTTTTGTATTTTCTTATGTATTCTATCCATCTCTTGATATGTGGTGGAATCTTCTTGATTAAACGATAAAATTTTTTCTAAAGGTTTAGTCGGCGTCTTTTGTAACCTGATAAGATAACATAAACAATAACACCGACAATGACGATTTTCTGTGTCTAAATAAGAACACATTTCTTCGTAATAGAGAATGGCTGCTGCGCTATAAAGAGTGTATCAATGTATGGGTTTTAATGTAAACCAACCAAATTGTGATCTTTTCTATGTTGTAGAGAGTTTATCGTTATAAAGAATAATGTTATAAAGAGTTTACACTGTATATGTAACAGAATGGCCTTTACTCTAACAAGTAATTAGCCAGGGGTTTCAAATGAGAGGGTATGACAAACAGGATATAGTAAACTGTGTGACGTTATTGAAAATCCAATTTGTCTTTTTTAATATTATATATTTTGTTTTCTATTACTTTCTTTGGTAACGTACGACCTGTATCGCATCTCTACCTAGTAGAATTATAAAGTTTTTGTGAAGGATTTCTTGCCGTAAAGTTGGTATGTATACATAATCAAGGGAGTAACGCAATCTCAGATCTTTTTAATAACTTAGTTTTTCTGGTCTGCTGATACAATCTGCAAATAACTTGTCGGGAAATTGTGGGAAGTTGTAATTTCTAATGATGGCAGAACTACAACGTATAAATGCATCTTGTGATCTACATCAGCGTGCCTTTTCTGTTTCCAAATCGTTTGGATGCGTTCCAAATGACATGTCCTCGGAATATTAACATGCATCTGATATGTCTAATGCATTCTCAGTATTTTTGCTCGAAAGTTGATAATTAGATTGTCTTTTCGATATATTGGACAGTTGTTCTTAAAAACGCTGAATTTTAGTCGGTATTACTAAATGTACGATTCATAATTTACACGTATTTCTATACCCAACGTACGCGTTTAAATCCAGCGAAATTATAAATACAAAAAACTTTTTATCATAACAAAAGAATCCGCAAGTATTTCAAAAAGCATAAGGCGTGACAGGTACCATCATCATATTCGGCAGCCATGTTTGAGCATTAATATCAAGTATAAAATTTATCAAAATGTCTACTTCCCGTAAATTTCAATTCATTGAGTGGTGAATTATTCCTATTTTTATAAAAAAAATCTAACTACAAGCTAGTATTATTATTAATTTATTATTTTTTTACTGGTATTTGAACAACTCAATGTTAAAAAGAATTAAACAATAGTTGGTATGCAACGTTTTGTCTTTTAATAATTTTCAAGCAGCTCAATAAGTAATTGACTAACAACATAATTATGCAATAGATGTAAAAAAAAATGATAAAATATTATTATTTTTTTAATAGAGAAAACTAAGAAAACATTTTATAAATCAAACAATTTTTACAAGTATAAATTACATCCTAAAAAACATTACGTCAAAAATTCTATAAATTTAAATCACGTAAACCTGGTTAGAAAAGTGTCAACAAAGAGAAAGCTGACTATAATTACGCCCTAAGAAGATCGTGATAATTTTAATAATAAGATTAATTCGCTGCTGGCTATTTGTTTCATCCGTACTTTATAGGAATTATTTAAATATATTCTACAAAGCAAAGGAATGAATTGCCGATAGCAATATCCCACCTAAAATTTTCAAAGGCCGTGATGTCTGAAAATTAACGTTATATTATGTAAGAAGCTGACGTCATGTAACCGTCTGTTGACTCTGATATAATAATTAATGGCTGATTGCAAAGCATGGGTATAGTTAAATGGGCCAGAAGTGGGAAGTTTTTTTGTTATAAAAATAGTCTATTCGCTTATAACATTTATTCAGATAATACTATGAAACAAAACTTGAAGAAAAAGTCACAATTTTAACACTTTGAGGTTCTAAGGTCAACTGCATTATAAATATTATATTTTTGTAAATGAAACATTTACTATTGACATCTATATTTTTACAATTTACCACACCATAGTAATACGACCCATTTTTTTGATTATTCACAATGTCAATATAATAATAATTAAAAACTTTATTTCTTTTTTGTCCTTGGTAATTAATATAAAAATTATTTGTCGGGAAAAAGGACTTTTAAATAAACACTTAATTTTTTATTTACAGCGACGTTTCGTTCCTTGTTTGGAACTTTATCAAGCTTTAATAACTGTAATTAAAATTTTAAAAATACAATTTATAAAATTTACAATTAAAGTAACAAATAATAATAATACATACCTATTATATTATTATTTGTTATTTCAATTGTAAATTTTATAAATTGTATTTTTAAAATTTTAATTACAGTTATTAAAGCTTGATAAAGTTCCAAACAAGGAACAAAACGTCGCTGTAAATAAAAAATTAAGTGTTTATTTAAAAGTCCTTTTTCCAGACAAATAATTTTTATAATAATTAATAACGTCCGTTTCTCGACTTTTATGTCATAACAGACGCCATTCACACCATTACCATTTTCCATTTTACCACTTTCCATTATTTTCTACATTTCTAAGACTTCAACTTAACTAATAGCAATGGGCGAATGAAGGAATTGTAGGAAATTAGGATACGATAGGTAATTTTTGAACTGGGAGTTTAATAGGTACTAATCGGCCATGGCTTTGAGTAAGGAACCATCTCGATATTTATCTGGAATTAATTGAGGGAAACCATGGAAAATCTCAATTAAGATGGTCGGGATTCAAATCCGTACCTTCCGAATGCGAGTATAGTGCTGTCACCACTACTCTAACCCAGCTCGGTACAATGTCAATACATCACCAATTTATTTGCAAAAATTCGAAAAGAAAAATATTACGTAAAATTAAATAACAATCACATATCAAAGCACCAAACAGTAGAAATAAATACCTGTCTTTTCTATAATGTTTAAAATCGTGGTACATTTATTTTATCTATGTTTCATTCAAACTATCGACTGCCCCACACTTTCGAACGTTATAGAAGAGAGACAATAATTTGTGCGTAAAAAATAAGCGTGTTTATGATCTATTTTTTTAATATTTTATCAATTAACTATTGACTTGTGTTACTATAATAATAATTATAAAAACGTTTTTCTAATGCGATATCCGTCCATGCTATTATCTCACTGTAATATCTAGTGGGCAGCAAATGTCATTTTTAATTAACAGTACAAAGGTTATACCAATTTATGACTTAATAAATATTAATTTCAGATATTTTCAGGATATGCATTTCAGTTGTTTTGTCGTGTGTGAGGTTTCATTACTAATAACCCACAGCACAAATATTTTTGATGAATTCATCCACGTAATCCAGGTTTTAATCGCTCAATGCAAAATGTTGGTAGCAGTGGAATAGTTGTTTAAATCTGTACATAGGGTGAAATAAATGGTCAACTGAATTAATTTCCATATAATAATCATGAATAATTTAACAAACAATATAATCTACGGACAGCATGATGAACAAAACATGTTATCACAAACAGACCAAATGCACTACCGCTCAGAAATTACGATAAACTTTGAAAAGTACTATTAATTAGATGAAGAATCGGTAATGTGACAATGAAAAATTATATTAAAAGCCTTTCCCGATCCAAAAAAATTTTTTTTATTTACTTAGCAGCCATAAGGAGCCGACAACAATGTGTACACGACGTTTCGATATTAATTTACATCATTCTCAAGTGTAAAACTTGTTAGACTCTAGAAAAATTATTAGAACAATTTTATAATCATACCTAACCTCAAAATAAAAGTAAATTTAAAAAATATAAAAACCCGGGTCGCAGTGCCAAAACCCTGCCGACAATATAGTGTATTTGCTTATACAGGCAGTGTGGCTTTATTACGCGAACTTAAGTTGGTTTAACTCGTTAATACACCCCTTAAAATAACATTTTTTTTCTTAATTGCAATATTATTATCAATCGGACCTCTATACCAAATCATATACACCTTTCAGTAAATAATTTACTATCTGCAAAATAACGTTTTCATAAAATTTGTAAGCCCGGTCCTGTCAGGCCGATTGTTATAAAATTTTAGGGACATATTTTAATTACTATTAGAGGGTTAAATTTCAATTTTGAAACGATTTGAAGAATTTTTTCGGTATTTTGGGGCCCAAAAACATTTTTCAACCCCTAAAAACTACCCTTAAAGTGGCCCGATTAGGCCCATTTTAAATAAGCTTCTTTCGGTGATGGATTTCAACGCGTGTGCCAAATTTAGTTGAAATCAATTAACTCGTTCGAAAATTATTGCCCGCACACATATATATATATACGTATATATATATATATATATATATATATATATATATATATATATATATACATATATATATAAACATTTTTAAAAATGGTGCCAAAGTGTTTAAGAGGTTATGAAACGTTGAGAAATTTTGGTCCGACCCCTAGGTTACGCCATCCGACCGACGCCAATAGTGTATGTTGCCATATGGCAAATACACTAATAAGTAAATTTAGTTACCCTTAACAGTCTTGTTATATCAACTATCATCAATAATGTCATTAAATTAATCATCAGAATGTAATTAAAAAAACATATCAGAAAAGTTATATTCATATAAAAATGTGCAAATAAAAAGTCTGAACCCGCCAATTTAGACTATCAATTACTATAGACCTAGTGGTTATTGTATTGTCTCTAAAAAGACCACAGACTACCTACAAATTATAGGTGTGTCAACCATCAATTAACACTAGTTAATTAGTTAATAAAGTACGACAGTTTTAAAATAAGGTGGTAAGAAAAAACTTAGAATTACAAATTTGAAATATACATTGTTGATTATTTTTTGCATAGCGCCCCTTATAAAATATTTTGTATCACGATTGTGCGATTAAGTTGCTTATAGAGCGTCAGTGCAGCTAGTAACACCATAGGAGCACGCACTAATAAACAACGTATGTGTCACGAACGCGCGACTATCGAGCACACTTTAAATGGGAAACAAACGCATACTGTTGTCAATCGCGCGATCGAAGAAGAGTAACTGAGTAACCGTCAAGTCGCGATTAAGTTGCTACATCACGCGTTGTTAATAATAAAAAGTAGCGTGTGTATTCTGGAGCTAAGTACTAAGTAAATTCAAGAATAGAATCACAAAAAAGAACAACAAACAGAACGTCAACCAATAAGTAGATACTGATGACACGTGTAAAACAAAATACCAGATTTTTTTTTGATCGGTAGTAGGCAGTAGATATATTATACAGAATAAACAGAATTTGACCGTTTATTAGTTTGCTAGTACCTATTCAACAAAATTGTTGAAGTTAGTGCCTCCTGTTTTTCATTAAGTTTATTGAATAATACTGAACATATTTAATATATTTAACGAATTTCAGCAGATAGAATAATCTTACCCAACTAATCTACATCTATTTGAAAACAGAATTTAAATGATGTCAATCTAAATTCTGTAGTAATCGTTTTCGATTAGATTTAGATTAGTTGGATAAGATTATTCCAGCATGTAAATACATAATTTGAAATAAATAAATGAAAGATAAATAGCCTGAAAAAAGATTAAAATGTTTCTACAGTCCTGATACAAACAAATCACCTCAAGTTACAGTCCTAAAGCATATTCCATGTAAAATTTTAATTTTAAAGATCCGTTACCGTTTAAAGGGTAACCATCAAGTTATCAATTAATGTAAAAATTTTAAAAGATAAAGAATAACATATATTATAGAACGCGATTAATCAGCATAAATCGTTAAGAACTGAATTTCAAGCAAATCTAAAAAAAAATTAAAATTAAAAAAACAAGTTTATTGCTACAGTTAAATAGAGTCTCATCGAAACGAACAATATCGTTGACTAATGTGAAACCGTGAGTAAAAGCTAGTTTTTTTTTACAAAGCTATTAACCAAGTTTGTAATTTGTAATTGATAAAAATCGAAAATCTACACCCTCAATCATACTTCTAGAGGAGTACATTTTTAGATAAAAACGACTTTTCAATTCTTCTATTAGAAACATTAGTAATTAAAAACGCATTTAAAAAAAACGTAAATTTACTAAAAAAAAAGGTGACCTTCATTAAATGCCTTCATGCAATATAGTTAATCAAATACAACGAAAAATCTCATATCCTGAAAAACAGCATCACTGTTGTCCTTTTCTGTAAACTCCGCAGTTTCCTCTAGAGCTTTTCGAATGAAATAATGATTCAAGTAATCTTACAGAAGTGTATTACAACTAAATGAACAAATAAATAAAATATATCAGCATGTAAAAGAACGGGAAATGCCAGCAGAAAGAAAGAACGAGGGGAGGGAAGGAGTACAGGATGTGTAACTGGTGTATTTGCGCTTCATTACCGTGGTACAACTGCGACCAGCAGTATTAAAGCAGGACTATAAGGTAAAGTTGGCAACACTTCTCTTTTACCACTCCAAACCACTAACCCCGGAATGGTACTAATTTAAGTCAAAATTCACTTTTCAAAATTTTGCATTTTTTCGTGTTGATGTCAGCTTAATCCAAAAAACAGACGCCATTCGCACCATTACTATTTTTTTTCTACCACTTCCCGTTATTTCCTACATTTTTTACAACTTCAACTTATCTGTTATTATTAATCATGTTCTACCAAGTGTCGAGTGAAAAATTAATGCAAATTATAAAACCTTCTCCATGAAAAAATACATTTGTGTACAACTTTCATGGTAATCGATCAAACAGTGCCGAAGTCTATTAATCACAGATATACCCAATATCCACTTTTATATATTAATAATAATAATGCGTTTAACGTCCGTATTTCGACTTTATGTCATAACAGACGCCATTCGCACCATTACTATTTTCCATCTACCACACTTCCCGTTATTTTTCTACATTTTTAAAACTTCAACTTATGTAATAGCAATGGGCGAATGAAGGAATTATAGGAAATTAGGATAAGGTAAGTAATTTTCGAACTAGGAGTTTGATAGGTCTCAAAGAAGGAACTATCTCGATATTTATCTGGAATTAATTGAGGGAAACCATGGAAAACCTCAATCAAGATGCCCGGTACAGGAATTACCGTTTCTCGGCGAGAGGCAGTAGGAAAAGGTCCCAGCCACATCTGCCCCCGCCGGGATTCGAACCCGGTACCTCCCGAATGCGAGTCTAGTGCTGTACCACTACTCTACCCAGCTCGGTAACATTGTTGCAAACTAATGCGATATTAGACAATTTACAACTCAAACAGTGTCACTGTCGGGGTAGATAATTTTCAAAGAAAACTCTACTGGACAGATTAAACAGAAATGTCAGCTGTTCCAATGATTACAAGAATGTGAAATCAAAGAACTTCTTTTTTCTTGATCAGTATTTTAACAACTTTCCCCTTTACAATAGACAAATCGAGGGAGTCGCCGGGGTGCGAGCTTTGGGACCGCGTTTTATGCACACATTCAAAAATCATATATACACACACATATATATTCGTGTGTGTGCAAATTCCAACACACGGGCACACTTTATCCCACGCAGCCATGTGTACACTACATACCTACGTACATACGTACGATGTGTGTGTGTTTGTGTAGCTCAAACTGTGTCCCCCATAAATCAGGGTTAGGTTAAGTTAAACGCCGCACTACGCACATATCACGTTATATGTGTGCTCGAGTTCGGTTCCAGAGCCGCTGTTGCCGTGGCCCTGTGTGTCTGTCCCACTCGTTCGTTCGTTCGCATAGGCCACCGCACCCTACACAAACGATTGATCGAAAAGTGGATGGTCATTATTGATAGGAAGCCTGTAATATGTCTAATGAGTAAAAAGATTATGGCTAATTAATTGGATGGTTGAAAATTGGACGAGGTATTGATGGTTATCATACCTATAAGAAGTTTAATGTAACAAAGGGATTTAATAATCAATTAAACTGTTAATGAATTGTTACATGGAAACAATACTACAAAAGATAACAGATACAAGATATTTACTTGGTACGAAAGCATCTAAATAAAATATAGTTAATTAAGGTAGTTGTCGTGGTACAATATTGTAAAAAAGTTATAGATTATACGCGCCGCAAAAGTATACTAGCTTGTAGCTAAGTGATCCATAATTTGTACGCAAGACTGTACCCGTAGAAACGTAACCCATACAGTATTCATATGCATGTATACTTTTCTATAAATTGTTGAACTTTAAACCGTTATTTATAAATAATTAGACGGTCAAAAATTTTCTCTTATTTTTTTTAAACTCATAACAAATGCATTGAAAGATTGTCAGTTTTTGAAAAGTTTCTGACAGTTAATTCGTTTTTTATAAATAAGAAATTGGTTCAGAACTACAGAGATCGTATACAATCAATGTTAATTATCCAATTTTTAATTGAATTTATCTCGAATTAAAAACGATCGATCGACTTCAAATTTTCAGGGTAATTGTATTATCATGTCCTTAATAAGTATACAAAAATTAAGAATTTTCTGACGGTGTGCCTTAACCACGACAACTACCTTAATAACTGATTCGTTCTACTAACAAATACTCTATAGTAAAGTTTTTAGTTGCTAAGTTTCTATGTAAGTATACCGTAATTGAATATACTTATTTTAGATACCAGATACTTCTGAGCATGCGGATAATTTTCTTTACATTCCTGCAAATTTTAATATTGGGTAGAAATTATGGATGCAATATCAATTTGATTAATTATATTTTGATCCATAAAAGATGTGTTTGTATATTAGTGTAGTACCGACCGGTCTAAAGTGGTGATGAAATCACTAGACCAGGGGATACTGGGTTCGAATCTCGACGGGGGCAGATGTTGTGTAGCTCTCGCCGAGAAACGGTATTCCTGTACCGATTATTTTGTTGAGGTTCTCCATGGTTTTCTTTAATTAACACCACATACATATCGAGATAGTTCCTTACGCCGATTACCGTATCCTAAGTTCCTGTAATTCCTTCATTCGTCCATTGCTATTAATTAAGTTGACGTTTAAAAATGTAGAAAATGACGGGAAGTGTGGCAGATGGAAAATAGTAATTATATGACAGTAAAGGAAGATTTGGTTTGAGGATCAATAAATAAATAAGCTTTACCAAATTTTCGCTAATGGCCAACGTTTCGAGAATTATATTCTCATCATCAGGGCCTTAAGCTGGTCGAATAGTGGTAAATTGTTCTACTAATATATACATGATCATATTATAAGATTAATACAATTTTAACATCACAACACATTAAAAAATTAATTCAATAGTAATACAAAGTACAAATTTATTTGTGCACAATATTCGAAAAAGTAATAGCTTTTTTTAAAATAATTTTTTAATTGGTGACAGTTTATTACTATTGAATTAATTTTTTAATGTGTTGTGATGTTAAAATTGTATTAATCTTATAATATGATCATGTATATATTAGTAGAACAATTTACCACTATTCGACCCTGATGATGAGAATATAATTCTCGAAACGTTGGCCATTAGCGAAAATTTGGTAAAGCTTATTTATTTATTGATCCTCAAACCAAATCTTCCTTTACTGTGACATTCTATTGGATCAACACCACCATATACGAAGTAATTATATGAATGGCTTCTGTTATGACATAAGGTCGAAAAACGGACGTTATTATTATATTAGTATAGCGCAAATCATTCAGAAAAATTTACACTTAAAAATCTACGTTAGATTTACTAAAAGTATCAATTTATTCTAGCAATTGTCAAATTCTGATATCTATCGCACGTAATCTATACTATACTGCGTTTCCCATGTCAAAGGTCGTTATTGTTTAGACTTTTAGATCGACACTGAAATACCAAAAAGGTCAGTGTACATTACGCTTTTTATAACAAATGTGTTAACACTTTTTACGCTGAATCACGATAGCAAATACAACTGAAGGCCACTCCTGTGTTTCGATTTACGAAAAACATTTAGGTAGAAAATTACTAAGCAGTAAAAAGGGAGCCATAAATATGAATAATGCGTATGTTTATACATATTTCGAAAATTTAAAAGAAAGTTGGTACTAAAGGTTCACGGATATTATTTATAAAAAAAGACATTTTCAACTGTGAGAAAAATTATACTATCAAAGATTGAAAAACGGTTTTATAAGAAAACTTTAATCATTAAAACTTTTAAAATTAACAAAGATTTTTAATCATTAAAAAATCATTACGAATATTAAAAGTGTTTCTTTGAAATATTACTAAAAAAAACCGTCAGAAAAAAAATATGCAAGTCGAGTGTATTTTTTTTAGAAACAGAAGGAAATTTCCACTATGTTTTCAAGCAAAGCATTAAAATAATATTCCAGTTGCTAACTTATGTCCTTCGAACTTTTAAAGCCAATTGAATACAGTTCATAACTTCAGATAAAGATGGTGTATTTTATGCAACAGAAAACTATTACATTAAATAAATTCTAATTTTCCCTTTTCAAAGGGTTGAACTTCACCGTTCTCAGTGCTCTGTGAATGAATTTTCCTTTCTTATTAACGGCACACATCAGATATGAAATTATCAAATAGACATCTGAAATATATACAGCGATAGCCATGAAACTAAAAAAATATGACGTTTTATCCCTTAGAATAATTTGTAATCTTTTGATAATTTATTTCCTCTAAAGAAATTTTATTCATGTTTAAGCAATAAACGGACGGAGGATTAGAAATTATTTTGGCATATTAAATGTCATAATTTCTATGCTCCTGTTTAATTTCTGCAGTCAGAAAAGACGCAAAGTTAATTTTGTTTATTAATATGGATGCCAAACTTTATGCCCTAAAACATTTATTTGAGGGTTTATTGTCTAAAATAATTTTGTAGCAAAAAATTTCTAAAATATTTCACATGTTCTACGATCAGCAGATGCGATCACCGCATGTTGGCGATTACTTCGGGAACTACTAAACCAATTTGTATAAACCTTATATCCTTATAAAAATGATTTGTCGGGAAAAAGGACTTTTCAAGTAAACACTTATTTGTTATTTATAGCGACTTTTCGTCCCTTGTTTGGGAAATAAATAACAAATAAGTGTTTACTTGAAAAGTCTTTTTTCCCGTCAAATCATTTTTATATTAATTACCAAGGACAAAAAAGAAAAAAAGCCTTATATCCTTATTGTCTGACATTGTATGAGAAAAACTTGTTATTAGTCTAATCGCATTATCCTAGCTTTATCCTAACAGGTTATAATATAGATTATTATTATCCTTACACAAATATGGTGGAGGTGCCGTGATGAATAACTGCACGTCCACCACATTTATTTATAGTATTGAATAAGCGACTATTATGTATGGTCAATGTTAAAATTAACAACATTGTTAAATTTCTGTCTCACCTTAACTTATGTGATTTTAAATTTGTTAGAAATTGACAAAAATTTACATACAGAATAGTATCGTTAGTTTAGGCCACATTTAAGTTTTTAGTCTGACAAAAAGCAAATCAGATAACGTTTTAGCGTAGACGTTTTTAGACTAATTAGAGCTTACTAAAGTCAAAAATTGTCGTTACCATGATTTCGGCAAAGAGGTTTGACATTTATCATGACACATTTTTCATTTCATAACAATCATTTTTTTTTAATTGTCCCTCAAATCGTGAAGGTTATAATCCTGGAATCTAGAATTGGCACAATATATATGGCTGATGACCTCCTGTTTCCCTCTCAATCTCTCTCTCTCTCTCTCTCTTTGATCACAAAATGGTCACAAAAGTGTTCTAACCAAAGACAACATTCGTATGCGCCCAAAACTAATACAAACAGTTTCGTTACCGTCCATTTAAAACAGCTTCGATGTACGTATAATAAAATTAATACTTCCGTTTCTTTTCCGAGATCCGAGGTTGAATTAGCTCGATAATTAATTTCAACTATCATGTACTAAATTTAATTTTATTATACTTATTGTGCTAACACACCATTAAGCCCTCCGATGCAACATCCACAGTTCATAAACTATCGACGGGAAAAAAACTGTTTAATTCTATTGCAAGTTGTTTGCAACTTTAAACTGCATATACAATTAAGTTTTTCTTGATAATTATAAGTTTCTGTGTAAACAGGTGGAGAGTTTTCGATCGTTTGTATAAGATACGTAAATATACAAATTTACCTTCGTCGCTCACAAATTGCATGCATAAATACGAATTTGGGACGAGTAAAAAAGCCGCACGCTGGCACCGTAGCTAACCGCTTGGAACTGTTTTTAGTTTTAACTGTTAATGCCTCCTCGTCTCACACAAATTGAATTTGTAGCTGTTTGCAAATTCCATGTTGTGTTTACTAACTAGCAAAGTAGAGTCACATGGAAGTTCGATAAACAAGCTCTGATGTTTCTATCACTTTGCTGAAAAAAGAGAGAACTACCTCTGATAGATAAACAAACGAAACATTTTGCCATGTTCCACTTTAAATGAGTTTTTTTATTGCAAGTTAGTATATACTACAGATGTGACATCGTATATTTTATAAAGTGGCGCCTTTGAGTCGTTCCTGAGCGGTGAGGGGAACGAAAATTATACTTTTGACCGTTACAAATTTTACTACTTCGAAAATGACCAAAGTGTATCATGCACTCACAAACAAAACGCAGAAGAGCAAAGTAAAGGCAGTTCAAATTATTTCAATACGCATTAAAGGCGTTTTACTTCAGAACGGTGTACCAGTTTCTTATATAATTGACATAGATATTTTATCGTATTTTTAACCGACTTCAAAAAAAAGGAGGAGGTTCTCAATTCATCGGAATCTTTTTTTTTTTTTTTTTTATGTATGTTCCCCGATTACTCGAAGACGCCTGAACCGATTTGGAAAATTCTTTTTTTGTTTGAAAGGGTATACATCCCAGGTGGTCCCATATAGTTTTTATTAAAATCGCTTTATCCGTTTTTAAATGATAAACATATTATATGTAAAGAAAAGCTTCACATCAATTTGAAAAATATTTTAGTAATTGATGTGAAGCTTTTCTTTACATATAATATGTTTATCTGGTCTTATAATTTCAATCGACTTGTTATATGCATTACAATATTTCAACGAAGATGCTAACCTCAAAACTTGCCTGAAGAAGTTGAAAATAAACCAACGAAACGTTGCAAATTTTAAAAATTTAGCATCAATTTATTTATATCCAAGTTCCCAATTAACTTATCAATATAAATAAACATGGATGAGAATCAACACACTAATGTTGAGATAAGGTTGAAAAACTGTATTTTCTAAATCGCGACGTTTTGCCTAATATTAAAAACTGTTTCTCGTTTTAATAACAGGTATATTTTCTACATCTCTCTCTAATATCTTACAATTTTCATCAAAAAAATGTATTGAAATCATAATAAGGTGTCATTTTGTTCAGAATTTATTGCTCTATTAATATAGCACAAAAATTACATGCATTTTTGTCATTATAAATAAGCGTAGTTTAGTTCGAGTGGAAATTAATAAGTTCAAACTTTTTTCGTGTCTAAAACAGATGACAGTTGGGCTTTGAATTGGAAAAATACAAAATAACCATTAATTGCAAAAAGTGTGACATCAATTAATTACAGAGAAACAAATTTTACTTTTCAGACGAACAGTGTACTATATAAAAATCCACGTTTTTTAAATTAAAGCCGATTATATTTAGAGTTGGTGGAGCCGATTTTAATTAAAAAATAATAATCGATAATTGTTAATACCGGTAATCGAAAACGTTCATTGAACAATTTAAGTAAAAAACGATACCTGTTATTTTGGACGTATAATTTTTTCAATAACCGCTACAGTTAATTATTTTTAAATATTTTTTATAAAATATCTTTTTTACATATTCTCTTACTATAATTTGTTTCTTCTCATATCTAGAGTAAATCAGTTTATATCCTGTACTTTTAAAAATAAAATAATTTGTGTACTTACTTAGGACGGTAAGATTAACTTTGGTGTTACGTGTCGGTGATTTTTGAAAGTCGACGCGACACTTGTAGACGCCGCTATCTTTGTCACGTACGCTCTCTACTTTGAGCTTGGCGGGATCCTCGGCGTAATGAAACGACGCTCGACCACCCAGAGACACTTCATCTGCCCAATGTTTCGCCTGATCCAATGGATGAAACCGGGAGTCGAAACTGAAACGACAAAAACAACATATATCATGAACTCATGTTCTCGTTCCTTGTCTAACATTCTGATGTTGAAACAAAATATGTATATATCAAGCGATGTGTCTTATAGCCCGAGAGCTGCTAGACATTTTTGGGTAGGTATTTGAGGCACTGTGAAATTTTATACAATACCTCGTTAGTAATATCTGAATATAAAAAACAGACTTGGCTAAAGGCTAGCGGGACTTAACCGACCCTCAAATTTTTGATTACCTGGCAGGTAGATTGTCCCATCGAAATGACCTGTTGTTTTGAATATATCATTTTTTCGTTACCAATATTCTGTTTAAATTTGAACGTGACTCAAATATATTTTTGAAATTTTTCACTAATATAATTTTGGAAACGTCTGGCTTAGTTTTACACCCGATTAAGAAATCTGGCTTTTTAATTTTTGACTCCTTAAATACTATATTTCAAGATACTAAAGTTTCAAAATGCCTATCAAGGGACTTTAATTCCGAAAAAAAGTTTGCTAATTTATTTGAGGGTCGGTTAAGCCCCGTTACCCTTCAGCCAGGTCTGTGTTTTTGTATTCGGATATTACTAAAGAGGTATTGTACAAATTTTCACAGTGCCTCAAATATCTACCCAACAATGTCTAACATTATTATTCTTATAATAGAAAACAGTATCACGGGTAATTGGAATACTGAAAAATCAATTTAAACACTCATTGATTGCAACGTTTTGTCTTTTCTTTAATTAAGACTTTTTCAAGCTCTCAATATGCTTAAACGATAGTTAAACTATGATATAATATATAATTTAGCATTACAAAAAACAATTATTCAAAATTGAAAATTGCAGAAAACTTTTTTTAGTTCAGACTACAAATATCTACACTGTTCTATCATGTGATTGGCTTTCCAAATGGTTACTTTTATCTCAAGCTTTAAAATTTACTTCTTTAATTTAACTATTAAACTATTCATCTCCTTCTTGAACAGATGGACATTTACAAATAAAGTATATAGGCAGTTTAAATTGTTAACAATATGCTTTGGAAAAATACATTTAGATTTACATTGTAACAAAAAAATTCTTCTATTCTTCAGTGACGCCAATTTTTTAAAATTATTAATCCATTGTTTCATAGTTTTACATGTATGTTGTCCATAAACACTCTCCAAGTCGGTGAAAAAACCCCCAGGTTGAAAATTCATCTTTAAAGTTCAATTCCAGATGTATGTTATAATAGAAAACAGTATCAGGGATAATTGGAATAATGAAAAATCAATTTAAACACTCATTATTCCAATTATACCCGTGATACTGTTTTCTATTATAACATATATCTGGAATTGAACTTTAAAGATGAATTATTATTCTTGACTGCTCTTGGGCAATTATTGCAATATATCAGAAAATACTATTGCACTAATTTCTGTGATACTGACAACAAAAAATTGAATAAGTCTGCCACCGATTTGATGGTATCCATGGTACTATCTCTTAAGCTCAATAATAAAATTTTGGTAGGGTTGTCCAGCAGACTTTGTACGGTCAACGCTTTTAGTGCTCATAGATTTAATCGAGGTACAAAAACAAAAAAGAACTAGCCCAAAAATAAATACCGGTTATAGTATTTGTACAAAAAATAACATAAATAATTGTACATACGAGTATATGCTATACGTTTTTGTACATTATATCAGAAATACAGAAGAAAATAGAAAAAGGCACAGTTCGTACTCCATATCGAGTATCGGTGAACTAATATATAACATATGGTGTTAAAAAATGCAATAGGACTAAAATGAAGTGAACTATATGAAAATTTTCGTAGATGTAAATAAAATTTAGTAGTTAATAATATTGATTCTACCAACAGTAATAGATATGTTAACAAAATAAAATTACTTGCAATACTGTTCAATATTTTTATTTATATAAAGACGTTTCGTTGAGTAGATACGAATTTTGGATTGGGTCTTCCCACTATCTCAAATAAAGACGTTTCAACCAACAGTTTTGGTTCTTTTCAATTTTCAAATATAAAATTAATTTTATATTTCAAAAATTGAAAAGGACCGAAACTGTTGGTTGAAACGTCTTTATATAAATAAAAATATTGAACTAGTATTGCAAGTAATTTTATTTTGTTAACATAAAAAATTTAGTAGTATTTTAAAGGGTGTCTATAGTGGTCAAAACAATTTTTGAGTCCAAAAGTACTGAAAAATGTACTGCTTGTTGCATAGATTAAATTTTGAATTATTGTAATCAGCTCAGGCGCGGATTCAGAAAAAAATATAGGAGGGTGTCACAGACAAAACATTTTTTTTTAACTAAAAATTAAAGTAGATATAACTTTATTAACAAACGTAAATATATTGATTAACAGAATATAACTTCATTCAAAAGGAACAAAATTTTTTCGTAAACATTTTTTTCTTTCCAAGTCGCAATTCTTATAAAAAATATTCTCAAGGGGAAGGGGTCAATACCCCTCTTGAATCTGCGCCTGGATCAGCTTATAGATGAAATTCGTCAACTTAAGGTAGCTGTCGTGGTACAATATTGTCAAAAAGTTATAAATTATACGCGCCACAAAAGTATACTAGCTTGTAGCTAAGTGATCCATAATTTGTACGCAAGACTGTACCCGTAGAAACGTAACCCATACAGTATTCATATGCATGTATACTTTTGTATAAATTGTTGAACTTTAAACCGTTATTTATAAATAATTAGACGGTCAAATTTGTTTTCTTATTTTTTTTAAACTCATAACAAATGCATTGAAAGACTGTCAGTTTTTGGAAAGTTTCTGACAGTTAGTTCTTTTTTTATAAATAAGAAACTGGTTCAGAACTACAGAGATCGTGTACAATCAATGTCAATTATCCAATTTTTAATTGAATTTATCTCGGATTATATACGGTCGATCGACCGTTTCAAGGTAATTGTATTATCATGTCTTTAATAAGTATACAAAAAATAAGAATTTTCTGACGGTGTGCCTTAACCTCGACAACTACCTTAACGTCTATAATCATTTTTATATTAAATAAAAAAAAAAAAAAAACAAGTGTGCAGTCTGATAATAATTCTTATTTACAATGTTGATCCCTTTACATAAAAAACGGATAATTATTTCAAATGGAATTACATACAACAAATAGCTGAATAAATGTTTTTTCTTAAAATAGAAAATGGAAAAATAATATTTACTTTGAAAACAAGATGCATTTTCATACATTGCGCTTCATTCTAGTCACACAGGATAGAGAGTTATGTTATAAAGTTACGGTATAACTTTCTGCGATGCCGTATCGATTTATATTATGTAATGTACGAAATCACTGCACCTCAGTGAAGCAAACTGCCGGGCGTAGTTGTGCTCGGCTCTCCTTCTCTCTCTCTCTCCCTCTGAGAGCACCGAGCATGAAACAAAACTCACTCGAATGAAATAACAAAATATCGTGCGGTCTTTAGTTCACATCATAACTTGAATATTAGGAGTGTTCAACAAATATTATTTCTAACACTAACTAAAATGCTGGCTTATTTCCGCAGATAAGAGATTTCTCAAAATATTTGCTGTATTTCTAAAATAACTTGACCATAAACTTTCTGAAAATGGACTTTATGAACAGCTTTCTTTCTTAATACTTGACTACTAAAACTAAAAAAAACTACTGAATCGATTTAAGTATAAGTTGTGTGAAATTACTCTAAAGATATTCTCTATTAAACTGACAAATAATCATCAAAGTAGGTTTACAAATGCTGGAGATATGAGGTAACATATTATGTAAAGAACATCACCTTTTTTGGAGTCAATTAAAGACGATTTTAACAAAAAACAAAAGTTTTTTAACAAAATTTCTCAAATCGGTTCACAACTCACGGAGATATCGCGGAGCAAACATAAAAAAATTGTTGAAATGTAGAACATCCTTTTTTAAGTCTGTCAAAAAACATGTTTATTCTACAGTATTTTTGTAGACTTTTCTCGATACTGGAACTAATTCTAGAATTTTGGAAGCGAAGAATTAAATATCGAAACCAATTCCGAAATTAAGAATCATTCGATATTGGAAGCGTTTTGAGGGTTCTAATACAGTAGCTAGTAGTTTAATTATTCTCTACACGAATATACTCAAAACATTACATGGGTATATATTACTTCTCAAATTAATTGAGAATAATAGCTTTTGTTTGCTATAAGCGTATGAAAAATATCTACTATTACTTCTCAAAGTTGTTTTTTGTCGGTAGGAAATATCTCCTTTAATACTGTATCAAACTTAATATATGATACGCCATTTTGGAGATTATTTTTCTCTCTAATGACGAAAAATAAGTTAGTATCTTAAAATTAAAGTTTCCATTAAAAAATACAGTTTAAAATTTAGCCATCTAGTGGCAATCTATTTATTTTAACAGCTGTCAATAATATTAAGGTAGTTGTCGTGGTACAATATTGTCAAAAAGTTATAGATTAATTATACGCGCCACAAAAGTATACTAGCTTGTAGATAAGTGATCCATGTGGAAACGTAACCCCAGTATTCATATGCATGTATACTTTTCTATAAATTGTTGAACTTTTAAACCGTTATTTATAAATAATTAGACGGTCAAAAATTGTTTCTTATTTTTTTTTAAACTCAACAAATGCATTGAAAGACTAACAGTTTTTGGAAAGTTTATTTTTTTATAAATAAGAAACTGGTTCAGAACTACAGAGATCGTATACAATCAATGTTAATAATCCAATTTTTAATTGAATTTATCTCGGATCATATACAGTCGATCGACTTCAAATTTTCAGGGTAATTGTATTATCATGTCCTTAATAAGTATACAAAAATTAAGAATTTTCTGACGGTGTGTCTTAACCACGACAACTACCTTAAATGAAGTAGTGGCACTGATGTCTCCGAATAGAATTTCCACCCAATACGTAACTGATCACTAACGGTGCGAAATATTCGCACGGATCCGCTAGTTTTACATTAATTAATAGGTTAAAGATAAGAAATCATAGATATATATTTTCTTCTAGTAATACAAAATTTTCAGGTAAATCCGTTGAGTAGTTAGGGCATGACTGCAAAACATCTACAATTTTCATTTTTTTATATTAGTAGGGATATTAAAGCTCTCTGTTTTCAATCTCTCCTATTTTATGTTTTACACGTTAAAGTGATTATTTTAAGCTTGTCTTTTTATGAAGCCTTTAGCACTGGCGTGTTTCTAGATTGAAATAAGCACTTACATAATACACATATTTAATGCTTTTTTTATTATAAATGAAACTAAATTTGAAAAATATAACAGGCGTTATATGAAAACTGTCAAACTGTCAGAAAAAAATGTAATATAAGTAGGTAAAGTTAATATTTAATATTATCTATGTTGAACAGACATACGTGCAAATGAAAATTAGTTCAAAATGTCTTTGAATAAAAAAAATCTAAAAGCATGAAAATGTAAAAAAAAACAAATTTGTTTTCAGCGTCAAAACAACACTAAAGTGATACAACAGAAAACATATTTTATTTGAGACTTAACTAACACTGAAACATTTTTTTGCAGAGAAATAAAAGCATTTGCAACACTTTAACAGTTTTATATTTTCTGTTATGAAGAATAAGACTTAAAAAAACAACGAATTACGAAACTAATAAAAAATACAATAGCATAAATAGTTATAATCAATTTATAATGAAATAGAGTAGTGGTGACAGCACTAGACTCGCATTCGGGAGGTCCGGGTTCGAATCCCGGCGGGAGCAGATGTGGCTGGGACTTTTTCCTACTGCCTCTCGCCGAGAAACGGTAATTCCTATACCGGCCATCTTGATTGAGGTTTTCCATGGTTTCCCTCAATTAGTTCCAGATAAATATCGAGATGGTTCCTTATTTGAGGCCATGGCCGATTACCTATCAAACTCCTAGTACAAAAATTACCTACCTTATCCTAATTTCCTATAATTCCTTCATTCGCCCATTGCTATTACATAAGCTGAAGTTTTAAAAATGTAGAAAAATAACGGGAAAAATGGTAGACGGAAAATAGTAATGGTGCGATTGGCGTCTGTTATGACATAAAGTCGAGAAACGGACGTTAAACGCATTATTATTATTTTCTGTTATGAAGAATAAAATTTAAAAAAACAACGAATTACGAAACTAATAAAAAATACAATAGCATAAATAGTTATAATCAATTTATAATGAAATGAAGCTTGGCTGGAAAGGTTTATGCAGATAAATCCAACATATACGATGCAATGTTGCATTCAGTAGTGTTCATTAGCTAGAATTTGCTTGAGTGTTTTTACCATCAGAGTATTCTTACTGTTATGTACTCTTAATAGGTGAAACGCTACAGTAAACTCACCCAAAGTTAAACATAAAAAGTAAACGATATAAACTGATTCTGGCACCGAGCTGGCTAGAGTAGTGGTGACAGCACTAGACTCGTATTCGAGAGGTTCCGGGTTCGAATCCCGGCGGGGGCAGATGTGACTGGGACTTTTTCCTACTGCCTCTCGCCGAGAAACGGTAATTCCTGTACCGGCCATCTGGATTGAGGTTTCCCTCAATTAATTCTAGATAAATATCAAGATGGTTCCTTATTTGAGGCCATGGCCGATTACCTATCAAACAAAAAATTACCTACCTTATCTTAACTTCCTATAATTCCTTCATTCGCCCATTGCTATTACATAAGTTGAAGTTTTAAAAATGTAGAAAAATAACGGGAAGTGTGGTAGATGGAAAATAGTAATGGTGCGAATGGCGTCTGTTATGACATAAAGTCGAGAAACGGACGTTAAACGCATTATTATTATTATATAAACTGATTCTCTCTCGAATATTTCACCAAAAAGTCCTATAGAATCAATGCTGATCCTATATTCGATTAACTCAACTAATCCCAGCAAATCCGTTGTCAAGTGATCAAGTCACCCGGGACTCTTCTATGAATAGTACTGAGAATTTTGCCAACTGACTTCAGTTTCCTCTAGGATTTGTGTGCGCCGAAAATTTCCAAATTGCTCCACTAATACTTAAATATCTGGAAAATTACAAGTCCGATCGCGAAAATACAAAGTGCGTTGTGATCCTCAGAACTAAATGTCTCCAATAACATCGATCTCGAGTACCAGAAGCACTCACAGAAAATAATAACATTTGAACCTAAATATTTGAAATGTCTCGACCTAAAAATCGTGATAAAACTCGAACTAAAAATTTCAAACAGAAAACCGGCAAGTCTTATGCAAAACGTCAACAGGCATATCGTTTAGGACTAAAATCAAAGAAATCGGGCTAGAACTAAGAAATTGGCAACCATTTGAAGATTGAAGCCGATAGTTCGTTTAATAATTGTCTATGCACGGTGATATTTCAGATGTCTCTGCGTATATTCTTTTGCTTTACTTTTGTATGATGGAATAATAATAATAATAATAATATATATTTAGTATTGAGTACACCGTATGGTCAAATACAAGTCATGTCAAATCTATTAAATAGGAACCGCATTATTTAAAAAATCGCTGTAGTTATAGTAGCACGTGTCTTTCAAGAACTATTTAATGGTTTTTTTGAATTTTGCTATTGGCAAATCTTTTGTATCTGCAGATAACTTATTATAAAATTGTAGCCCAATATAATTTGGACCATACCTTGTATGTGTAAATCTTTTTAGAGGCAAACAAAGGTTAGATTTATGTCTGGTGTCATGTTTATGTACACTTGATTGTCTATTGAAAGTACTAATGTTTTTTTACGTATACCAAACATGAGTATATGTACTGATCATAGAAGGTTGTATAATTCGAATCCTTGCTAAAAAAATGCACCTACTGATATTACTTGTACCAGATTAACGTGTCAGGATTTTCGAACGGTCCCATTCCTAACTGAAATGTTTTAGACACGAACAATTACTGTTTCAACTTTAGTTTAGGTATAGGAAACCACTGTAGTCAGTGGTTCTTCGCCATGCTGTTGAACTGGTAACTCTATATCCGGAGCACACAACTAAATGCATTTTATCTTTAATGGATATCCTATACAGTATACACAGTAGATAGGAAGCTGTACGTAGCTTAGATACTTTATGTATAGCGAGATAACGAAGCCCTGTATATTTAAGGTCGACGCAGCATTATTGCAATACGATCTCCACATATGCATTATAGGTTTGTTCTTTTGATAAATCTGTATTAGAATTTTGTCCACGAGCATTGCACAAGATAACGGTTTTGACAAGATAATTTTATTTATTTATTGTGCATTGTACTCGGCATGAAAGCTAAAATGTAGCCAAGGAAAGATTACAAATTATCTATGTAAGTAGGTTTTCACGCCAGATGGTATTCCAAATTGGTTTCCGGGCTGGTAGGCTATCCATTGTAGAGATGGGAAAAACGGGTCTTTTTAGTGATCTGCATCTTTGCATCTGGATCCCGTATGTGAGCCGGCTCATTGAACCGGTTCAAAAAGAGCCGAGTTCTGAATATTTTACTGCCGTCTGCCATTGAGTCAAGAATGCATAGCCAAACATGCATGAGTCATTTGAGCTGACAAATGCATCAAAGCAAGAACTGATACGTAAGTGTAAAATGTGCTTCTGTGTGTTAAGTGTTCCACTGAGTTATGCGGATCCGTTGATCCGTCGGCTCAAAAAAAAGTGAGTCGGCTCTCACGGATCTTCTGTCGGAGTCGGCTCTTTGAACCGATTCAGATCTGAATTACCCAACACTAATCCATTGGTATTTCCACCTGACATTTCGTCTACAACTGCGGTAGACATTATCAAAGGCGGTGTGGCAGCGGGTGAAATATCCTCCTTGGTGGCTCACAGTGTGCTTATTTTACACTATCTTACACCAGAGATCTTACACTACATCGACTTTGATAATGTCTACCGCAGTTGTAGGCGAAACGTCTGGTAGACATACAAATGGATCGCGGCCTACAAGACCGAAATCCAAGAAGATTTGGAACAGCAATTTGTTATCTACAACATTTAGAATGTTTAAAATATTTCAAGCGAAATTCGGAATGTGGTTAAACGTGGTATGTCCGTTGTAGCTCAGGCTAAGGTCGGACTGGGCCGGAAGGGCCCAGGTGGCTCCCCACAAGCCCGAAGCCCAAGACTGGATAATGGTAAATGGGATATTTTTCTATTTCATTTCTCTCTAATGTATGAACGAACTATCTGATCTAGTTTACATTTAGGTCGCAAGAGCTGGAACCTAGCCTGCATGCGCCTTCTATCCTACCTACCGCCTGGCTTGCGGCAAGCCCCGCAAACCTATAACCGTTACAGCGTTTTCGGCACGGGTTAATTTTCATCATTCGAGCTGAAATTTTCAGACAATCATTTTTTTAATGTAAAGAACCATTTTAAAGGTTAGCATGTGACAATTTCCAACTTGCCAAAATAAGGGCCACTCTATTAGACTGGCCTTTATTTGTATAAGCCAATTTTTTTTTCCAAATTTTTTGAGTTGCTACCCCCTGAAATGGTTCTGTATATTGAAAAAATGATTAGCTTAAAATTTCAGCTCAATTCATACAGTTTAACCCGTGCCGAAAACGCAGAGAACTTTGAAAATACGTTACGTAGAAAGCAAATTCCGAAACTGCTTAACTGTGTGCTTAGATTATAAAAAAATAACTTTTACTATGGATCTGGACAAATCAATTCGCCTCTTAAACACATCTACGACTTCTTTAAGATAGAAATTGGTTGGTGTTAAGTCATAGACAAAGTTACGCACTCGCACTACGGAACGGAATGGTCTGTGGGGGGGCCCGCGCACGCTGGGGCCCGGCTGGCAATCGCCACATCGACTATATGGCCAGTCCGACGCTGGCTCAGGCAACTAGAAATACTTTTAAACTGTGAACTTGTGACATATCACGGCTTCAATCAGGCTTTAATTATGGTTGTAGACTAAATAAAATACTTGAAATTTTTAAGTATCAAAATAAAAACGAAGAAAAATCTGTATCTCTCTTAGATTGTACACGTAGCACATTTTTGAAACGAACAAACCTACTTCTAGTGCACATGCATTAAAAAGAACTCTTTAACATCATCCATGCAGTCTCAAAGCTTACAGACAATGCACTTGCTACCTATTGTGTATTAATATTAAAAGGTCAAGCGTCGCGCTTTAGTGCGCTTTCAAAGTGAAGAGCTTTGATGGCACTCGGTTAATGTGTAACACAATTAAAGTTCAACTAGGCATAAAACTGTTGAGTGCGTTAAGACAAAAATGTTTTTTAAATTGTAGTACAATTTTCATGAAACTAATGTTTATCAACAGAATATGATATATTTGACGATTGATTTCGTCGGCTTAATTTAAATTTTACAAAAATTTTAATTCAATGCAATTAAAAAAATAATCAAAGCGAGGAGAAGCATAGACCAGTCTAATCTAATGATTTACTGTACATAAAAAACAGGCAAATATCTTTTCATAAAGACTGGCGCGTATGCTATCTTCTATGTCATGACACTGACCTTGAATTTAATTAATAAAAAAAACTAAACTGAATAATTCAGTTTCTAAATATTTCGATATATTTCCATTTTTATATTAATGCTTTTTTCCCCGATTGTGCAGAATGAGGCTTATGTTTTTTTACTATAAATACTCTTTAGTTTTCTATAATACAAATACACTGTTAAAGTTAAAAAATTGAAACTAACCTACTCCTGACTAGGCAGCAACACTTATATTAGATCTGATTCATCCGTCTTCTTGCAACTTTTGTAAAAAAATATTTTTTCATAGTTGACTAAATATTTGTTGTTGTTTTTTTGAACTAGTCTGTATATATTATCTTAACAATAAAATCGAAACTACTCTATCTGACATTTTTATAGTTTATTCCGATTGGCAAATCCGGATGAATGTAACTATACTAAGATCGTTACGTTGTTCTCTTCCTAGTTTATATTCGAATAAGTTGGCGACACTAACACTCCGGACGAAGCCAGATTGGATATGTACAGATATATTACAAAAAATAATAGACTTTCTGATTCTAGTTATAGCTATGTCCCTGGAATTAGTCACTAGCGGTCCGCTAGTGACTAATTCCAGTATTTGCATAAGTTCTATGCAAATACTTCGCACCACTAGAGCTCAGTTACCTAATATAATAGGGTAAAAATATTTTTTTCTATTCTATTTTTCATAAAATTTTTTAACTTCTTCGGGCAGAAATTTAGTTTAACTATATTAAAATTGAATTGTCCAATTTCCCGGTAAAAAATAAAAAAAACTTATTAATTATAATGGACGTGAACAATATTGAGAATTATAAACCTGGGGGTAATTTTAATGACTTAAGAAATGATTATGGTCAACATACATTTCAGCCCGGAGAAGTTAAAAAGATTTAACGAAACGTCGCAACTTTTTAATTTAGTTTAACTATATTAAAATTGAATTGTCTAATTTCCCGTTAAAAAATAAAAAAAAAACTATTAATTTTAATATACTAATTTACTTTTCGTCATCTCAAAATGGCGTATCGAACATAATTTTGATTCATTTCCTACCGATAAAAAACACCTTTGAGAAATAATATGTACTAATGCCTATAATAAGAGTAAAATAGGAACACGATATATAAATAATGTAGTTTTATATATTTTGTTTATATCATAATTGTTACGGCAAAAACAAGTATAATTAATAATGTATAAAGTTTGCTTTACATTTTTTTATTTGTAATTTAATGGTATTGTTTTTTATGTTACATAATGGTTTGGATTGAATATCAACTTCAAGCTAAAAAGTTTTCTTTATCAATAATATACTATTTTTTTAAAAGTATGCAATTTTCAGTTAGTAAATTTTACGTACCAAAATATAAAAATTTACATTGTCAAACGCTTAGGTTCTTTGCAGAGTATTTAGTACCAACGTAATGTAATTTTTTATAGCAGTTGACAGATGAAGGTTTAAAATGTAATCTTTCTCATAATAAAGCAGCTTCTAATAGTATTAATAGTAAATTCACATCCAACGAGAGCTAATTTTTTATGTGACTTTAATGATAAATACAGTGTAAACTCCATATAAAGTCACTCGATTTAACGCCAAACTCCTTAAAACGTCGAAATTACTCGACTTTGGTTGGTTTGCCTTCTTGTCCATACAATGATACACTCTATGTAGCGTCACATCCACTCTAAATAACGACCATATGTCGTTATAAAGAAAGTAAAGCAACTTATAAAGCACTAATGTTTGTAGATACTTTTTATGTTGCCGAAACTGAACTGCAACTTTAATGTCTAGCCCGTATTTACCTCGACTGTCCGCATCATACGTACTGAATGTATGTTTGTCAATTTCATTCGTTATTATTAGACAATACTAAAATAGTAAAACAATATTGATTTTTCTTTATCTCTATAAAACGACAACTCTCTATAACGCCAGAAAATGCGCAGACCCTTCAGGTTCGCCATATAAAGTTTATACTGTATAAGCGTACAAAAAAAACAAGAATGTATCTTTGTGTTAGTACCAACTAGGTACATTCGAATCGACGAGTTAGTTTTGGTTTGAATGCTTTTTCAGTATTCCACTCGGCAACAGTCTCCACATTAGACATTTGATTCTCTCTCGCAATTCGCCGTTTTCGGTTCGTTAGATTTGATCTACAGAAAATAAGTAATAAGTGAGTTTCAGGGTTTTGAAGTAACACCATATAGATATACACTATACACAAATATATTATTATACAATATACATACAATGCGTGCATACAATGGGGAACTGAGATGAATTAATAAAGAAAATACAAGATTAATCCAGATTAAGGCTGTCGGAACGCTCTGAATTTAAGCCAAAAATAGAGCTTCGGCTGTCAACTGATTGCAAACTTATTCGTCAACATTCTGCAAAAATTCTTTCTCTGTAAGGAAGATAAAGGACAAATTTAGGTCTCTAATGGACTACTTTTGTAATTTATGTACGATTTACTAGAAAAAAGTTGGCATTATTTGTACCAAAAAAACACACGTTTTCAATGTCACACTACGACCTTATTATTTCACAAAATTGTTCGATCACAAACCTAAAGTGACTCTTCCTTTTTCGGAAAAGTTTTTTAAGTCTTCAAAGTATTTCCAAATATTAGAGTAATCAATTGACAGCGGCACCCCTGCAATGGCATCTTTTAGCCTCGTAGTGTGGCACTAGCCAAAAATTGAAACGTGTGGATGATTTGAGCGAGATAGAGCTAAAGAAGGTCACACCCACAATATCTCTTTTGCTTACCTCGCCTCTTACCGCTGGGTCTCAGCACAAACTGTGTGAAAGTGATCCAACACTGTTAATATAAAAAGTAAATAAAATACGAGACGACAATTTTTTTCCGCAAACATATTGTAGACCAATTCAGAAATTTATACCAATATTATATAACAATTTAACGATACCGCTGCTCGTATTTCCCTTTTTTTTTGCATATTTTATATGACACCAAGATGGAAGCAGAGTAACATAGCATAGAGTGCATAGAGACGGTTCATTCCGAATGAATGTTCATTTGACTGAATGCGCATTTTTGTTTCATTCCGTGTTAACACGGCACAGACAGAATGACATAGAAATGAACGTTCATCCAGTCTTTTCCTCGAAGATGTCGTCGAATGAAGTTGTGCGACTTGGAATCCGTTTGATTTGTAAATTGTCAAAAAAGAAGCACAATCTACGTTTCAATCATTAATTTTAGATTTTAAAGAATTTATCCATATTGTTCGGTCTTCGTATTCGTCAAATTTGTGGTTCCAAAGACATTGACAATATTTGAAATTCCCGACACAAAATGATCGAACCCGAATGAATGTTCTTTCTTGTGTTCAGACGTTTCATTTTTCATTCATTCAGAGAGCGTTGTTGGATCGGTTCATTATTGGATTTATTTTCCATTATTGTTTCATTTTGTATTCAGAAGTTTTATTTCGAATCAAAGAAGCTGAAATGAACAAAAAATTATCCGTCTGATATCACCTTAACAACATCTGAAGAGACTCATATAAGCTGAGTTATTTAGCATCTTATCTAACGTCTTCTTGGAATTATCATACAGTTTACAGCTTTAGACTGTGGGTACAACATAATTAAACATTTTGAATATCTCGAAAACCGTAAGGTTTGTACTGATGTCATGTTTTGTTATTTTAATAGCACATAACCAAACCTGTAAGAAGCAAACGTCTTACGGAAAATTTAATGAATATCCTGTATATTACATAAGCTAATAGTCCATGACCCATTTTTCACGAAGTGTTTGATGCAAGTAGAAATTTTACGCAACGCTCACCGGTGTAGTCGGAGTCGCTCCCTGCGTTCTCATTGGCTATTGATCACGTGATCTTGTACAGCTCTACTATACCGGCTAGACAGTATTTTCAGTTAAGAATGTTGGAGCTGAAGTTTGAAAATTTCTACCTGCATCAAACGCTTCATGAAAAATGGGTCATGAGCTCACCGACTAACGGATCGAACTCTCGGTGAGGAATTTCCCAAATCTGGACACATTGTATAGTCTGCACAGTCAGTAGTAGTGCCTGATTAATCTATTTAGTACGCAGTGATTTAATTTAGAACCTTTTAGGGTAGTACATAGAAATGAGAGTGTTACAGTATATTCAACCATTCAGCACGCTTCTTTAATTTCCAGCGTTCGACTAAAGCTTTTTCTTAACGATCATTACATATAAACAGGTCTTGAAATATCTGAAAATATTTTTATATTACTGTTTTGTCTGCAATACCAACAAGTAATTTATTTAATTTTTCTCTTTTAGTAGTTTTTGAGCCATATATAAATAAATTGGGCTCTAAAATTTAATTCAATTAATTATTCGATAGACGGTATTTAATAAAAAAACTCGGGTCGCAGTGCCAAAACCCTGCCGACAATATAGTGTATTTGCTTATACAGGCAGTGTGGCTTTATTATGCGAACTTAAGTTGGTTTTTGGGCAAAATAAAAAATTTGACTCCTTAATACACCCCTTAAAATAATATTTTTTTTCTTAACTGCAATATTATTATCAATCTAACGTCTACACCGAATTAAATACACCCTTCAATAAATAAGTCACTATCTACAAATTAGTGTTTTCAAAAAATTTGTAAGTCCGGTCCTGTTGGGCCGATTTTATTAAAATTTTAGGGACATTTTTTAATTACTATTAGAGGGTTAAATTTCAATTTTGAAACGATTCGAAGAATTTTTTCGGTATTTTGGGGCCCAAAAACAGTTTTCAACCCCTAAAAACTACCCTTAAAATAGCCCGATTAGGCCCATTTTAAATAGGCTTCTTGCGGTGATGGATTTCAACATGTGGCCCAAATTTCGTTGAAATCAATTAACTCTTTCGAAAGTTATCGCGCGTACACATATATATATATATATATATATATATATATATATATATATATATATACATATATATATAAACATTTTTAAAAATGGTGCCAAAGTGTTTAGGAGGTTATGAAACGTCGAGAAATGTTGGTCCGACCCCTAGGTCCCGCCATCCGACCGACGCCAATAGTGTATGTTGCCATATGGCAAATACACTAAAAACCCGGGTTGCAGTGTCAAAACCCTGCCGACAATATAGTGTATTTGCTAATACGAGCCGTGCAACTATTATGTGAATTTATGCTTTTTTTTGGACAAAATGAAAATTTTAACCTCTTAGTACAGCCTCCAATATGATATTTTTTCTTAATTTCAATATTGTGTCTCTGTATTATCAATTCATCATACTCACAAAATTATATACAGAATTTCTCTATTCGTAAGTGTTTTTAGAATAAGTCCGCGCTTTTGTCGAGTCGATTTTATTAAAATTTGAGGAGCACCTTTTAATACTAAAAGGTTAAATTAAAATTTTGAATCAATTCCGAAAATATTTTCGGTGTTTTTGGGCCCCAATTAAAACACTTTTCAACCCATAAATATACCCCTTGAAATTATCCGATTAGATACATTTTAAATAAGTTTCGTATTATAAACGCACAGTTGTGGTAAACCTAACGTACACTTTTCAGAGTAATTGATCTCTGATATACACCAAACACACCATCAAGATTATTATACTATACATAATTTATTTGTTATTAATATTCACTGTTGGGATGTTAAATATATATATTTCTTTGTATATTTTTACTGAAAAAATTTAAAATATACAACATTTTTAAAAGCACTAGCGAAATACTCAAGTGTTTTTTTAATTAAAATTTAAAGTTATTTTTAAATATTTTATCAACAAACTATTTAAAATCAACATACAGTAGTTTCTAGCGTAATTAAAACAACATTTCATTGATTAAAAAACAACAGATTTAATCGCAAGTTTGAAAACCACTGATCTAAAAAAGCCTTTTATAATTTAATACGTCGTTGAAAAGGACAAAAGAAGTTGTATCTATATTTCAACTTAATGTATATTTTCACAAGCATTCTTACTTAATGTTAAAAATTCATAAGAGAAAAATTTAAATTAATAAAGGCTTTTAAAAAATTAATTTACTTCAATACATAGGCCTTGAATCGCCTTCATGCCTCTCTAATGCTTTCGCCTTTACACCTGCCAAACGAAAAGTATGCAGCTCTAAATTATTGTTACTAAGTGAGAATAATAGCTATTGTCTGCTATAATTCTTGAGAAACATTCATTGTTGTAGCACTATATTAGAAAAATTTATTATTCCAACACGTCACCGTCGGGATTTAAACCAGAATCTTATTATATTATGAAGGATTAAAAATTGAATTGTGTGCACCGTAGAGTAATTGATTAACTCATTCCGCCGCGATAGTGGAAATATTCTGGTTTAAATCCAGACGGTGACGTGTTGGAATAATAAATTTTTCTAATATAGTGCTACAACAATGAATGTTTCTTAACAATTATAGCAGACAATAGCTATTATTCTCAATTAATTCAGCAAGTACGTAGCTATAAGCGTACGAAAAATATCTACTAATAGTGTTACTAAGGTGGCATAAATTACAAATAACTCATCGCAACACAAACCGTTGTCAGTAATGAGAAAGTTATAAAACGGTATAATTTTATTTATTTTTTGGAATATGTTATATATTTTTGATTTGGCATCGACAATCATATCAAAAACTTTGTAAAAAAGAAACAACTCGAATTTGACAAGCGAGAAATGTGTCATAAAAATACTAAAACTATAAAAGTCAGTGAAATCTACGTTATAACTTTTTCAGGTACTAGCTTTGATCATTAATTTATTCTTCAGGTAAATAATTTTTGTCAAAATAAAGCAAATAGACTGTTTTTTTTTATTTAACCAAAAAAAAATTGTGCATCAACTCATCGAGTTATTAGCACTAACAACAAGGTTAGTAACAAGATAAGTAACAAGGTAAGTAGCAAGATAATTTAATTTTTGAGTGCGCAAATTCAAAATTATGCAGATTATTTACATAAAATAATGACATTTCACTAAAATTCAATCAAAATATTATTATAGATATTATGTCAAATAAGTTATTAATGTATGTTTTTGATCATTATAATTATCATAACAATTTACAAGAATTACGAAGAATATTTTATAATACGAAATTTCATATAAAATTGAATAAAATATTTGTTTCAGATATTTGATACTTTTATAAGGAATGCAGCAATTCGTCACAAAAGGCATAGAAATCTCCACACATAAAAGCCAACCAATCTCAAATAATGCTGATCTACATTTGAATAATCCTTTATTATTCAAATCTAAAGAGAATGTGAAAGCATCGTTGATTTGTTATGTTGGCAACAATCACTAATAATACCAACCTAACCTAATTCTGATATCTGATTTTATTCCGCAGTCCGCTTTTCGCAACATTGTATATTTCAGGTCTTAAAATTGTATTTGCCTTTATTTGGCAACATTGGGAAAAGAAATCGAAAATATAAAAACAAAGGCATCGTAAAAACACTAAAGATTTTTTTTTAAATAACCTTAGAGTGGACAGGTCAATTTTTCTGTTAATTGTTAATACTTCGTTAAAGAGTGTCAAAATAAGATGAAACAGAAAACAGTGACCCATTTTAACAAAAAGATTAGTTGCGTCGCGTTTATTGAACTTTATGAAGGTTTCAGTGACTACTGAGAATGACATGGGCTTACAAAGTCCTTGTTTAGGTGTACAAATTTTGTTTTTTTAATTTTTAAGATAATTAGGTTTAAGCTATTCACTATGTTTACAATAATGTCGTCATTTAATTTCTTTTGGTAATAAAATACTATAATTCTATTGATCGTATCTTATGTGGATATTTACCTTATACTTGAAATAACACAAGAAGTGGAGTCATACCCAATATTTACAATAATTGTTTAAAATATACAAAATCTATATATAAAAATACATGCAGCATATATATAAAAAAATTAATAATAAACGGCCATCAAAAATATATAGAAAATTAAAATGTACGATGTATAATTTTCATTGAGTCAACAAAAATAGAACATTTTTAGCACGGAGTATGTATTTTTAACAAATTGAATAGAAAACAGAAGGAGAAAGTGAGTACAACATATATAATATGTACAGACAGCAAAACGCACAGAGGGTGAACAAAATTTTAGTCAAAAAATGTTTCCGAAAAGCTCAAGCATGAACGCTCTCCAAGCCTTCAAACATTTCGAAGACGAAATAAATAGAAAAATTGATTCTCTCGAAAATACACTTTAGAACAAAAATAGTGGTTTGTTCATGTTGAAAGACACTTTCCGATCACCAGTCTGATAACTTCAGTTAAAATTAAAAAACTAATTAAAATTTTATGTTTGCTAATAACTTCCTTATAATCTTTGTCGGTCTTTTTTATAAACGATTTTTCAAAAGTTCACCATTTTACAATAACACTTATCGTATTCCAATCATCAAACTATTTTAATTATTAGCCTTGTCAAGAGTTGGGAAGAAAAAGATAATTCGTCTTTTTGAGGCGTTCGCCTTATTGCATTGTCACCCAACCTATATACGTGTGTAAAATTGCAAAGCTCTAGCTTAATTAGATCTAGTCGACTCAAACTGCCTAACATGTGAAGCTAAAAAAAAGCTAGTAAACAGGTAATCCGCCATCTTGAGGCATCCGCCATATTGAATTTATGCATTGTCGCCGAACATATGCACGTGTGTAAAATTTCAAAGCTCTAGCCTAATTAGATCTAATTGAAACTTTGATTGTAAGATTTAACCTAAGCTGACAAACATTTGAAGCTAAATAAAAGCTAGTTAACAGTTAATCAGCCATCTTGGGACGTCCAAGCTAGTTAACAGTTAATCCGCCATCTTGGGACGTCCGCCATTTTGACTTTATGCATTGTCACCAGACATCGAAATTTTGATCGCAAATTGGACCTAATTGACAAACACGTTGACTTAAATAAAAGCTTATAAAAAGAACCAGCACACAATATTAAACTTCAATATATTAGTATTTTGGATAAGTTTTGGGAAAATTTAATTATTACAGTAGAGATTGGTCGTCCCTACGAAGTTAGTGATGCAATGCGCATGCCTGTGATCTGTGCACCGACCTCTAATTGCGTGTTCCTTGTCATTAGGCACTCAACGCGCGCACCGCTCCTCATTAATTGTAACCCCGATTTACTAATTGTCGCAAGAGAAATTGTATTACGCCGTACGAACTGAAAGGGCACACTGCCTACAGGATGTCTTTGAAATCCTTTAAATACCGAGAACGCTTAGCAGACTCTAAAAATATATGACATTGCTAGTGTATGATCTGACTAGTCTTAATCCAGTTATTGTTTCCAAGTAATCCGAGAGCTGTTACACATTTTTCGGTAGGTATTTGAGGCACTGTGAAAATTTGTACAATACCTTTTTAGTAATAATAAATAATAATAATAATAATAATAATAATAATAATAATAATAATAATAATAATGCGTTTAACGTCCGTTTCTCGACTTTATGTCATAACAGACGCCATTCGCACCATTACTATTTTTTCATCTACCACTTCCCGTTATTTTCTACATTTTTTACAACTTCAACTTATGTAATAGCAATGGGCGAATGAAGGAATTATAGAAAATTACGATAAGGTAGGTAATTTTTGAACTAGGAGTTTGATAGGTAATCGGCCATGGCCTCAAATAAGGAACTATCTCGATATTTATCTGGAATTAATTGAGGGAAACCATGGAAAACCTCAATCAAGATGGCCGGTACAGGAATTACCGTTTCTCTGCGAGAGGCAGTAGGAAAAAGTCCCAGCCACATCTACCCCCGCCGGGATTCGAACCCGGTACCTCCCGAATGCGAGTCTAGTGCTGTCACCACTACTCTACCCGGCTCGGTCCTTTAGTAATATTCGAATAGAAAAACACAGACCTTCCTGAAGGGTAGCGGGACTTAACCAACCCTCACATTTTTTGTCCCACCGAAACGACCTGTTTTTTTTAAACATAAGTTACCAATATTATTGTGTTTAAATTTCAACGTGCCTCAAATATATTTTTAAAATTTTTCAAAAAAATAATTTGCAAACACCTGGCCAACTTTTAGATCGGCTTAAGAAATCTGGCATTTTATTTTTCAGCTCCTAAAATATTAAATTTCAAGCTATTAAAATTTTTTTATTGCCAAAAAAGTTTTTCTAATTTCAAAATTTCAGGGTCGGTTAGCTCCGCTACGCTGCATCTAGGTCTGTGATTTTGTATTCGGATATTACTAGAGACATTGTACGAATTTTCACAGTGCCTCAAATACCTACCCAAAATTGTCTAACAGATCTCCCACTAAAGTGTAAAACAGTACAGTCATAATATTTTTGAAGTACAGACATACAGATCCATCGACAACTGATGTTGGCGATTTTCAATTACAAATTTTGAAGCAGTTATAAACTCGAATCTATCTAGAAATGGTTCCGTTCTACAGAACATAATCTCCTCTTTTCAGAAAAAAAAACAATTTGAATAGATTTTGTGCGAAATTAATCTAGATATAAGTATAACTTCTTATTTTTACAGAAAGTTCAGCTCCTTATTTTTAATTAAAACAAATAATTCAAAGGATATTTTATGGAGCAGATAAATTAGTTAATAATTATTTTGTTTAACACGAAGAAGTAATAAATTATTACGAAAATAATTATTAACTAATTTATCTGCTCCATAAAATATCCTTTGAATTATTTGTTTTAATAACTTCTTATAAGAACGAAACTCAGCGCTGAAGCGGTAATAGAGCACATTCGCTAGTCTAGCTAGCGGATGTGCAATAGACAACGTATTTAAAACATTCTGTAGATGTACATTCCTATGGGTATTGAGACCAAACATGGCTCGCGTCTGCAAATCACGTTTTTTTGTTATTGTTTACTATTGTTTTTCCCAAAAAAAAACTTTATCTTGTGTTTTGCGATTTCATTGTTTTGGAAACTTTTTATAACGTTATGTGTATCCCAAAAATATAGGTAAATAGTAGCTGTTGCAAATTGATTTAGCGTCAAGGCAGATACCAAAATTTCTATTGTAGGGTTTTAGTCCGATCCAATAATAATATGGAGTACTTAAGACAGGTTTCGTACCCCAGGAAATGGAGCTTCAATCAGTAGATTTTCGAGAAACTCAACAAAAATAAACATCGTTATACGGAAGAATCTATTTCAGGCAATATTTTTAGCTAAATATTTCATGCAAAAAAACTGTATATTTAAATACTAGAATTTTTTTAATCAATCAACATTGCAAAAAACTTTTGAAAAACCTTTATTCTGAATTTTATAAAAAAAAAATTCAATCGAGAAAGCAAATTTATTCGTCACCGTATAGCACTTAGTTTTTATTCCATAATACGCACAAATATACAGATTCATTCAAATTAAGTCAAGTTGGATATATGAATTGGTTTCATGAATACAAATTCTTATTTCTCCTACACCGAAAAGGGCATAAAATATCTTACATCTCAAACGTAATAAAAATGTTTTAAGCAAATTGCATTATCATATCGTATTAGACATCCACGAAAGAAAAATTAATAAAAAAAAGCATTAAAACACGTTTTGTAACACAACTACTGCTTTCATAAAGCGTCAAAAAATCTTACTTTATAATATATTAATTAAATAATTCAGAATAATAATAAGTCATGCATTGTTTCGTTTGGAATAAAATAATTATTAAAAAATTAAAAATGAAAAGCAAAATTTTGCGCCAATTTAATTACTAAAACTTTTTTAGTGCCGATTTCAAAATTTTGTTATCATTTTATGCTTGTTAGTTACTTTTTTTGAAGTAAGTTCAATTTTTTTTAAAGACTTTTTATTACAAAGTATATTATCCTCATTTATTCGTAATAATTGCTACCAAAACTGTTTGTCCAGGTTTGCTTTAAATGTACTTTCAACCATTCATTTGTTTTATGATTATGTGAAGGCGATGCGGTCACATTCTAAGCAATTTATGAAAATGTAAACCTCAACAGGAATGTAATTAGAATATGCCTTATTATTTTCAGGGTATGGTTTTAAATTACGTTCTGGCAGAACATTTGTTAAGAATGTAATTTGGAAACGGAAGTATTGGCTTGTATACAAGTGTAATAAAATACGTTAAATGAGCCTCGTAAAACAACAGCAAACAAAACAACGAAACGAAAAAAGAAGAAATATTCCAAACATGTTATTTATGCTTCGAATACGCCTAGTCGCGTCGTTATAAAAGGAGTATCGTTTGTGCAACACCAAATAGTAAAAGTAACTAGTTTTATAGGTTGTTTTCACGAAGTGAGGTTAGCAATGCATATTGATTCAACAAAACTTATGGCAAGGTTTTTTTTTATGTTGTGGTAGTATTGTGGGGAGAAAAACACTTTAAAGTTTAAATGATAACGAGTTATTGTTTTCTTTGTTTGCGGAAAATAATAACACGGTACAAAAAATTACTGTTTTTGCAATTTTTGTCCATAACCTACAAAAAATAATAAAATAATTATTCAACATTAAAACATGAGTATCTATTACGTTTGCATTTTATTTGAAAAATTTACAGATAAAATATGTTTTGCTGTTTACTAAAAAACTTATAAATATTAATAGGTAAATATTTCGACACAAATTTTACAAATATATTATTAATTGCATTTTAAATAGGTATCAATATAATATGAAAAATATTTCAATTTATTTATGTTTAAAGCAAAGAGCACTTTTATTTGCTAATTCTATAACTGTAAAATTATTTTTTCGGGAGAAGTTCTAGGGCAAGGACTTACAAACATAATATTTCTGGGACCTTTAAATACTTTTAAGGTTCCGTATATTGAATGAAACAACGGAACCCTTATAGAATCATACGTCAGTCTGATCGTTTGTCACAGCTTATTTTCTCAGAGTCTACTGGAGGAATAAAGTTGAAATTTTGTCGATGATCCAATTACGGACGTATATTGAGTAAATAAACGAATTTAGAATTTACGGGATAATTCTGAGGGCCAAATTAAAAAATAAAAAAAAATTCAAGTGCTTCATGTGACGTATCAAAGGGCTCATTATGAGAAATACAAAATATATGTTATTTATAATTTTAAAATAAAGAAAAGCGACGAAAAATGACCACCTCTCTCCCTTATCTCCGAAACTACTAAGCCTAAAATTCTGAAAAAATCATAAAAACTCATAGTCTACAGGAAAACCTAAACGAAAACTTAAGTTTTAAAGTTATCACGGACAACAGAATTGACCAGTTTTTTAAAAAATTGTTTTAAATATACATTGCAACAATTATTGTTGTATAGTTTATTGAACACTCTAATGGTGAACATATTTACATTTTATTCAAATAAAGTAGATCTATGGCCAGCGATTGAAACCTTGCCAGGTCTTATGTTAAATTATGTTTAAACCTGCAGCCATGCAATGATTTGCAGTCGTGCATATATTTACATTACATGTTTTGCTGAAAATAACGTCTTCTCAACGATCGTTAATTTATTAAAATCAAGCAGGTAATACCTAGTACCAAGCGTAATATAATTATCAAGCTAGAGTATTACATTTATTAGGTACGGGACATAATAAATCACCAACGATGTAAAAAATTAATGAAATTGAATTTTATCATCGAATATTGGCCTTTTTATTTATCTAAAAAACGAGAAAAACACTGATCATAGATAGGTAGTTGTGACTGAATGTACATAATAAATTTGAGAGTCTAGTTAGATTGGTAGCGTGGATAGCGAAGTCTTTTGTCTTTTTGTATTATTCAGCAGCAAGTAACACATTCACTGTTTGAGAGGTTTTAATATAATCTGCATAAGCTCGAGTTAGCGGTACTAGAATATCTAGTATACAGAGTCGACCTGATAGGAGTTGACAACATTATCAGGATTACGGACCACAGTAGTCACTTTTAATAAAATGAAATGATTAATTGTTCATAAAACGAGAAAAAATAAAATATGTTTTATAAGATATATCTACACTAATATTATAAAGAGGAAAGATTTGTATTTTTGTATGTTTGTAATGAATAAACTAAAAAACTACTGTGCCGATTTAAAAAATTCTCTCACCATTAGAAAGCTACATTCACCCTCAGTAACATAGGCTATATTTATTGCTAGAAAATATTAGGGATCCTTACTAAAACTTTAGTAACGTAACCCAAGGTGTAAAAAAATGCCATAAAACATCTTTCGTCGCATGCGCTGCGAAAACTATTGATGATAGAACAAAAGCATGTTCACAATATTAAAGAACATATCAATAACTACAAAAAACTTCGCGATACTATATGTCCAACTATTATCGTTATGTCACAATAACCACTTTTTACATTTTAATAATCTATATAGATAATAGACGATGTATATGTAATCTATAGACTCCAAACGGGTAGACCATTTTTGATGAAATTTTCAGACAATCTTAAGATTAGCCCAGCGGGTGATCTTCTGAAGTTTGGTAGCGATCGGATCAACAGAATTTTTTAAATTTCTTTTTGGGAAATAAGATTTTTCTTCGATTTTTGAACATTCACAAATAAAAGCTATTGAATCCGCGCAAATTCAATACACGTTGAGAATTTAATGATAATGCTTCTCACCTTTTATATCCTATATATTACATTTACACCCGGGCGAAGCTGGACTGGGCCGCTAGTTCCTTATAAAATTCATGGCGAAAAACTCTTACTCCCAAATAATGTTTTAAACGTATCTATTTTTTCCCTTACGAAACTTATAAATTAACGACTCAAATTTTTTAATAAATGACAATTTGTATATGTTTTCCAACGAGAATACAAGCTTGAATATTGCATTCGCTAATTCAAAAAAAAAATATCAAACATTCAATTATTGAACGAGTTCTGAATGAAATGGTAAAATGTTTAATAGGTCACGAAAAATGCATGGACGGGGTCCACGTGCGATCCGCGGGTCACCAGTTCCTGATTCCTGTTTTACCATTCATATGCATTCACGTATAGTCGGTTTAATGTTCATAAACTGGCCTATGCCAAACTTGCAACAAATCAGCTTATATCATAATATTATGCAGGATTATAAGTGCTTTCTTACTTAAGCTTCATTTGCATTTTGCAGAGTGGAAACGCCGTCATGATTGTCACGGCATACTAGATAATTGAAAGAGAATTTAGATAGTGGATGTTCTATAGTATTATAATATCAGTGTTTGATCTGTGGTTGGATATAGGAGTCTTTGAAAAAAGGACACAAAATTGCGTTGTACTGTTGTATCACATTGTTTAAACAATAATAGAGATTTGCTGGGTTTTTAATTAGATAAATAGAAATTTTCATCTGATTGATTCATAACTCTCGCTGACGAGAGGGTTCATGTCTAGCGTTCGGAGTAAAATCTGCTCTCGCGTGATGTGAATTTAATGTTACAATTGCTTCATTATGAAGGATTGACTGATAAGATATCGCACCGTAGTGTAACTGAAAACTCATTCCGCCGCGAAAGTGGAAAGATTCGGGTTTGAGTCCCGACGGTGACAGTTGTTCAAAAAATAAAATTTTTCTAATATAGCATTGTAAAAATGAATGTTTCTAACAATCATTATAATAATAGAGATTATATACAGCGAAGTTTTTTTACAACAAAGGTTTGTTTTTCCGCTCTCAATCTCCATAAAGCTCGGATCCCCTTGTTCCAAACTCCTCTCCTACATCGCTTCTTGAATGTCATCTTCCAAGCTTCTGCGTGGCCTTTTTCTTTTTCTTCACTCTTTTGAGAAGCAGTTTATTACCTTCTTAGGCCACCTTTCTCTCCTTCACACACATGTCCGTACCAAATAAGTTGTTTAATTCGTACAAAGTCAACGACAATCATACTGACATCCATTTCTTGCCTGATTTCATTATTTCTTATAAGAAAATAACAAAAATTACATTATTATATTCCCAGAAAAAATTTGTTTCTTTTTATATTCAAACTGACAGTTTACGTTCCTAATCAAAGTCAGCGAATCGAAACTAATACGTTCAGATAAAAATGATTTGTCGGGAAAAAGGACTTTTTAAGTAAACACTTATTTGTTATTTATAGCGAAGTTTCGTCCCTTGCTTGGGACTTTTTCAAGCTTTATAACTGTAATTGAATTACGAAACGTCGCTATAAATAACAAATAAGTGTTTACTTAAAAAGTCCTTTTTCCCGACAAATCATTTTTATATTAATTACCAAGGACAAAAAAGAAAACAAAGCTAATACGTTTAGATTCCAAATAATAGTATTGTGAAAATTTGTGTCATTTCCAACACACACTTTTGTGAAACGGGATTGACAAGCATGTTTGACAAAGTCGGGTATAGGAGAGTTTAGCTTTCCAGACTGTGAAGGTAAGCTGATATTGCAAACAATTTCATCTCACCTATACAGCACACCACCATTGTATAGGTCTGGTTTTACGTTTAGCTCATCTAGACTAGCCTTCTAGATTTAGTTAGATAGTTGCAGCGTTGGCAGATTAGATACTCAGATTTTGAATCAAAAATTCCTTAAATTTTCTAAGCCACTCTACCACTTAAAAGCAACAATATTAAATTTTTTAAATATCATTCAAATATTTCGGAGACAAATGGTGTATACATATTTTCTATAAATATCTACCAAAATACCAAAGTGATTTATAAATTAGACGAAATTCTACGATTTTTTTAGTCAGTTAAAAACGACTTGGCTGATATAAAAAAATATATGGTACCAATCCGTAAACATTCTGAACAAAATGGTGTCGAAACTTTTCAAACTGGCTGATTCATGGAAAAGTTTTGGCCGAACAAAACAAAAATAAAAAATAAACAAAAACAAAAACAAAACAAAAAAGCATCACGAATTGATAACCTTTTTTCCTAAGTCGTTTAAGAGCCAGAATCAAAGCAAAGCATAAATAAAAACTAACACAAAATCGTCCAGGGCCATATGTCCTTGAATTACGCAATTTTTCGGTGAACGTCTGTGTTATCGGTGTGTGTGTGTGCCTCATCTACAAAAGCTCGCATGAGAAGTGAAACTTCTTTAGTCGTTGCCAACGTTTCTCTTATATTTCCCCTTTAACGTCACAGAAAACTTCAAAAAGATACTCTCACTAAAGAAGTTTAACTTCAAAAATCTCTGCGAAATTTAGACTCACCAAGATTTAACCTTTCCGCACCACAGGTCTCTATATCGCGAGATTAAAAGTTATGTTGCTGGTATACAGTATTATTTTATTGTTTGAATTTTTTAATAACTAAATCTTCTTTTTCCCGCAAATCTGTCAAACATTCCCTAGATCTACGAATTTTTTTCTAGACCTGGCAACACTGACTAGTTCTCTAGATCTAGTTACATAGTTGAATAACGTTGACTTTGCTACATTGACATGTTTCATTAAAGTCGGATATGGAACAGTTTAGCACCCAAACGGCAGTATTGTGACGGTAAGTTGATAACGCAAACAATCTAGTCTCATCTACAGCACACGGCTATTGTACGGAGCTGGTTTTACGCTTGGCTCAGCTATATAGCTCTCTAGATCTAGTTACATAGTTGAGTACGTTGACTTCACACCTGTACATAATGTGCAACTATGTTCAGGTGACGCATTCTAATCCTGTCCCCGACATGGCGCCATGCACTATCTGCATAAATGCATACTGATTAAATGGCCTCGATTAAATATATTACGATAAAGCAAAATCACTTCTTTCATTATACGACTGGTTTAGAAAGAACTACGGTAAATTTTACAGAGCAGTATAATATTCAATGGCTTACTCACTATAACGCGGTTCATTCAGTACTTTTTCGCTCTAACGCGACTCATTTGTGTCGCTATAGCGAGATTTACAATTTTATATCATACTGACCTTCATTCACGACTTTAACCCGATCGTACTCGAATAAAAAGTATTATCTTTGTATACTACTTGATAGTGCACAAAGTCTCTTAAATATCTAATACGTGACAGACAAACATAATAGCAGACAGAAAGTCCAGAAACACAAATATATAACGAAATTACAGACACAACAAGAAAAGTTGATAGAATTTATATATTGCCATAAATTAAACAAATTAATATCAGGATATTTTGTGGTGAACATAGTTTTTTACTAAAAAATAATAATGTCAGTTATTATAAATGCAGCAAAGTGGTGACGTGAGAGTTCCGCGACCATGAAATAGTGTAATATTGTATCTCCCGATCGCATTTCGAAACTTGTTGACATTGAAACATAAAATTTGGTAGATCTATCTAGTCTTCACAATTACAGGTAACCACAAATAAGTTTCATCAAAATCGGTTCAGTAGTTTCTGAGACAAGCTTCTCAGAAATCCATGAGATTGCCGTCTCTGATATGTTATTTAATACTAGAGAAAAACGGGTCTTTTCAGTGATCTGTATCTTTGCTCACTTTGCTCACTGTACCGGTTCAAAAAGAGCCCAGTTCTGAATATGTTACTGCAGTCTGCCACTGAGTTATCTAGTTCAGTCAATCATATCACGACTTGTATAGAATCAAGAATGCATAGCCAAACATGTGATGCATGAGTCATTTCAGCTGACAGATGCATCAAAGCAAGAAGTGATACGTAAGTGTAAAATGTGTTTCTGTGTGTTAAGTGTTTCACTGAGTTATGTGGATCCGTTGATCCGTCGGCTCAAAAAAAAGTGAGTCGGCTCTCACGGATCTTCTGTCGGAGTCGGCTCTTTGAACCGGTTCAGATCTGAGTTACCCAACTCTATTTAATACCTAATTATAATAGTAATTTTGAAATACGGAAATTTCGATGTACAAACCGATTTGGTCGTTTTGATTCATAGCGTCGATAGATATAAACAAATTTCGATTTATCTTCACACATTAGGTGCTAATATAAAGTTGTTCAAAGTAATTCTAACTTTACTATGAAGCAGGCTGTATCTACTGTAAAAATAGAGCAAATATGATAGATTATACTTTATATACTCGAATGGAATTTAATTTTAGAATAGTTTCTTAAGATTTTTCGATATTGGAAAAAGTATCAAACTATAAAGTAGTTTTCTCGGTTTCATTGTTTTTACAGTTACGACTAAAATAAAACTCAAGGCACACAAAAAATATGTAAAAAGAAAATTATTGGCTAATGTATCCTCAGAAATATATTTATATTCCTATGGATGGCTTTATTGTCCGAAACAATCCTCGAAAATGATTTGATAAAAAAATGCTGTACAATTTTCAAGTGATTTAATTTATCTGTTATTATTAATCATGTTCTACCAAGTGTCGAGTGAAAAATTAATGCAAATTATAAAACATTCTCCATGAAAAAATACATTTATGTGTACAACTTTCATGGTAATCGATCAAACAGTGTCGAAGTCTATTAATCACGGATATACCAATATCCAATTTTATATATTGATATATATGTTTTTTGTGGAACAATAAAATTCTAATTCCATAATGAAATATATTTAGATATGACACTTAAGGTAGTTGTCGTGGTTAAGGCACACCGTCAGAAAATTCTTAATTTTTGTATACTTATTAAGGACATGATAGTACAATTACCCTGAAAATTTGAAGTCGATCGACCGTATATAATCCTAGATAAATTCAAATAAAATTGGATAATTAACATTGATTGTATACGATCTCTGTAGTTCTGAACCAGTTTCTTATTTATAAAAAAAGAACTACATTTGTTATGAGTTTAAAAAAAATAAGAAAAATTTTTTGACCGTCTAATTATTTATAAATAACGGTTTAAAGTTCAACAATTTATAGAAAAGTATACATGCATATGAATACCGTATGGGTTACGTTTCCACGGGTACAGTCTTGCGTACAAATTATGGATCTCTTAGCTACAAACTAGTATACTTTTGTGGCGCGTATAATCTATAACTTTTTGTCAATATTGTACCACGACAACTACCTTAAGTGCTTTCATCCATTGTCATGTCAGATTCGTCTGATAGATAACAGTTAATCGTGTGTTCTTTATTCGCGAAACGAGATGGTTCTGTTGACAATTTTCGAAATATGAAAATGTAAACACGTTACCTGTATATTGGTGAAACGACGCCCTCCTTATACCAGATGACCAGATAAACTTTGTCGCCAGGGATGGGGGGTGAAATGTCGCACGGCAATTTGGCAACACCGCCCTGAACGGCCTGTTGTTCATTCACCATCACTGGAATCATAAAAATATCACCACTTAGATTTATACGTCCAAACTCCAAAGATATATTTTTAAAACGATATATTTCTACTAAATTTTATGTTTCTTATACACAATTTTAAAGTTAATTTACGTTAAAAACAATTTTTATTTCAATATTAATTATACCTAGTGATGTAAAAGTATCGATTATTTATTTTAGTATCCATTTTGGCCGGATAATTAACAGATAATTAACCGGCTATCAATAACACAAAATTGTGGCTTCCGGTTTCTCTTTCTCAGAACAACAAAAAGCAAAACAATAAAACAGTTTTCTATAGTTAAATTGAAAGAAATAGTTTATATTCGTAATGTATTGGTTACAAAATTAAAATTTTGACCAGAAATTACAATCATGGGCAAAACTTTTTGGCCACTTGTATTTTAATAATAAATATCCGCAGCTGTTTAAAATAAATTACCGCAGTTATTTAACTGGATATTTGACCAGGTAATTAACCGTTTATCTATTTTTTAATCAACAACTAATACTCAGCATTGTCGACTATAATGTTTTTTTTTAATTTTGTTTCTCTTAGCTACGTTTCAGAAACAAACGAATTAATTTTAATATTCAACATAGTTGTGAACAGACATATTAATATATATATATACATATATACATATATACATATATACATATATACATATATACATATATACATATATACATATATACATATATAATATTAATGTTTTATTTATTATAAAAGATAAATTCTAATACATATCAAATAGTCGATTATAAATAAATTATTATCGAAAAACTAGAAAAGTGATGAATCTGTCTAAGAAAATCACAATTTCCAAGCTGAAAGTAGATGTTCAGTTGAAAGTCGTACCAAATCTATAATCAAATCGAGGTTAGTTGGTTTCTAAAGCAAAGTGACAACGCCACGTCCCTATTTAAATAAACGTGTCAAATAAAAATTGAAAATGTAAAACGAGAAACCGCATTGCAGATTTTCTGTAACGCTTTAATTCCATTCAATTCAGTTTTTATTTTTATACAAACTACAAATACAACGCAAGAAAAAATAACTGTTAAAACAATGTGAAATTAAAATATATCATTATTATTATCAAATAAAATTAATCGCGTTTACATAGTACACAATTAAAAAATTCAATATAACATAACTGAAAAATATATTTAATTTTGAATATATTTATTACGTTAGCCGAATTAGTATATTCGGTGTACCTTTCGAATTAAAATGTATAGTATTTATTATAAAAATATTTTTTCAACACACTATAAGGCCAGGATTATTTAGGCCGGGTACCAATTCATGACTTTGTGAAAATACGAGACTCTGGATCGCAGAAGACAACCATCCAGTCCACGGACTGTGCAAATTAGTACAAGGAACGAAGACACTGGACCGGGTGATATAAAGCAATAAGCCCTAGAGGCTGTAGTGCTCTCGGCGATAAACCGGCTTCCATGTCAAAAAAAAAATCATGACTAATTTATCATTTTTGATATTTCCAGTTCTCGATTTAGAACCTAGGAACTGGGACTTGTAATAGAGGATTTATAGAAACGACACAATATAATAATTTACATACGTGAATCTCAAAACATAGCTATTAATGGAAGTTAATTCTGAAACTCGTGCTTGACTATGATTAAAAAAAATTTAGATAGGGGTGGTCCTAGTTGGCGCAAAGGTGCACCACGTCCTATACTGATTTTTGTGCCTCTCCTTTTTTATGCTGCATGTACTCGGCAAATAGTTTCTTATGAGCTCCAGAAGATTAACCCCTAGATTCCAGCCTCATCTATGTAACCCAAGATGGTTGTCTTCCTGTAGGTTAGAGCCTCACATTCGACCACAATATGGGTGGCTGTTTCATCCTCCACTTCAAAATCAACCTCGTATTGAGTCAAAACGAAATTTTTATTTTTCGCAAAATAAAAATTTCGTTTTGACTGGCAATTCCTGATCCTCTATAGTCCAGGGGTCTCCAAACTACGGCCCGCGGGCCAAATGTGGCCCGCAGCAGCGGATCGAATATGCCCTTTATCTGGCCCGTCATAATTAAATTGAATATCTTACTAACTGTAATAAGCAACATAGATAGGACAATTACATATTGAAATGAAAAAAGAAACATAACTTTATTATGATCAATCAGACTTATGTAGCTGTGACTTTCCACTGACGAATGTTCGCAACGGAAATTGTCAGCAGCGACTTCAAATGTTCATCCGTTTATTTGGATCTGTAAATATTTTGCGCGTAATTCAAAACTATATTGATGCTACGATGAGCCCAGGGCAGATGGGATAGGCCGTGGCCCTTGAGAACTAGTAGAGCACTCAGTGTGGCCCTTACGCTAAAAAGTTTGAAGACCCCTGCTCTATACTTTAAATTACTACTACATAGTATTAATTCCTGCTGTATTCCCATTACATGTGGGCTGTTTCTTTGGAAAGCGTGACCGGACAAAAGCCCAATCAGTTTCCTGAGTGTTGACATGCTGATTCTAATCATGTCGTCAATAAGCCTTGGAGAATGATCTGCGATCATTTTCTTCCCATGTTTATTACCTGAAACCAGGTCCCAATCTGAGAGATGTTGCTCGCAGGTCAATCTCGTAAGCCTAAGATAGTTATTCTGTGTGAGTGGAACAGACTTTCCGTAAACGTAAGCCATCGAAAATTTCTACTATACTTGCTTCCATAAGTCGTTGTCGTTTTTGCATTTTGTACAATCGATAATGATTCATTCTGTATACAAGCAATCAAATTTTTGTATGTATTTCGTTAAACACGTTATCAATGTTGCGAATAAAAATTGATTTGTGTTGTAAACATTAACAGGTAACGTAATTACAGCGTTTATGTAAATTATGTTATTGCATACATTCATACATATTAAACTAACAGATTTCTGCTCAAATAAATCATAATTGGTATTATTAAAAGCAAACAAAAAATCAAAAAAACTGATTGCATCAATAAGCGATTGATTTCATTTAGTAAATTATTACTTTATCTATTTGATACCAAAATAAATAAACGGTTCGACAGAACCTTTCCATATTTTAGAATTTACAGCCTCATCAACTACGTTTTTTCACAGGAACTAGTGAAAAATTTAATTAGGCATTTTAGAGAAAAATATTATTTTCCAGACTTTGTCATGTTTTTACCCAATGCATACTTCAACTAGAGTTGTTATGAACAAGAATACTTTGTAAGGCTGAAAACTATAAGTAGTCAAAAAAGTTAACGGAGTACCTGCCTAAAAACTGAGCAGCAGGAATTTAAAAATATTTGAAATCGTTTGCGTTTTCTTATGGATTCAAATCCAGTGTAAGACCTTTATTTCAATAGCTGTTTCGAAGCATCTGTAATTAGAGATGGGAAAAACGGGTCTTTTTAGTGATCTGCATCTTTGCATCAGGATCCTGTATGTGAGCCGGCTCACTGAACCGGTTCAAAAAGAGCCGAGTTCTGAATATGTTACTGCAGTATGCCACTGAGTTACCTAGTTCAGTCAATCATATCACGACTTGTATAGAATCAAGAATGCATAGCCAAACATGTGATGCATGAGTCATTTGAGCTGACAGATGCATCAAAGCAAGAACTGATACGTAAGTGAAAAATGTGCTTCTGTGTGTTAAGTGTTTCACTGAGTCATGCGGATCCGTTGATCCGTCGGCTCAAAAAAAAGTGAGTCGGCTCTCACGGATCTTCTGTCGGAGTCGGCTCTTTGAACCGGTTCAGATCTGAGTTACCCAAGTCTATCTGCAATAGTTATTATTAAATTACTGATTAGTAAAAACTGTAAAAAAACCAAAAAAAAAAATCTGTAGGAAATTTTGAAAAAAAAATTCTATATGAACGTTCTCTTAAATATTATCTTAAATAAATAAAAAGATGACTCGCACAAAACAGTTTTTTAATCAATTATAAATAAAAATATATAAATATATATATAATATTTAAAATCTGTTCTTTAACTGCGTGACTTCTCAAAGAACATAGAATTTACATTAAGAGATAATTATTTATTTCCGTCTTAATATACCTACCACCAGGCTTGAATTTTGATAAAATTGTTAATAAGTACATTTACCTGTGCTTATTTCATTTCTGTACAGAAATGAACTCATTTCCTGTGCAAACACTAATTAGGGCTGTTTGAGTACACAAGATGAACGCCATTCATCATAAATAAATTATAATTTCATAAATTCACACAAACATTACGACAGTTTTCAATTTTACAATGAGATAATCTTAGCATGCGTATTGCGTATAATATACACTTAATATATTTTGACAACTAAAATTAACAATTAATTAAATTGTCTTTTACAGACAAATAATTTTAAAAAACAACCAAATACATTCTTCAGATTAAAACTACACACTAGATAGCGCTAATCAAATGACTAATAAAACAAATCCACATTGAGTTTAAATGAAGCCGACAAGGACAAAAATAATAGTTTGCGACTTTTGTAATAGATACGCAAAAAATTGACTATATTTGCACATTTTTTGTACTTGGATTGTAATTATAAAGGATAATTATCTAGGCATGCAATTGTCTTTTCAAACATATAGAAAAGCTTTCTCGGTAGAACTAAAATCATCTAGTAATCAGACGGTCGTTGTAGTCTGCGAATTCAGTCGACCCTAGTTGATTATAATAATTGTATTTGTAAACTAATCATTCTTAAAATTTGAGGGGATTTGATTGTTTTTTGGGAGAATTTGAAAAGAATTCTAGGGAAAAGGTTTCTAGAGTTGGCAACACTGTACTCCACACAGAATTATTACATCAGTTGTTCTTATTGTTAGTTAAAACGTTGTTCGGACTTTTATTCAAAACGGTCAACGAAATGCTGTAAAAGTACATAAAAAACTGGTAACTTCCGCGGTTAGTCGTATATAATGGAGAAATATTACATGTAGACCATTTCATAACATGAAAAGGCAAGTTAAATTTATATCATGCTGCACATTGTATCAAAAGGTTTAAAACGTTACGTAACAATGCACTTGAAACGCTATATTCAGACCTGATTTCCTAGCAGAGTACATATTTTTAATATTGGAAGAAGCCAGGAGGTGACTTCGCTTGCACAAAAAAAAATCAGCCACTAACCCTTTCAGCCCATACAAGATCCTCCTCTTTTTATTGATAAGGCAAATACATCAATTACTGTAACGCCTTTATATAAATTCTAAAAATCTTAAGGGTTGAAGAATTGTAAATTAAGAGTTAAAATAGAAATTTCATTAATTATTAGTCATTACCTGTTCCTTTAAATTAACTAGTACTAATAACAACGCTTGGAATTGAACGGTATAGAGAAATAGTGAGAGGTACTGGGGATCGAATCCCGGCGGGGACAGATGTGGTTAAGATTTTTTCCTACTGCCTCTCGCAGAGATGCGGTAAATCATGTACTGGCCATCTTGTTGGGGTTCTCCATAGTTTCCTTCAATATTAATATCGAGATGGTTCCTTATTCCTATGCTCTCATTGTTCCCTACCTTATCCTAATTTCCTATAATTTCTTCCTTCGATCATTGCTATTAATTAATTTGTAGTTTAAAAACTCTAATTAAGCGAATGGCGTCTGTTATGACACAAAATCGACAAACGGATGCTAAAACCATTATTATTATTAGTGATGATGTTTACAGAAAGATACGACGGTTTATGCATAATAACAGGACGATCAGTCAACGTTTTCAAAAAGCAAATAAATAAAAAATTGACGTTTGAAAATGAGTGAAATGCAAATCAATTCTACTAAATTTAATTAACATTTATAAAGATAAGTTTAAAATACAAAATAAATTCCAAACGAATAATTTGTTTGTAGTTTGTAGTGGTTCATCGGATGAACTGTTCGTGAATGAATTTATAAATTACAGTATTTTAAGCAAAAAGCAAACAGTTGTCCATCATAGTCCTGCATAGTCATCATAAAGGTAAATTCACAATAAAAGTAAGTTAAAGTATCGTAACACAAAAATATAATTTAAATCTTTAAATTATATTTTTGTGTTACGATACTTTAACTTACATCAACACTGATCATCGTGGGAATCTGCTTTATTAATAACTAGCGGTCCAGTTCGGCTTCGCCTGGGTGTAAATGTAATATATAGGATATAAAAGATGAGAATCATTATCATTAAATTATCAACGCGTATTGAATTTGCGCGAATTCAATCGCTTTTATTAAAAATTTCAAAAATCGAAGAAAAATCTTATTTCCCAAAAAGAAATTTAAAAAATTCTGTTCATCCGATCGCTACCAAACTTCAGATCACCCGCTGGGCTAATCTAAAGATTGTCTGAAAATTTCATCAAAAATAGTCTACCCGTTTGGAGTCCATAGATTACATATACATCGACTTTTATCTATATAGATTATTAAAATGTAAAAAGTGGTTATTGTGACATAACGATAATAGTTGGACATATAGTGCCGCGAAGTTTTTTGTAGTTACTGATACGTTCTTTAATATTGTAGAACATACTTTTGTTACCGCAGCGCATGCGACGAAAGATGTTTTATGGAATTTTTTTTACACCTTGGGTTACGTTACTAACATTTTCTAGCAATAAATATAGCCTATGTTACTCAGGGTGAATGTAGCTTTCTAATGGTGAAAGATTTTTTTAAATCGGCACAGTAGTTTTTGAGTTTATTCATTACAAACATACAAAAATACAAATCTTTCCTCTTTATAACATTAGTGTAGATGGTATTTCAACCAGCAAAAAACCAAGAGGGAAAATTGGCCACACATTTGGTATATGATTCGCAATTCCAGGAAGTTTCCACGACGATTCCAGTCCCCACGTTAACACTTCTGGTCTGATTTCTCTTTACACCTCGGACACCAAATTCATATATATAGATAATAAAAAAGTAAAACATATACGTTTGTGCGCGCGTGTGTTTGAATAAACAGAGCCTTTTGTAGCGATTTGAATGTAAAGCTAAAAGCGTTTTATTTAACAAGTAAACATAAACAACGTACGCAGGACCATGTGTGACATCGATACGAAATAAAACCGTTACGGTTACAATGTTATGGTTGATTGTGATATTGAAAACATAATACGTTCGATGCGAATTGACTCTACAGGCTCTTTCAAAGTTCCATAAAGCTCTTTTCAAAGCTTTGTTCGAGGAGAATAGATCAAGCGCACAATATTGTACCAGATACGCGCGCAGTTCAAAACTGTACTCAGTGTTACCACAAACTAAGGTGAGACATGGCGAGAGACGCAAGACGAGTCTTGTTTCAAATAGTTGGGATAACAATAATTGAAAAACCAAGCCGTGGGCATCGGTGACGTAAGCAATCGACTCAAACAATCACAGACGTAACCATGTTTATAACCTCTTACTCCCAACCTTCTAGTATTCTAGTAATCTTGAGCTGTACTAGCTCGCGGGCGCCAGTTGGCATTCTGACCGGTCGGGTATGTCTCGGCTGGTTCGCTGGCCATGCGCGTATTATAATACTATTAGAAATACGCCGGTTACATGAGTACGAAGTTAATGATACGCGGAGCTGTCAACTAAATAGAATTCATGGATTTTCTTCTCATTAGTATATTTGCCATATGGCAAAATTTCTCGACGTTTCATAACCTCCTAAACACATTGACACCATTTTTAAAAATGGTGTGTGTGAGCGCGGGCAATAACTTTCGAAGGAGTTAATTGATTTTAACGAAATTTGACCCACGTGTTGAAATCCATCACCGCAAGAAGCCTATTTAAAATGGGCCTAATCGGGCTATTTTAAGGGTAGTTTTAGAGGTTAAAAATGTTTTTTGGCCCCAAAATACCAAAAAACTTCTCCGAATCGTTTCAAAATTGAAATTTAACCCTCTGGTAGTAATTAAAAAGTGTCCCTAAAATTTTGATAAAATCGGCCCGACAGGATCGGATTTACAAATTTTATGAAAAAACTAGTTTGCAGATAATGAATTATTTACTGAAAGGTGTATATAATTTAGTATAGAGGTTCGATTGATAATAATATTGCAATTAAGAAAAAAACATGTTATTTAAGGAGTGTATTAAGGAGTTTAATTTTTTATTTTGCCCAGAAATCAACTAAAGTTCGCATAATAAAGCCACACTGCCTGTATAAGCAAATGCACTATATTGTCGGCAGGGTTTTGGCACTGCGACCCGGGTTTTTTTTTTACTTTTTAACGAAGTAAAAAAAGCGGATGAGACGCACAATATTGTAGCAGATACACGCGCAGTCCTGCTTTAAACAAAGTTGCATTCAAGGTTTCTGGAAACTAAAGTTGGGCGTTAGCATTGTTGAAGGTGGGTCATGGACAGACGCAGGAGGGGGCGGAGGAAGTAGTCTTATGATTTCAGATGGAGTCTTTTTTCAGTTAGGATGACAGTAATTGAAAAACCAAGCAAAAAAAATGGATATTTTGTGGTAGCTTGTATAAACGTACACAAATACAATGTTTACAAACAACAACAATCGCTCATATGCGATGTTTCTGTGGTGCTTAAATATTTACACTGTTTAAAATACGCTTGTATTGCTTTCAGCTATGCTTCACTCCCCTCTAAAAAATGCAGTCTGAAAAACGATCAATAACGACAGATCACCATTTGACATTCCAGTAATACTGATTGATTTAAATGGGTCCACTCGACTCTAATTAGAGGACATATTATCATTTACCCAATATTCAAAGCTGTCGCAAAAAAAATCACATTTTTCTGTTTTTTAAGGTATTAGTGTAATAGTTAAACGTTTTTGTAAATTAATTTTTTTAGAATCAACGTAGGGTAAACGACTAGTCATTGGACAGAACACATTTTCATTAGCTATAATAAGAATAAGAACGATACTCATTTTATGAGTCAATCAAATCTGCTTTAGTATCGTTCTTATTCTTATTATAGCTAATGAAAATGTGCTCTGTCCAATGACTAGTCGTTTACCCTACTAAACGTATTATTGCTATAATAGAATTTAAATAAATACCATTTTTTGTGAAAAAATAAAAGATAAATACAAATAATTGATAAAAATATCATGACAACGATTTTTTATTTTGAATTTGATAAATAAATTCTATATTTATATCGACAGGTCACTAAATCTTGTGGCAACATCGATACAACCATAGTATGCAATTATGTAATGATTATTTAATTGCATGTTCAAGCTTAAGTAAATGTCATTATATGTTGCATAATAGTTTTGGTTACCCCATTTGAGTGGAGCGGCTATTTCTGTAAGTGATATAACACTGCCGGGCACTATGAACAAATAAACAAACATACGTGCATATCATTGAGGTAAATACATTGAGGAGCATTAAAATAAACAAATTAATACAAGAGAACTTTGAGAAAATTTCAAATATCTACAAATTTACTAAAAATTATAAACTAATTGTTATTATTTATTAATAATTATATGAGTTGAAAATATTAAAATGATTATTTATTGTTCATGAAAAACAATAGAGAAATAGTAAGACCCGTTGCACACGGGTCGACTGTTCCGCAATCTGAGTTTCAAACCAATTCATGATGCGACTATTTTACGATCGCTCTGCAATCGATTGAGGTTTTTTATCCGAACATGAATGCGACTGAATTTGAATTGGTAAAAATGGTTGCAACTATCTTACAGAAGAAAAATGTCGCAACAACATGCAACCATGCAACTGAAATTGCTTCTCCAACCTGCAAACATAAGCGTACTCATAGATGTCGCACACGACCAGTTTGAAATTAATTTCAAATCGGTTGTTATTTTGACGACCCACGTACGAAAGATCACAAAACGATCCCTGAATTGGTTTGAAACTCAAATTCAAAACTGTCGATTCGTGTGTGCAGGGCTTTAGGTTTTCTCCTAGCTTGAATTTGAAAAAAAATGGATTTTAAAATTATTGGTGTAGTTAAGTTCTACCTACCTAATGATTAACTAAGATATTTTTTTAATAATAAAATTATTTAGTGATTGCGTTTCGATAATGTAGGCTATACTTATAACGATTTTGTGTTTCACTTTGACCTATGCAATGTCAAATACCACTGTATTTTTTTTCTTAAGTTAAAAAGTGTAAATTTTTTTATTTAAGAAGGTAGTTGTTAGATTGTAAGCTTTATGTAATTTGTATTTATTACGCAATTTTTTTTATACTTTTTATTTCACTTTGAACAAAACTATTAATGTTAAAATTATCAAATAAAATGCTCTAAATTTATTTTAAACACACGACAATTACAAAAACCTTTTCCATTTATCGGACAGAAAGTATTTCTATGATTTGATTACCAGGCGATAAACAAAGATAGATCTAAATATGCGATTATAGGAAAACGCCATTATATTTTACGTACATTATGTATTTTTATCAATATATATTTTTTGAAAAAAAAAAAAATTTCAATATTGTGGGTTTGGGTATGTTTTTAGTAAATTTGAATAATAATCATCTTTAATTAACTAATAATAAGGTATTTTAAACAAATTTTACTTGCGGACGATTCAGTTTACAATTTCACGCGACATTTACACACAATTAAAATACATTTTGTAATTTCATTTTCAAATTAAAACAATACACTAGCTGTTTATGAAATAAATGAGCTAATTTAAGGTGAAGTCTGGATTAAATATCTAAGTGCCACTAGAATACTATGCAACGTAGCTTAGAATAATGCAAGTACTAAATATATTGTAATTCTAATTAAATTATTATTATTAATATTGTTAATACAAAAATAATGTTTTAGTATTTTAAGTTCCTAGTGAAAAAAATCGTGGGTAATCTTACCTAAACTTCGAAGTTAGTTATTACTGCTTCAATAAAAATGAGGTCCATTTTTTTAAATTTTCTAAACAATATATTCGCACTGTCACTGTAATAGTTTTCATTGTTCCAAAATTGTAAAAAAAATAACCGAAACACTAAACTACACAAACGATAATTTTAATCCATAACTGTTTCAATTAAAGAAAAAAACTACACCGAATGCAGTCATGTTTAAACGCGCAATTATTAAACATCACTTCAGTCGATAGGGCATTGCACACTGAATTAAACATTAAAATAAAAATTAGACAGGGTATATTTATGTAACTGTTTTTGAAGGTCATTTTTATGTCTGAAAGGTTATTTTGTGTGTAAATTAAAGTATTATTATAGATTGTATTATAATGTAGATTTAAAATATTTAAGAATGCGTAGAAAATAATAATATGACCAAGTTCATAAAATGTTCCTAAGAATTCATGTTTTATAGTATATTACACCACACGGTCAGAAAGTTGAAATTCCTGCACAGTGCAATACATGATGCCCTGAGTTTCGCCCCGGATAACGTGTGTCGCGCAGTGCAGAAATTTATACTTTTTGGCTGTGTGGTGTATACTATTTATACCCGGTCGAAAGTACGTACTTTCCTATTAGTGTGCACGAAAAAACTGTTTTGGCTCGCAGTTACAGATGGCGTCCGAGTAATTTCAGCAGTGCATAAATGTTAGACATTCTGCTTTAAAATCGAGGCCGAAAGTACATGCTTCCAACCGACTTTATAGTCTTCAAAGACGTACAAGAAATTGACACGTGAAAAACGTTAGTTTTTTACATCAAGGAATATAGTGCAAAATACCAGGTAGTATTATTTATTAACGCAACACTAACTTCTATCATCTTCTTATTTCATTGTTGAGACAAACTTCTTGTGAAGCTCTCAAGTTTAAGTATGCAGTGAGGGGTTCGTTTATGCAAGAGTGCGGTGCCGTACATTGTCGATGGCAGGTGTAGTCAACCCCTGTCATTGTATAGCTTCCGTATTAAATTTGCATATAGTATTACAAAGTTTAATAATTCTGACATTTTTTTAACATTCCTTTCTGATGTATTTTGCTGTACGTAGGTATAGGTTCAATATTAATGGAACCTAGAGGTGGGACTATAAAATCTCGACATATCACGTAATTTTCTGTATTTAGATTTTTGATTAATGTATATAGATATAATTTATTTACATACGTTTACGCTAAAACACACAAACAATATATCTGTGTAATATATACAGAAAGAATTAATTTCACTTTGATATCCTGAAGATAACTTGGTGCAACCGCAGAAATTTAACTGTATGGGCAAAATAAAAATAAAAGAATAGTTACTTCTTACCACGACAGATTTATTCAGTGGATGCACATTTCGGGAGCTAATTAAGCTCCCATCTTCAGCAAAACACTAAACATAGCTTAGCTCTCGAAATGTACATCCACTGAATAAATCTGTTGTGGTAAGAAGTAACTATTCTTTTATTTTTATTGTTCCAACCACAGTGCTCTTAATATTTATATGGGCAAAATAGTTTTTCAAATCGAATTGATTTCGTTTGATTCGATTGAGTAAATTGAACCAGGATATAAGTTTTCCTTGCCTAGTTTACAGTCTAAGGAGTTTGTTTCATAACTACAATAATTGAATTTGCATGTTACTCATTCCCAAAAGGTTTGTGTTCCACATCTACTTAGAGGTTTCCGTTAAGAATAAGTGATACCATCTGTTCCCCTCCTGAAAACGGTTCCGGTGATAAATGTATGTGCAAATATCCGTTAGATTTGCATAATTCGATTTCAATTTTGTATATTATAGTAAATATTGACATAAATCTTTTAAATATATTACAGAATACCGAGCTGGGTAGTGGTGACAGCACTAGACTCGCATTCGGGAGGTCCGGGTTCGAATCCCGGCGGGGGCAGATGTGGCTGGGACTTTTTCCTACTGTCTCTCGCCGAGAATCGGTAATTCCTGTACCAGCCATCTTGATTGAGGTTTTCCATGGTTTCCCTCAATTAATTCCAGATAAGGCCATGGCCGCGATTACCTATCAAACTCCTAGTTCAAAAATTACCTATCTTATCCTAATTTCCTATAATTCCTTCATTCGCCCATTGCTATTACATAAGTTGAAGTTTTAAAAATGTAGAAAAATAACGGGTAGTGTGGTAGATGGAAAATAGTAATGGTGCGAATGGCGTCTATTATGACATAAAGTCGAGAAACGGACGTTAAACGCATTATTATTATTATTATTATTATTGTTATTATTATTATTGTTATTATTATTATTAAATATATTACAGAATTGACCTAACAAATTTTTCTCAGACAGTCTGACGCAAGACAATCCAATATCGGAGTTCTTTAAGCCCTGATGATTCACACTGCAATATTAACAAAACGTTGACAGAAATATCTTAAGGTAGCATTCTGTGGGGCTAACGTAGCTCATTTCATCCTTTCTGTCACGGGTGCAGTACATCACACTACACTATTAATCGTATAAAATACAAAATCAACTTTGACGAAATGCCTGACAAAAAAAGTTGCTGGCTCTCGGCCTATAACCTAAAATAAATGTACTCATTATTACCTAATTGATTTCTGTGATTTGGATATCATAAACTATGTTTAATGAATTAATAGACTATGGTGTATTAACTATTAGTGGATCAGAAGCAATTAATTAGCACCGGAAATTTAATTAAGATAATTGAAATCATTACGTTCCATTTTCTGAGTTTATAGTTTCATATTTATAGGCCATTTGGGAAATCATTTTATACAAATCGGTGCACAACTGTATCTACGCGGATGTATTGTTTAGGGATGGGTGAATGTCACTTATCGATATCTGTATAACTATCCAATTTTTAATAATAAACAACATAAAACATAATACAGAATATACGATAAAATAGTTTTATAACAAGGAAAATAAACATCTTTTTTACATATTTAAAACCCGTCTAGAATTAATCATTTTAATACAATAATATTTTAGCACATCATTATTCCTAGAACTTTTTCCTAACAAGCTAATATTATTAAGCATATATTGTAGTCCAGTCTCGCACTACTAAATCCTTGAAGCGTTTGTTGGATCACACTTGGGAAAATTAATTTTACTATAGATATTTCAAGAGATATTTGAATTAATTACATTATTAATATCAAATTCGTTAACACGTTGACTGCCAACTACGAGATATCTCGTGGTTTGTTTACTTGCCCAAGACACCTACTACGAGTTATGTCGTCCCTTCATTACTTGCTATATTTGTACAGCTACGAGAAAAGTCGTAGCATAACACTGTAATTACGAATAGATTACCTCAGGAAAGAGAATAAAAAAAATTAGGTTTGGCTTAAATGAACAGAAAAAACACTTAAACATTAAAAAAAAACGTTTCTTAAGCCTTTTGATTAACTATTAAAGTTTTTAAGAATATAGTTTTTAAGAATAATGGCTTTTTAGACCGGAATCGTGAAAAATTCCGTGGCAGTTACCGTGTTTATAAGTATTATGCTTCAAATATTAATAAAGATGAATAAAAAATCTGCAGTATTTGTGCTTGATATAACCATGCACTGCTTAAAGCTGTCGGAACGCTCTGAATTTTGTTTGTGCTGAGACCCAGCGATAAGGGGCGAGGTAGGCAAAAGACATATAGTGGGTGTGACCTTCGTTAGCTCTGTCTCGCTCAAATCATCCGCACGTTTCAATTTTTGGCTGATGCCAACTACGAGGCTAAAAAACCTTATTGCAAGGGTGCCGCTGTCAATTGATTATTCTAATTTTTGGAAATATTTTGAAGATTTATAAAACTTTTCTGAAAAAGGAAGAGTCACTTTAGGTTTGTGATGGAACAGTTTTGTGAAATAAGTACGAATAAGGTCATATAGTGTGACATTGAAAACGTGTGTTTTTTTAGCACAATTAGTGCCAACTTTTTTCTAGTAAACCGTACATAAATTACAAAAGCAGTTCATTAGAGACCTAGATTTGTCCTTTATCTTCCTTATAGAGAAAGAATTTTTGCAGAATGTTGACGAATAAGTCTACAATCAGTTGACAGTCGAAGCTCTATTTTTGGCTTTAAATTCACAGCGTTCCGACAGCCTTAACAATTATTATTCAAAATCATATTAGAAAAATTACCGACGTCCGTTCATAAAAAAGTTAAATCAAACAGTTGTTTGAAAAAACGATCGTGGATCAAAGCACAAGGTGGTGTTATTATTAGATAAGGAGATAGTCGAAAACAAAATGTAAATTCTAAAAGTGAAACATATAGACTGAAGCAAGCAGAGACGCCCTATAAATTCAACATTCGACGGACGAGACAACCACTTAACGGTAGAGACCTTTATAAATAGCACAGAAGAGAATAAGGAGGATTGCTCATAGTCCTCAAGGAGGTAGGAGGAGGATACTCCGTGACCACTCTTTCAATAAAAGCCAACGAGGATTGATTTCGCAACGAGGAGCGCACTTACTGATTTCTGCATTATACGGCCAGTGAGTCCAATCTTTAGCCGAGACCCTAAAACAACATCGGCGGCTGGTCACAGAAATAAAACGTTTAAATGATGAAAAAATCAAACCCACATAACATTTGATTGTAATGTGTGACTGGCTGTTATGCCTAGAGTTTTTTGTGCCGTAAACCTCCAATGTCAAATTAAAGTAACAGCAGTTGAATGTTAAAATAAGATAAACAATTTAAATGAATTTGAATATCTTCGGCGAAATATAAATTTTAATTAAACTATCTTTAAGTTCTGTAATAGAATTTTGTTTTTCATTACGAAAATTAAATAGTATAAATGTGTCATGGGTATGTGGACAATTCAATGTTAAAACAATTAAATAATTATTGGTATGCGACGTTTAGTCTTTTTATTAAGACCTTATCAAGCAACTCAACAAGTCAATTATTATATTGCTAGTCAATTGACTTGTTGAATTGTTTGATAAAGTCTTAATACAAAGACGAAACGTCGCATACAAATAATTGTTTAATTGAATTGTTCAAACACCCATGACAATCTTATAATTTATTAATTTGTTTCGATGTGAATTGATGATGAATTGAATAGATTTTTTATACATTTTAGTCGAAGTTTAATATATCTATATTTCAAATATGTCTTTTCGTTACCAATTCGACACCAACATTGGCTTGTAGAAACCAATGTACATAATTAGTAGTTAGTTCTTAATAAAATATACTGAACAATAAAAAAATGATTTATCGGGAAAAAGAACTTTTTAAGTAAACACTTATTTGTTAATTATTTCCTGTCCTTTTTCCCGACAAATCAATTTTATATTAATTACCAAGGACAAAAAAGAAAAAAAAGTCAATATACTGAACAATATTGGACTAAAAAATGAGCTTATTTAATGCTCTTGTAATTTTCAAACGTTTTGTCGACATTTTTCGACTTTCTCAAGTACTGTGAAAAATAAAACACAAACAGTAATTACAATTTTTTTATCGGCATTTGTTGTGTACAAATTTTAGCCAATATTTACATTATTAAGCCTGAAAATTAGTTGAACAATAAATAAACACATATGGATGTAAATCAACAATCTATTGTAAAATATTTCTGTAATAAAAAAAAAATCATATTTGTGCAATACTGCGCCTACACAATTTTTACATTTTAACTAAACATTTTTTCTTATATATTTTCTTATATATACATGTTCATAGGCCCTGATGATGTGAATATAATTCTCGAAACGTTGGCCATTAGCGAAAATTTGGTAAAGCTTATTTATTTATGATCCTCAAACCAAATCTTCCTTTACTGTGACATTCTATTGGATCAACACCACCATATACGTAAACATTTTTTCTTAGTTTTTAGAACGCTACGCCGGTATCAAATAGGTTCAACGTTTACATAAAAAATATTCATGTATTCATAACATTACTAAATAAAATCAAGATAATTAAATAGAGGAACAAAATATATATATGAAAAACGTAATTCTGCTCCTATAGTTTAATTCTATCCTCCATGGTTGAATCGGCTATGAGACTCGCCAGTTTTCCTAACAGGATCGGCATTTTTCCAGATGCATTCTACTATAATATTTTGTCTAGAACGAGTTAAAATTCTGTCTCTTCTCATACATGTTGTATGTGACACGATTAGAGTGTGTGCAAGTTGAAGTGGCACAAATGGGGTCGTCCCACACATCAAAATTCTCAAATTTTGGACAGTAGACATTAGTCCTCATACATAAACATATTTTCTCGGAATCCTAAAAAACTGATGGATTATTAGGGGAGCACAATAGACCTTAGAGGTCGCAGTGTCTATACCGTTTGGCCTCTACCTTTAATTGTAATTCTAAAGCCTACTTTTTCATAGATATATCGTTCCACCTAATTCCAAACAAGAATTAAACAAATTTTTATATATTTTTTAAACGCTAAACATGAACCGCCTATAGAAAGAGATGTATATAAATTACTGCCTTATGATTCGCACAGATCAATGAACGTGACACAGTAGATCTATGCTTGGATTTGAAAATTACCTTAAATTGTGATAATATAATTACAGTTTTTATACACGCAAGAGCAGTCTAATGTCGCTTTCAAACTCCCTGTCATGTACAACATTAGATTGTTTTTACACAAAAACAAATGCTTGATCTACACAGAAAAAGTACGTTTTTCAAGTCAAATTTTGATTAAAATGCGTAGAAAATTGTCGTTTCGAAGTAAAAATTATGCAAAAAACTATGTTAAATACACGTATACACAGTTTAGAAAAAATGTAATTTCAATCGATCAATTATTTTTCGAACAGAGTCGAATTAAAATTCTACAATGCTTTTCTTATAAAAAAAGTGCGTGTTCACAATCTAAGGTCATTGTCAAATCAAATCATTTGACAATCCTTTCTGCAACACAGCAATAGTCAGTCAATCACAAACCGATAAAACATCATTTCTGTAGCGGAACAATTCTGTGTTTTAAATTCAATTGAAAATACAGTTTTGAGATTTTTTTCCTTATAGAATTTTTATTTTTATTTAAGTTTTCGTATCGAATGTTGTGTAGCAACTGTCTAACTTATCACATATATGCATTACGTAATAATGTCTGATACATGCAAAAAAATATTTTCTATATCACTGCATTTTTTAGTAATTTATGTGACATATTATTACTTAATGTTATTCCCTAAAAATATTAAAACATTTTCCAGGCATGTGATAGAAAGAGAACGAACTATTACTTTATCTGCTAGTTTTTATCGCGTGGCTTGCTGCCAAATTTGACATTTGAAAGGAAAGTATTTTTCAAACTACATAATATGTATGTAATATTATCTACTTAAGATTTTTGAGACCTGCGAAATCATCGTTTTATGTTCTTTCCCACAACGATTACAGATTAATCTTAACGACACTTGAGAAATTCAACTTACGATCGTTCTTGAAATCATTTATAGTTACGTTGTTTTCAGATTAATTATTTATTAACCAGAAGGTTAAGGCGCGTGTTGAAATGTTTATGTGAAGTCCCGAAAAAAAGATATTTGATTTCTTTCTTTGTGGTAATATCTTAATTCTGATGTAGACCAAACACTATGAAGGAATGAGCAACCGTGCCAAAAAAGAATTTTGTGCAATTTTTCAACGGTTAATACGACAAGTAATACAAATTTTTATGCCAGCATGGCTTTTAGCTTTGAATCTAGATTTAAAAGATTGCGCACACCTGTCAAGCATAAACCTACAATCGTTGAATCCTGTATATAAAAGAATTTAATAAAATAAAAAGGAATTTAATAGAAACTGCACAAAGTTTTAGAATTTGTATTATAATAATAGAAGCACATAAATTATATACAAACATCTAAAAGTTAACTTTTATTGGTTTTAACAAACACAAAAATTAGTATAAAATATTACGAAATACAGATATAACCGACGAGATAAAATTTATTACTTTTAATTAGGTTAATTTTTTCGCGCAATGTACGTAATTAATTACTATGAAAAATTTAAATGATATACGGTGCTAATTATTTATAGCCAATTAGGCACATTTTAGTAATAAATTATAAATAAAAGATAACGATCAAACAATAAATTTCTGTATTATCGTTAAAACACTAATGGGTGGTCTAATTAATCAGAAAAGGTTCGACAGATTGTGTTCAGAATAAAAAATTGACAAAATAAAAGTTAATGCATTACCGACGTTATTAACAAGGTTTTTTATTCATTCAAATAAGTTGTTTATGCTTGATATTATGTATTAAGACCACACAGAATCTCTTAAAAAAAGTATTAACGTACGTTTTCAGAGTTTAGAGAAAATTGTTTCAATAATTACTATTGTTCAAATTACATAATATACTTACACAAAGGGTTATATTATATTATAAAATGGAGTCGTTCTATTCACAAGAAGTTTTAAAGGATTCATACTGTCTCAAGTTTGTCTTTCTGTATGTAGAAATTAAAGTAAGTAAGTAAGTAAGTAAAAAAAAAAAAAAAAGGATATAGAAAAAATTCCAAATTCTTCGGTGATTTTAAGCCACTAACCATTTCTTGTAAAGAACATTTTGCAGTTTACAAAAGCCTACCTTAATTTTCTGTACGATCATTATGTACCGAGTAATTAATTATCAAATTCAAAAAAGACTTTTTTGTTTTAATCGACGATAACTCAGCGCCAAATCATCATACAGAGCATTCAAGAAGGTCAAATTAAAGCTAATTGAATTTTCTAAAAGAGTTTCATAGTGACATGATTAATAAAAATTTACCAAAGCCCATAGAATTAGAGCGTGTTAAACACGATAAAAATTGGAAACATTTTTCTTCATTGGTTTTTGTACGATAACTCAAAAATCGCTTACGCTAAAAAGAATTTAAGATCCAGATTCGAAAACGAGACAATTTAAGCTACGATTTCCTTTTTTTTTTATTTTTTTTATAGGACCATTTCCCTCCAAGTTACAGCCTGTTAAAAATCGCCGAAAAATTTGGAATTTTTTTATATCCTTTAATTTCTGCGACTAGTGTAGTAACAGAAATCAGCCTAAAAAATTGTAAAAACAAATAAATATTCATTTTTTAATAAGTCAATGATTCGTGCAATTTGCCATATCTCCAGGAAGTATAAGTTAAAAAATTACAAAAAATATACATTTAGAATTAACCTGACAACATATAGGTTCTGTAGAGGTAGAAAAATTCCACTAAAATATGAATAATTTATTGTTTCCACTTTTCATATTTCACAATCATACTTTTCACTGTTGGCTGACTTAATCAATCAACGCTTTTCCGCATGATCTTAATAAGTCAATTTACGTATAATCTTACTAGATGTTTCTTTGGTCATCGCACAGGATCAATTAACATCGATGTCATGAATATTTGTACATAAAAATGTAACCAGGTAGACAGGCAAAAACCGCTGTGAAAAGCATATATCTTTTTTTTTCTAAATCATATAAAAAGCTTAAACCTGCGGGGCGAGTGTAATCGGGTGCTTGCACTGAACTGGCGCGCCGGTTTTAAGAGTTGAACAGAATATTCTACGCGGGAGGGAAATAAAATGGCAGCTATTACCAAACACAGTGGTCGTTGTTATCTCTAACAGCGCCAGGTACCTTCAGAATGAAAGATTATATCAAACACGTATCACCTAACAGGCTAACAGTGTCTACACTTGGACCAATACAACCAAATATACTCGGCTACCTCCAAAATTCTTGTCCAATGATTTATTCTCTACATTTTAACACGCTTTTATTCGCTTCACCTGTATGTTTGTGACGGAATCTTTGAACGTGCAATTTACCCATTTCAAAACGTCAGATTAAACTGAAACTTTGCACACTTATCAAGGACCGATGACAATACAATCATGTAATAAGTTTGCCCCATTAACCTGACCAGAACCTTCAGGATAAAAAACTTGAACTACATCAAAGCAAGTTAACACGTTGCGTTCCCTACCCTATACTCAAATCCAATATTGTTTTTTAGACTTATAATTAAAATTAGAGTTTAAGAAAATTAAAACATGCTTTTATGAACAAAAAAATGCAAAATAATTTGACAACAAAATTAGCTTTACTGTAATAAATGTTTCATTTACTAGCTAATTGTAAACGTAGAGCTATTATGAAAATTTAAGTAGATAGCATCCCACGCTTTTTACAGTAAAACTAATTTGTGATCAAATTATTTGGCGTCTTTTAGTTTATAAAAACGTGTCGTTTTAGTTTTTTTAAAATTTAATTTTTTTGTTTGATTCGATTACGATCACTGGAGAAGTTTTCAGTTCGAACGAGCGGTCTTAAGCACACAAAATTTTTATTTAATCAACAGAGTTGGTTTCGAGAAAACAGCATCTTTCTATTTTTATCCATTAATAAAATAATGTTGTAGCTCATTTTAAGCAAGAAATAAATAGTAGGGAATTTTATTACTGGGTGTTTACATCGTCACCAGATTATCTGTCGTGGATTATATACCACATGCCTACTGGCTGCTCTAGGATTAGTTAGCTTGTACAAACTGTACATAAAGTTCTTCACACTGAACAGATTATGTTGTTATTTCTTATACACAATAAATCTCAAGGGACTACTGTATATAAATGTCCAAAATCTAAACTCACATTAAGGCGAAGGACCTTTTATACACATACACAATCTAATATATTATTACAGTCGGTCGTCTTTGTCTATTGTTTGTCGGGTCAATTGCATCTGTCCTTGTCCAACTCATGTCTGTGTTGTTAAGAACTACAACAGTAGCGCACAAGCGACTCGAGGCCATTGTCGTTTCGGCTGGTTGAGAGGCGAAGGTGGAAAGGGCATAGCACACAAGGGCTGAGGTCTGCTGGCTGCTGCTTTTGTGTAGCACTATTACTGAACACAACTCTCTCAGACGATAACGAACACTTCTCAACGACATATTATGTAATACGAGTGGTGAACACCACGACTTTACGTATACTGTATGTTTCAAGGACTAAACTAGATTTTACCATTCATTCAAATTCAGGGAGAGTTCTCTAAGAAGAACGAGCCGTACGAAAGAGATTCCCATCACAATTCTCTATGAGAACGACACCTAAGAAGAAGCACGGTACAATATAACGACACACAAATAATTAATTAATGTATGTTATGTAAAAACTACTAACCGAAACTCCCAAATTCGCGCTGGTTGAGTTATCACTTACTCCACAGAGCCCCTAAATAGACGTACTTCCTTTTCCTATAATTTGGAATAGTACTACATCTATTTTAAAATTGCACAAAGGTGTTCGAACCAAATCGTTATCCACAAGCTACTCAATTTTTTTATTTAATCCAAATTATTGTTGAAGAATCGACGAAACGTCTTGTAGAATAGCTTCTCGAACACGGGTACAAATCCTTTTTCCTGTCTCACAAAACTCTACACAAATATATATAGTATTTATACGTAACATAAAAGTTATACTTAGTATATAAAACTATATTTATTTGTGTAGTTAAATAAGTATACCTGAAAAATCACAAATCTCGATTCAAGCAGTTATTTTTTAACCGGTTCGTTGTGAAATTCTGCGATATCGCGCAATCTAAGGTCATTTTCCAGCGTGCAACCAAAGCTATTGTCTGCTTTACGTAGAGGAAAATATTTCGTAGATATAAAATTGTCATTAAAATATCACGAGGCGATATATTGTGAGGTTATGCACATATACGTGTCAATCAATCAGCTGTTATACAGAAGCCATATTGATGACGTAGTTCCGCGGTTTGAATAGAATGCATTTCGTGTCAAGAGTTTATTCCGTGGACAAAATCAAATTAAACACGAATCGGCGATAATAATTTAATCATTTCCTTGTGACATTTAACGTCGTGGCATCAAAGCGCAGTCACAGATTTGTAACGTTTGTCAATTGTCAGCACTGCGAACGACATTAGTGTGGTGGCAGCAGTGGTCGCAGGGTTAGCCTTTAATAAAGGCGGTGAAAATGTAAAATGTAAGATGTAGCAGTGTACCCTTGTTCCAAATGCCGACAGCTGACAACTAACTAACGGATATGCTAAATTAAATTTTTAATTAGTAGGCATACTGCGCATTTTACCACTTTTTTGACTTTTACTTTTTGATAAATTACAATTTACATTTCGGTGACATTTTTACGTTTAAATTTTAAGATGTAAACTTATTTCAATTCAAATTAAGATATTTGTTTGCATCTCGAAGAAAATTTAATTAAAATGAATAAATCAAATTTTTCAAAAACTATGTACATCACCCTTAATATTTAATTATAACTTTGTGTGGACAATTTCGCCATTTTAAAAGTTAAGGCATAAGCCTAATTGACGTCCTTCTTATGAGTTGAAAATGAGTAGAGGTAATAGTCTTAATTCTTTAACGATTTAAAAGAAAAATTGAAAATAATTAATAATTAAAAACAAATTTCATAACAACAAAAATCTGTATGTTCCAAAATCAACCTATTTCAATTAAAATTCAAACCTCTTATAACAAAAAATATGATAGCGATTTTTTCCAATTTTTGTCCTCTTTTCTTTACATTTTATAATTTCATGCGTATGAACTACTGAAACCGATGTCTACGATATCCTAATAAGTAGAGAAAGATCATTAAGACAAACAATTTTTCATTAAATTTTTATCTATCTTAATCTATAAAACCGATACTGTTCCCATCTTGTCCTATGCCGATCTTTCAAAATAAGTTAATAAAGGCTTAGATCATATAAAAAACACATATAAGTGCGAGTACAATTCGCTGAGGGTTTCGTAGCGTTCGTTATAACAATACAACAGTTACTTTGTAAGGTTCACAATTAACACATCTTATAAAAAGCACGTAATAATACCCCATAGAATTAGAAATTAACGATTTTCGGAATTTTTCCTTCCTCCTTGCCAAATGCCAAGATTCTAAGTCAACGGGAAGTACCCGATATGTATTGATGAGGGACTTTTAGTGGGTTAGTATAAAAACAACTAATTTATAAAAGATCGTATCTTTTTGCATTATACGAGAAGCCTGATTTTTTTTTAGAGAATTATGGGGTTGTAAACCTTAGTATGTGGTATTAACTTGAGTTATCTACCCGTTCTTGAGAATTAGACCGACAAAAGTGATTCTATAAAGGTTTCGTTTTTTTAATTCTGAAGTAAGGAACCCTAAAAAGGAAGTTATACAGATTGAAGTACCGAACACAGAATAGTAGTAAGTCAAATATTAGTCACATCTTTGCCGTAGTTCAATTCCTCTACGAACATAAAAGTAACTTTTTGAAAAATGTATAATCAGAACCTTTTGATGTTAATAAATTATAAATATTTTAGAGGAATTAGGATCAAAGAAATAAAAGACAAATTATTATTTCACAACGTTTCGTATTAAATTAATACTTCATCAGGTGATCTAAAATAAAATAACAAGACAATTTAACAATCAATAATAAAACAAATAAATAAATATTAAACATACCTTAATTAATACGAAACGTTGTGAAATAATAATTTGTCTTTTATTTCTTTGATCCTAATTCCTCTAAAATATTTATAATTTATAAAAGTAACTATTTGTCTCTAACATTTATTTTTGTACTGGGATTTCACATGTGGTATTTTAAATACTCACTACGGTGATACCAGCTTTCACTGTATAGGTGAATTAATTATAATTTCACCGAATCTTATATAAATATTAATTAAAATAATTTTATTCGATCAGACCTAATTACTGTAAATGTAATATAATTTTGTCAGTTTTAAATTACAGTACTAAGGAATTGGAAATTGGTCGTTGGGTAATGTTGCAAATAACAGCATCGTTGCTACTAGCTATTGTCCGACTTGATTATTTTCTTATCTGTCTTGGTACGACTCACATGAGTTCACTTTACGAGCTTAATTAAGATTCACGTTTACGTGGTCACCCAATCTAACTTAAAGCCAGATGACTAGATTTCAGAATTGTACAGAGTGCAAATTTTGGAACATTGTAGTAGTAAGAGAGCTGGTAACGATTTTACTCATAGTATTTCCTCAAACTTGAGTTTTTGTAAGTTCATCTTGAACATAAAACTCACAATCTGGCAGCTCGGAGACATTTCGTGGGTGGACGCGGTCAAAGATGTCAAACCGAAGGTGTCACTAAATTTATTTCCTCATGTTTGAAATTTTCTGAGCGATAAGTTCAGGTGTCCTTTTTCAATTTTCTAAAAGAATTTTCAGAAAGTTCCAAACGGTGCAAAATGGTGTGAAGGGTCATACAATCTGGCAGCTCGGAGACATTTCGTGGGTGGACGCGGTCAAAGATGTCAAACCGAAGGTGTCACTAAATTTATTTCCTCATGTTTGAAATTTTCTGAGCGATAAGTTCAGGTGTCCTTTTTTAATTTTCTAAAAGAATTTTCAGAAAGTTCCAAACGGTGCAAAATGGTGTGAAGGGTCATTAATGGGTTTGAAAATTTTAAAAAATCGATTTTTTTATCTTATTAAATAGTAAAATATTTTTAAAATATTCTCCTAAAATTTCAAATCGATCCGAGTAAAATTCTAAGAGATAGACCCTTTGGAAGTTCCGCCCATCAGGCCCCGTCAGTGCAGCAGTGCAAACTTTAAACGCGTTTATCTCAAAACTCAATTTTTTAAGTCGGTGGACACGATTTCTCGAAAAGTTATGAAGAGATTTTGTTCAAATTTTGCACACATCTTTGAAATAACATTATCTAGTCATTGAACGAAGGATTTTTTTTTTCATTACAACTAATTTTTTCGAGCCAATACATGGCGAAAATTTGACCAAAAAATGTGTTTTTTTGTTCAAAGTCTGTCAAAATTTTTTTTCCTTCGTCCAATAACGAGATTTATCGATGTACTAACGAAATATTTTTGGTTTTTTTATTTTGGAGGAACCAATAATGAGTTATGCTGTCCACGGCAAGAGCATTTTTTTTAAGATGTCAAGGGAGATGAGGTGCCAACGGCTGAGTTTTCGGAATTTTTAAATAAAAATTTCACAAAATACTGTTTATATATGTATCTTTGATACGCTGAATTGTTTAAATAAAAAATATGATTGTATATATTAAAAAATAAAAGTAAAAATACCCTTTTTTGAACCTCTGAAACCCACCTAACCCCTTAATGATCGTTTTAGGTAAAAAAATCACCAAATTTTTTGGGTTCCTCGTTATGCTCCCTTCTCAAAGCAATTCATTAAAGTAATTTTTCAAATAGATAGGTATGCCACTGCCACCTTTTGAGTGCCTCAACGCCTCACATTTGCCTCTTCATCCGCTACCACTCTCATGGTAAGCTCCAGTCCCTAACAGCATTTGTTATCAAGCATCTATAATTTATAACCTGTTATTTTACAGAAATCTTCGTTCATAATCCTAATTTTATTTTTTTATTCTAAACTAAAAATCCAATCCCAATATGAACAAAGTTTCGCTATGCGCAAGAGTAGATTTGATTGTAATACTGTAAGAGGTGGATAAATGCGAGGACAGCTTACTAGTTGATGGTTGCTAAGCACCCTCTTGAGAATAGAAACTAGTCGAGTACCCGTGGGGAAACTGCTTAACAACTATGCGTTATTTAGTGTATGTGTGTTGTGTAACGTCCCACTTGAATACGGACCACCCACTGAACTTACCACATATAATCACATCTCTGTTAGAAATAGTCTGGATGTTGATGTCATGTCTGGTATATTACGGCAGCACTACAGAAGAGACTTAAAAAAAATCCAACCAATTGGATGACAGGGCCTTTCCATATTAACATTTGACATATTATGATAAATAAAATAAAATTACTGTCAACACACGTGGTGACGCGGGTAACGACTAATAAAAAAATGACATTTACTGCCCGTTTCAGTGGTTACAAAATATGGTTTCACCTGTACAAATTAATCAAAGGATGCTTGCCAACTACCTAAATAATTTATATTTGACAGATCTTCAAAACAAAGCACACCGTTTTTCTTATTTTCAAAATATTTCCCTAAGCTTTCATGGAAAAATAAATAGATTAATAAACCGTTATAAAAAGTATACCATCATTCTGCGCATGCGTCGATTTTCCCCGAAAACAATAGGGTTCTTCATATTTGCATAGTAAACCGAGCTGGGTAGAGTAGTGGTGACAGCACTAGACTCGCATTCGGGAGGTACGGGTTCGAATCCCGGCGGGGGCAGATGTGGCAGGGACTTTTTGCTACTGCCTCTCGCCAAGAAACGGCTATTCCTATACCGGCCATCTTAATTGAGGTTTTCCATGGTTTCCCTCAATTAATTTCAGAGAAATATCGAGATGGTTCCTTATTTGAGGCCATGGCCGATTACCTTTCAAACTCCTAGTTCAAAAAATTACCTAACTTATCCTAATTTCCTATAATTCCTTCATTCGCCCATTGCTATTACATAAGTTGTGAAGTTTTAAAAATGTAGAAAAATAACGGGAAGTGTGGTAGATGGAAAATAGTAATGGTGCGAATGGCGTCTGTTATGACATAAAGTCGAGAAACGGACGTTAAACGCATTATTATTATTATTATTTAAAATAAATAAAATTAAATGACTAAAAACAGACAACTGAAAAAATTTAATAACGATCAACGTTTGAGTTCGAATTTGGATCCAGGTCTTTAAAGAAAAAATATAATTAAATATAAATTATGACATATGAGAATTCAATTTATTGTTGTTTCACATTTTTTCTTTAAGAACCTGACGAAGGTTCAAATCCGGACGGAAATATTCGCAATAAAATTTTTTCAATGGTCGGTTTTTTGTCGTTTAATGTTATTTATTCTATTCCGTATTTATTGCAGTTCAGTGGACGTGTCATTTATTATGAATGCGGCGTCCAGAACTATCCAGCAGTATTTGTCACAATGTGATAGCTGATCACTTATCCTTTATTATACAACACAAAAGGATAATAGTGCTGCGTAAGTACTTCTAAAGCCATGTCACTTTTACTGCTCTCAGGAATGTTTGAAAACAAATTACATTATACAAAATGTTACTAGTGTGCTAAAAATGTATGGTACTCCGTTTTACTATTTAATCCCAGTATATTTTTACAACACATAAAAATTGAAAAAGAAATATTTCTAAGAGATTTTTTACGTGCCGACGTAATCAAAATACAATACTAATACGTCACGGCATAAATTTAAAGAAGAGATAAGAAAAATCACGAATTATAATTATGTTGCGACATAAATAAAATTATCTAAGATTCGTTACTTACAATATGGAACATATTTTTATTATCTTGTGACATAATAATAATAAATAATAATAATAATAATGCGTTTAACGTCCGTTTGTCAGCTTTTATGTCATAACAGACGCCATTCGCACCATTACTATTTTCCATTTTACCACTACCCGTTATTTTCTACATTTCTAAAACTAATAGCAATGGACGAATGAAGGAATTATGGGAAATTAGGATAAGATAGGTAATTTTTGAACTGGGAGTTTGATAGATATAATCGGCCATGGCCTTGAATAAGGAACCATCTCGATATTTATCTGGAATTAATTGAGGGAAACCATGGAAAACCTCAATCAAGATGAACGGTACAGGAATTGTCGTTTCTCGGCGACAGGCAGTAGGAAAAAGTCCCAGCCACATCTGCTCCCGTCGGGATTCGATTCCGTACCTCCCGAATGCGAGTCTAGTGCGTGACATAATAATAATTAAAAACAACTTAATTATATGTAGTCTCACGCTTTTTCGTGACGCCTTATCGTGACGCGTTACATTTGTTCTCGGCTAGGTCCCCTCGCCAACCCGCGATAAGGGACTTCGTTCCATGAAATTTTTTTTTGTTTTGGATTTTATAATAATTATCCTGCTACTATTAATTTACAGTAAAACGGCGTGCAATAAAAATGTGTATATGTCCGTAGTCTCATAGCAAAATTAGTCATTTTATAAAATGACTAGGCACTTAAAGTCGCCGTTTTTTTCTAATGTAGCATTGCAACAATGGGTTTATCTTAACAATTGTAACAAACTACGGTATTTTAAAAATTGTTTGTTTTTTGTAAGTATAAAAATTCACATGGATTACAAGTGTTCCACTTCACTTTTATGAGTGTAGTTATTTTCACAGTGTGTGGCGCGCCCTGCACATCATCTGTCAATTTTGAACTTTTATCCACTTACAGCAAATAATTTAATCTGTTTATAGTTAATAGAACACAGATTGATTACAAGTTTCTGTAATTTGTCTTTTTTCCACTTGTAAAACAACTCATATTCCATAAAAATGTTTCAACCTAGAATGAATAGGGTAAAGTCACCGGTTTTCGACCAGCTATTAGATCACTGTCATATTAATTCAAGATGGCGTTTGGTTCACTAGATCCGACTCAAATGTTGAGCGTCTATAATTTACATTTCATTCGATATACTTTTCTTGCAATTTTTTGTACCCTGTTTGAAGTAACAAAACTCGCTTTGCAGTGCCAAAACTCTGCCGAAAAGATGTATGATATCGTATGGGTTTAGTATGTTGACTTAAATTAATATTTAGATAAAATATAAAAAAAAAAATAATTATTGTCAATCCAACATTTGCACCAAATTAAACAAAACCGTATCAGCAAATTAATGTTTTCATAAAATTTGTAAGTCCGCTCTTGCTGGGACGATTTTTAAAAAATTTTATCAAAACATTTTAATCTTTACTAAATAGTTAAATTTTGAAACGATTATGCAATTTTTTTCGGCACTTTTAGACCCAAAAACATTTTTCAACCTCTGTAAAAACTGCCTTTAAATGGTCCGATTCGGCCCGTTTTAAAGCTTCGTGCGATGCTGGATTCCAATTAAATCTTGTAAATCGATTAAGCCTGTCACGTGTGTGTGTAAATATATATAAACATTTTCAAAAATGGCGTCGAAATGTTCAAAAGGGTATGAAACGACGAAAAATTTTGTTCTGACCCTAGGTCCAGCTGTTCGACCGCCATTATGTGTCATATGGCGAATACACTAATGAGCGTAATTAATGGTTCAATAGAATATTCTTAAGGTGACATTTCTAAGACCATAGACGCATGCAAGCGCTATCTATAGATATATAATTTGAATGTTGTTGTTTGGAGAATATGTAGAGGAACATGAAATAATAATTCAGTAATTATCGTGTGATGTACATACCTGGGAGTTAATAATTTATTTCATTATATTATTCCGATGATGCATTGCCTGTCATATTTCTTGTAGCGAGCTCACCATCTGCGAAATATGAACAATGAACAATCTCCAGACACAGTACAATCAGCTAACATACTAGAACACCTCGGTTTTGTACATAGGTTTGCTACCGCATGTACGATCTTACGATTGATGTACGGAGATAGTACGTCTGAAACCCAAAACCTTTGTAACGCAACATCAGGTTCTGCCGTCCTGGTATATAGACCCTTAAGACATAAGGAACAAACCCAGTGAATGAAATATTCGTGAGCCTATAGTCCAGAAAATGGTAAATAATCTATGAGAATGCATTCTGTTACCATAACATTTTTTTTGGAGATACCAGCTCGTCGAGGAGCACTCTCGGGAACTGACGACCGAGAAGCTACAAGAGTTCCAATCGCACCACCATATACGGAGGTTGTGCAAGAAATTGGTTTCGAGGAGAAGCCACAGATGGGGGAGGTTATCTCTGCAAGTGAGATAAAGGAGCTCTTGGGAATCTGGGAGAGAGTTTCACAGTTCGCGGAAAAGAAATGACACTTGCCTAACTCATTTATGCAATATTCTGAAAGGGAAGAAGAAATCCTTCGACATGTTTTTTTAAACGGCCTGCACGTGAAAGACAAAGACCAGTGAAGAGAAATACAGTGATGAAAATTAAGCGAAAATAACATCTCCACCAGCATCTTCCGTAAACTCGTCATTTATAAATACATTTTCCTTATTCAAAAACACGTAACAAAAACAACCGGGGTGAACATGTTTTAGTGTTATTAAAAGCTTTGTACGTAAACTATTATATCAACACCTTGTATATGTATATACGTAGTTGTAGGCTTGATACAGAATCGCAACACGACACTTAAGATTGGGCCCATGTTTCACAGCATGAATTAATCGTAGAAGACAACTGATTTTTATCGCATATTACGGTATGTGGTACATGTTTGATGTATGAACACTATGAAACAACTAAATTGCTTGCTTGACTAATTACTGACATACCTAATACTGCAAACATAATACATACACAAAAATTCGTCTGAAGAAGTCCTATACTTTCTACCAGCTATTAAACAATCACTCAAAACTGAACAAAAGAAGGACTGTCGTCCCTAAAGCACGACGATTGATCAGCTTACAATATCTCTATTAGCAAATGCATTCTATTGTCGACAGGGTTTTTGGCACTGCGACAGGAGTTTTTAATATAATAATCTTTAAAATAAAAATGTAACAACTTTTTGAAATACCCTGAAGAACAGCAGCAACTAGCAAATAGTAGTATAAATCAGTCTTTAAAGTTCATCACCGCGCTGTTACGTTATTGTATGAAATACATATCTCAGAACGTCTGCTTCACTGCCATAACACAAGTTTCTGCTACATGCTACTTCTCTATGTGCAGAATATCCGGAAGCATTATAATGTTATATTTGCAAGTTTCACTCTGTCTCCATCTCTGTCGTAATTTCGCGTGCTGTCTCTCTTAAATACATGCAAACATTGGAAGCCTTCGGGGTAACTGTTAAGATGTGAACCCAAAGGCATTATTATCCTTGCTTAGAAATATAACATTGTAACTAGTGTTTAAAACTTGGGCCAAATCAATCTTTTGGCAAAATAAATATTATTGCGATGTAACTATAAACAATAAATATGTTAATAATTAATAATTAATAAATTGAAAAGGACCAAAATTTGGTCGAAACGTTTTGTAAATAAAAAAATGTTTTGAACAGTAATCGCAAGTGGTTTCGTTTTGTTTAATAAATATGTTAGATTATCAATACATATAAAGAATATTAAGACCATCTGTGGTTGGAGACTATAAATAATAACAAACTATCCAATTCTTAACCATAACAATTTTATTATTAATTAATGATCTGTGTTAATGATCCAGTATTTAGACCCATAAATTAAAATAAATTTCAAGCCAATGAATAAAATATCCAAACTGAGAACAAATTCATTGTTTGATTGACGGACAAGATTTTTCAAAAACGTATCAAGTTTTTGGTCGATTGCCGGGATCAAACAACGGTATATATAGTGCAGTGAGTGTGAGAGAAATAAGATTACATTACGTCGTATACACAGAGAGTAGCCTACTTAAATTTTCAGTTGACCTTGAAACATTATACAACTTATAAAAATGATTTTTCGGGAAAAAGGACTTTATTTATAAGTAAAACACTTAATATTTTATTTTCAGCGACGTTTCGTTCCTTGTTTGGAACTTTATCAAGCTTTAATAACTGTAAATAAATTTTTAAAAATACAATTTATAAAATTTACAATTGAAATAATAAATAATAATAATACATACCTATTAAATGTTATGATTAAGTAGATATAAAAGATAATATATACATGTGAATATAAATTTGCGTTTAACAATTATTAATACAAATTACCAAGGACAAAAATGAAATAAAGTCATTATACAACTTAGTTAAAAAAAATTTATCTCTAGCTGTGTAACCAATTAGGTACAATTTTTATTTTTATAAGAAAACGCTAACCATAATAGAAGTAAAATATACCTTGACTTATATAGCACTCCAAGAAGGAATAATTAGCTTCAATTTGTCGCAAAAATCCATCTTTGGATCAAGAATGCGATCGGGAGCGTAAAATAAAATTTTACCCGAGAGAACGGAGCTAGACATATTTTAATTTACATTATTATTTAATTATTATCATTTAATTAAAAATAATGTCTTCTGAAAATCTCGTGTCAATCACACAAACTGCAAGTCCCGCCCTCGTAGCCAATCACTTTCATGTTTAGCTATTTATACCTATTCAGGTTGCGTCAATTACCCATTTAACCTATTCATAATAAATGGCGTCTTGTAGTGTTGATTTTGTCAGCGCTGTTGATTAATTTACTCTCTTGTACAAATAACAGATTCACTTTCTACTTAAAGTAAACTATTGTTTCCCCTTCTGTGAGTTTATCAGTTACGAGGGATTCGGAAAGTGAATCTATTTGTTGAATTTACTGTTTTAACTCGAGGGAATTCTAGTTGTGAGCAAACCTTGATGGATTTCTTCAACAAACGGCAAGGGTGACGCATTGCAGCTGTTATTCTTTTCTGTCTCTTTAAACCTCATTTTTTGTCCTTTGAGTTAAAAATTACTTTCTAATAATTTTCGATAAAATTGAGAAAGTGTTGAAAAATTGTAATCCAACATTTTTCTGTGCTAATAATTTCTCGGAGGTTTTAGGATATTTCGTATGATATTGCAAATGTGTCTTTTAAGTGCGCCAACAAAATTATAAATGAAATTTTCTAGTACAGTTACTAAGTAAGGTGGCGTGATCCAGATAATGTTAATTTTATTTTTGAAGGCGACTTTCTTGATTGTGTCAAGAAAGTGCACTTCAAAAATAAAAATAAATTAATTTATTATTGTATTGTTCCATATGTCGTAGGATAATTGAAATAATCGGATTTTCGCGAAAGTTCTAGGACGTTTGCAAATAACCGGATTCCAATTATTCGGTTTTTTGTAATCGTCCTTGAATTTTCGCGAAAATCCGATTTTTGCAATTATCCTACGACATATACAAATTTAAGAAACGTAAGCTAATAAATTTGCACATATCAACTCAACAATAAATTTATTTTGCATCGTTCAGCCAGAACCAATTTTGAATATAAGAGAAATGTTATGTGATTAGTAGACTTTTCTTTAAAATTACAACTCGGAAGACATTTTCAAATGCTTACCTAAATCTATTTTAAATGGTAAATGCCGATTCTTTCTAGCCTCTAAATTAACCTAGAATTCCATTAAACATCCTTGTAATTTTCTTTTGGCAATTAGCTTTTATTTTCAATATTTTGACATTTATCGAAAATTAAAACTTTTTAGAATATTTAACAATAAATAAAGAATTCTATAAAAAAAATCTTCATGTTATAAGCGAAGCTTTATATAAAAAATCTGGTACCGCAATACAATTTCTTATATATAAATTCATTTTTTCTGAAAATTTTTCGAATTTTTCATAGTAGCCGAGTAGAGTAGATACATTGTTATTAAAATCTATTTGGGCTTAAAGATTCCTAGAGCTACGGAAGTTTTAAAAAAAGCACAATAGATGTTCAGTTCAATTATAAGCGAGATATTTCATAATTGGTACATGGTTGCAGTTACTGATTGCTCCTGCATATTTAATCGACTATCTTCTAATTAAACCATTAAATATTTTTTACCTGTGAAATGAAGAAAACTTTAATCCTGCTAAATGAACGCGTCAACAACTGTAATTTAACTTTTCAACTATTTTTAATTATGGTCACAACGAGAAGTAACCTATGTCAACTTTTATAGCTTCAAAAAAATTGTTTAATTATCTTTTATAAACGTATTAGTATTAGGAGTAAGCAGTTTATTAGAATTTTCGAATTCTAGTCTAACCTGAGAAATGGTTTTCCATGAAAAATTGGACGTAATTTGATTAATCCTAAAGCCGGGTCCAGACGTGTGTAACGTGTAATGTAAGATTACGTGTAATTTAGCGTTAACAGTGTGGACAGCACACGAACTCAACGTGAATCGTGAAAGCGAAACTTTGTCAAAAGCTGTTTCCACTCAGTTGCTACGAACATGCCGAATAGGAAAGTCATGATAGCTGGTGCTGCTTTTATTTATATATATTTATTAACTGAAGATTTCAGATTTTTTTAAAGTAATCCGGATTTTTTGGATCCCAAATAACACGTTTTTCTTGATACAAACTGATAAGTTCAAGCGCTTGTTCGTATCATGAACGTACACACAACACAGCCGTCACGAACGCCGTCCAAACGAGTACTGCGAGCGCCTTTGTGTACGCGCTAAAAACCGACAGCCGATGGATCACGGCGAACGCCGGCGCGAGCGTTACATGTAATGCTCGTAGTGCCGTCCACACGCGGAATTCGTGTTACATTACACGATAGATTACATTACGCGTTACACACGTCTAGACCCGGCTTAAGATGCTACGCCCATGCGAATATGGTCATTACCTCTATTCTTTTGATATAGTCTTTTTCTGCGAACTTCATCCTGTCAATTTTGAATTTTGAATCGTAAAAATTCACTCTCATCATTTTTGCATAGTGCGCCAAAAATATATGTTAAATAACACGCTTAACATATCAACGCACTGAAAAGTAAGAAATAAATTTCTTATCGCTCGCATTCCGTACAAGTTTAATCGGATAGTTTATATCATAAAAAATTGGTCATAGGCCGGTTTGTCTTGTGTACGTAGATTTATTCAGCTCGTAAAATCGTAATTGAAAATACAACAGAGCATTTGATGTAAGTTTGTTTTGTAAACAGAAACTTTTAATATTAAACTGCTTCATAAAAAGACGACGAGAATGAGGGAGAGAGATATATCGAGTAAGCATTGGGTGTTGGCGAGTGGAAGGAGGATGGCCGGGAAGGTAATGAAACTTGCATTCGCACACACAAAGGGAGAGAAACACAGTTGAAAGCGTGGCAGAAGGAATTAAAACGAGTTAAGATTAGTTTTGCTAGTTTTAGATAACAGAGTGAAACGGGACAGAATGGGTGCTGTTGCTAAACAACAAACGAGTATTCTCACTGTTGTTTATACGAAATGTTTCATGCGATGCGAAGTGCACAATTAACAGATCAGTGTTTCTCAAAAGTTTTCGGTCCATTTAAACTAGTTGTACTGTTACGTTCCTTCGCGATAAGACGTTTCGTATTTCTCATTTCGTTACCTTCTTAGGGGTACTTTTTGACATGTAATGTCTTACTCTCACGTTTCATGGAAGTCGACCGGTATGTTTCAAATGTACTTTCGATATACCACTATCTCACGAACAGCCCAACCAATTCTAGAAAACCAGGTATCAGGTGATCGAGTCACCCGGCCCCTTTCTACCAATAGTACTGAGAATATTGATAACTGACTTCAGTCGCCTCTAGGCTTTGTCTGCGTGTGGATGTTTTTGCGCCGAAAATTTCTAAATTGCTCCACTAAACCTTAAATATCTCGGGAACTACAAGTCCGTCCGCGAAAATACAAAGTACGTTGTGATCTTCAAAACTAAATCTCTCCCGTAACACGAATTCCGGGTACCAGAAGCAACATTTGAAATACCACGACCTAAAAATCGCGATAAAACTCGAACCAAAAATTTCAAACCAAAAACTGGCAAATCCTATGTAAAGCATCAATAGGCCTATCGTTTGAGATTAAAATCAAAGAAATCGGGTGAGAACTTCGAAAATAACAATCATTTGAAGATTGATGATACCCCGTCAGCGTCCATCTTTGATATATGGGTCCTTCAGCGTGCCCCCAAAGCGACTCAGATGTGTGTGTTTTTGATGTTACATTTTGTTCTCGTGAAAAATCTAGTTAAGCCTTTTTGTGTTTTAAGTTAAAAATATCCAATTTTAAATGGAGGGTTAACCATATCTCTCAAAGTTATTGGAATTACACCAAAAAGAGAAGTGTATAATATGGAACCTCTAAAGTGAGGAATATAAAAATATAAAAATATTATGAAAAAATCGTTTCGAAATGGAACAAGAAATTATAGCTATAAATGATATAATACTTGAAATTGAAAACATCCGGACCCTGTACAAAGTTATCTGAATAAAATACTAAAAGCCAATATTCAATGTCCTTGAAGCATGTGAAGAAATTGTTCATTCAATTCTATGCTTAGTTCTATAGACTCAACGATATTGACCAATAAATGTAAACGAATGTTTCTAACTGAATTTGAAATAAATAAAAATTTGACTGATCTTGAATACAAGTGACGCAATACGCACATTGATTGTATTGCTGAATTGAATATACTTTAGTTAATAATTGAATACGTTTTATTGGTTTTATCATTTTATTTTCTACATAAAATCGACTAATGAAAATCCGCCTTCAAGATAATCCGGTGTCCATGCAGTTACATAATTTTACATCTGTAACAAAACTATTTTAAATATTTCTTGCAAACCAGTTAGAAGTCCCCAAATGTTTCATAAACTCATAAAGTGTATGGTCGAAATAGCTTAGAAACTACAAAATAAACTTTAAGTAACATATTTACATTATATAGCAACTATAGAGCTAGTTTGTCGTTGTCGACTTCTTATCTATTCAGAATGTCTTTTGCACATTTGCCAATATCAACGACAAGAATAACAATAAGAAACGTAGCCAGAGACCCAAACCCAGACCAGTTGTATGTCGTATATGTGCATAACGTAACGTAACGTACGTAAAAACTTAATATGCATGTCACGTTTTCCTTTTCCATATACCGCACTACTGAACAATGCAAGGCTCTTGTATCTCGCAGGAGGTACCGATCGAGCCTCTAACACGCTGTTAGACCTCGTCTCATCAACCCCGCACGTGCAATAAAATCAACAACATGCAGATGGACGTAACGTAACTAATCTATAACTATCAACACGTCGCTGTAGACGCAACGTAAACACGTATGAACAATGCTAATTGCGTGCCAAGATGCATTCCAATGTGACAGAATAATCAATAGAATAGAATCGGTATATATTATTTCTTAAAGATGGCTTTTGTCGGTAGGAAATATCATCATATATACTAATACGCTAAGGTTAAGATGTTTGCCTCCCTTTTTCGAAAAAAACACATAATTGCTCCACATAAATTTTATATCATTTTATAGATAATTGCTTGCTCTAGCGACATCAACAACTAAAACTGTATTATTGCTTTCGTTTTTGTAAATTTATTAGTTATTAAAATTATATATATAGATATACATTAAGACACAATACAGCAATGCTGCCATCTGACGGCTTGATTTTGAAACAACCTCAATATGATTGACGGTCGGTAACTCTTTCGTTCAATTTTAAATCAACTCACGTATGTATCAATACTTTTCATATAGTGGCGCTTTAGCTCAACGTTTTCGATACTTGCGCATCTATATGACAGTTTTAGAAAAATATTTTCTTGAACCGTCACTGAGCTTCGTAATGTAATACAACAAAAAGAAGAAAGTTATAAAGAGTGTGAGAAATTAGAAACGAATTTTAGTGCGAATTATTCACATAAGTACCGCTAGTCTTCCTTAATATTGCAACAAAATTAATGTTTGATACGCCATTTCAGAGATTATTTTTCTCTCTAATGACGAAATAAAAATTAGACATTATTTTTTTAGAATGTTTACGGAATAACTCCATATAATGTTTTTAAAAATTGGTTGCCGTTTTGAACAGACTTCAAAAAAAATTTTTGATACACTACCAATAATTGTTACCCTTACTTAATCCAGTATGCAATATTATGGTACTTTTTAACTGACTACAGTTGTGTTAAAATAATGGTACTCCCAAAATCTACTGATTGTGGAACGCAACTTATTATTAATATAAGATCTTAATTTTCTGGGAGAGTATTTTTAAATGTTAATTAATTTAAAACTTCCAAGGTTATTCAGACTTAACATCAACTCATATGTCTTCTTTAAATTCCAATTTTTACTTTCACTAGTTTTCAGCTTAGAACGAGAGAATTTAAAGTTTTTGGTTCATATAAAAATTACAAATTATATGTACCAATACATTTATACAGAAAATACTGCGTATAAATTTTCAAATATTTTTTAATTGTGAGCGTCCAAAAGTAGAATGTTTTTCTTTTTGTAAAAGCTTACAAACTGTTTGTGCCATATTATTACTTTTTATTAACAGTTTCTATAACTATCAACAGGTAGCTACAAATATCGTAAAACATGTAGGTATGAATAACGAAAGCTCTCGTACTAAAGCTTTTACACGTGTAATGCAAACTTCAACAACTTGTTTGAAATAAGCTAAGTAACGTGAACATAATAAACAAAAAACATTAAACATGCTGGAACTAAATACATTAATTTCAAAAATTATATTAAAGTAGAAAACTTTAAAGCTTCAGAGTGAATACAGAATACGTCTTCAAGTTTTATTTTAAAACAATAAAAAACTGATAGTTGTAATATTGTATCAGCATATATTTTCTAAACTTGTATTTTTATGACTTTTGTCTTAAGGTTACAAATTGTTTATATTTTCTTAGGTTAGTGTCAATACGTCATATTATGTATATATGTGGTATTTATAATCTATTTTGTCTGTGGCTTCACTTGCGACAATGTTGGTTTTTTATCTACTGATCAGTTTACTTTAATGATTTATTTACTTATTGTAGCGTCTTAATTACATCAAATAAAATAATCACTTAGAACTAAACGACATCACAAAACACCCATGAGTAAAGCCAGGATTCGAATCCACGACAGTCCGGTCAAGAAACCAAGACGCTAACCACTGGCCCACACTGTCCTCCTACTTTAATGAGGCTACAAAATATTATCTTTATTCCTATAGAATTCAATATTAAAAAAGCAGGTCAAGTGCGAGTTGCATTCGCGAGGTAATAGTTCCATACCATTTCGTTTTCCGTGAGAACTTTAAGACAGGATTTTCGTTTAAACTATGAGCGAGGCTCTATATATCCTATTCTTTTCAAAATTTTAGGCTCAGTAATTTGGAAGTAGGAGGGAATTCTTTAATATCTTTTAAGCTATGTATTTAAAAATTATAAAACAACATATATCTGTATTTCTCATAGCGACCTCTTCACATGGTGCATTTGAAATATACAATATATATTTAAATTTTCTAATTTGGCCCTCACAATGAACCTCCAAAATCAGAATTCGTTTATTTACACCATACGTTAATGATTAGGTCATCTAATTCTATATATGTTCCAAATTTCAACTTTTTTCGTCCAGTAGATTCGGTGAAAATAAGCTGTGACAGAGAAACATGATCAGAGTGATCCTATAAGGGTTCCGTTCTTTCATCGGTTGGGCGGAACCCTAAAAATGGCAAAACAAAGCTAGCAGCTCCACAGATATACGGGTAATTAAAAAAATATAAAAATCGGTTAAGTTCAAGCTACTAAAAGTTCTCGAATAAAAAACTTCGTGTAATTATTTCGAATATCAAAACGTCAGGGGGTGTTCAGATAGACCGGGTTTATAAAAAGAAATTTCACTGTATGATGAAATTATTTTATGCAGAAGTTATTTTTTATTAACCGTGTTTGGCAATTTATAGAACGAGGTGTGTGGTTAAATATTAAGGAAATAAAGCTAGACTGATATATGGAAAGTGTGTGTTAAGAAGTTTGAAGCATAGCACAGAACATACACAAAAAGTGTAAACTTTCTTACACAGTTATTGCTTCAATATAATAACTTTTCAACTTTTTTGTAATAGATTTTTTTTTGTGAAAACATAATTAATTCCGAAGTAATTTAGAAAGCTATTTTCAACTGTAATAAGATTTATTTTCTTTTTATATTATTTATTCAATTATACTTTATTAACTTTTAGAAAATCGTTTAACTTTTTTTTCAAATTTTAATTGGTTTAATATTTCTCAGAAAAATTATAGATTTATATCAGAATGCAACAGTATCGAACTACCGATTGATGGTTGATATCCAAGGTCATTGGCATTAAATATATCAACACGCTAATTTTACAAGGCACCTTCCCATCAGTGATCTTGATACTGGCCAGAATATATCTCAATGCAATAGCGGGTCGTGGGTTCCAAGATTTGTTCTTATACTCGAAAGCATCAGCAGACATTTTATTAAGAAAGCTATACTTCTTTGGCGTAATTAAAAACTAATTTATTGAATTAAAAACTTCAAAAATTTTAAGAATAATACTTTCAAAAAATTAACTTCAAATATTTGAAAACACTTTCAAAATTTTATTTTGGTTTTTACTTTTATTCCATTGAGAAATCAAAAATACGATATTGTAAATTCCGCTTGATGGCACTTACATATAGGCGTTTAGTATATTATATAGTTTCTAGATCACAGAAAGGGTATTGATCTGTCATTTCAGTCTGAGTGTCTTATGGTCAACTTTATACTTTCGAATTTTCGTTAAATATTTTACTGTCAACGCGCCAAAAGTATAATCTCACAACACTGTTATATTGTCAATCTAATATACGAAAGTGCATCAAAATTGGAATAAGATTTGACTCTAGCAACGACTGTTTAACAAGTGAGGTTTATAAAAAGATTGTAAAATAAGATATTTTAACAATAACGTAAATAAAGTTGTCATGCAATATAAAGGGCAATTAAAATTAGCATATTAAAATTTTATCTGTAACATCTAAAGCGTACATTTGTAGAAAATATGCTAATTTAAAATACAAACGAGTGTGAATGGGCGTGAATAATCAACATCAATTTTGGGTACGCGTGAAATAATTTGAGTTTTTGCAATACCTGGATGGTCAAAACGAGTACAGGGAAATATACTAGGCAGTTGGGGTATATTACGGCCTGCTAGTGTGTACTGACATTTAAAAAAAAAGTTAAAAACATTTCTGAATGCATTCTAATGTGAGAATAATTAATAAACACTCTTCTTTTTGGCAAACAAATTAGAAATTTTATTTTTGAGATATAATTAGCTATGCGGTTCATATTATTATAATGTACAGTAAGACCCCATTTAACGCTACTCCGCTTATCGCTTTTTCAGGATTACGCGGTTTCTAAAAAAATGTTTTGTCAGTATAACGTAAATTATGGATCAGTTTATACAAAATGATTGAAATGTTGGTAGAAGTTCAAAGGCAAGACGAAGTGTCATTGATGCAATATCCTGCTATCGACAACAGCTTACTGAACGAAACAGAAAAAGGCAAACGACATTAGATGACTTCTTCACAAAAAACAAAATATGTCAAATGTGGAACCTTTCTCATCACAAACATAACTTCTTACACGAACTTCTATTTGATTTTCATAAACAAAAATCGATATTAGCAACAAATTAACCTATAATTAATGTGTTAAAAAAATTAATTAATAATAAACGTTACAAAATTAAACAACAAAAAAAAAACCCGGATCGCAGTGCCAAAACCCTGCCGACAATATAGTGTATTTGCTTATACAGGCAGTGTGGCTTTATTACGCGAACTTAAGTTGATTTTTGGGCAAAATTAAAAATTTTACTCCTTTATAATACACCCCGTAAAATAACATTTTTTTTTCTTAATTGCAATATTATTATCAATCTAACGTCTACACCGAATTAAATACACCCTTCAATAAATGAGTCACTATCTACAAATTAGTGTTTTCAAAAAATGTTTAAGTCCGGTCCTGTTGGGCCGATTTTTTTTAAATTTTAGGGACACTTTTTAATTGCTACTAACGGGTTAAATGTCAATTTTGAAACGATTCTGAGAATTTTTTCGGTATTTTGGGGCCCAAAAACATTTTTCAACCCCTAAAAACTACCCTTAAAATGGCCAGATTACGCCCATTTTAAATAGGCTTCTGGCAGGGATGGATTTCAATACGTGGGCCAAATTTCGTTAAAATCAATTAACTCTTTCGAAAGTTATTGCCCGTACACACACACACACACACACATATATATATATATATATATAAATATATATTATATAAATATATATATAAATATATATATATAAACATTTTTAAAAATGGTGCCAAAGTGTTTAGGAGGTTATGAAACGTCGAGAAATTTTGGTCCGACCCCGCCGATGCCAATAGTGTATGTTGCCATATGACAAATACACTAAATAACAAACTCTCGGACCTCGTCTAGCGCTATTGTGTATAGCGCAGGAACTTATTGGCTAAGCGGGTCTTACTGTATTTACTATCTATTGTTGGTGCATTTTGTCATTAATGAATTTTGTGCATAATGCGTTTATCTTTAAATATGTTGCATTATAACTCCCCAGCGTTTTTTGGTTGACATGTTAAAATCACTGAATTTGGTGCAGCGTAAAATACAATTAACACATATTCACCCCATCTGGTTTAATCGATTAAACTGACCACAACCGAACGTCCATATGGCACATCAAAAAATCATAGAGATAGTAAAATATTATAAAGGGGAAACAAAAACATTTCAATCGCAAAATACGAATGTATCGAATACGTAATATAGTAGTTTAGGTGCTACCTGCTGTTTTGTCAATTTGGGGGAGACAATAATAGTACTACAGCTGAATTAATTTATCAGTTATGTAATTATAAACAACAACAAAATCTACTGATTAGTGTATTTGAGATATGGCACTAACACTATAATTGGCGCCCGTCGGATGGGACCACAATTTCTCGGGGTTTTATATTCCTTTCAGCAATTTGTTACAATTTAATGAAAAAAATGTAATCTACACTAATACTATATAGAGGAAAGATTTGTATTTTTGTGTGTATGTTTGTAATGATAAACTCAAAAACTAATGTGCCGATTTAAAAAATTCTTTCACCATTAGAAAGCTACATTCACCCTGAGTAACATAGGCTATATTTATTGCTAGAAAATATTAAGGATCCTTACTAAAACTTTAGTAACGTAACCCAAGGTATAAAAAAAATGCCATAAAACATCTTTCGTCGCATGCGCTGCGGAAACTATTGATGATAGAACGAAAGTATGTTTTACAATATTAAAGAACATATCAATAACTACAAAAAACTTCATGATACTATATGTCCAACTTTTATCGTTATGTCACAATAACCACTTTTTACATTTTAATAATCTATATAGATAAAAGACGATGTATATGTAATCTATGGACTCCAAACAGGAAGACCATTTTTGATGAAATTTTCAGACAATCTTTAGATTAGCCCAGCGGATGATCTTCTGAAGTTTGGTAGCGATCAGATCAACAGAATTTTTTAAATTTCTTTTTGGGAAATAAGATTTTTCTTCGATTTTTGAACATTCACAAATAAAAGCGATTGAATTCGCGCAAATTCAATACACGTTGAGAATTTAATGATAATGATTCTCATCTTTTATATCCTATATATTACATTTACACCCGGGCGAAGCCGGACTGGGCCGCTATATTCTATAAAAGCAAATGTCGTTGGACCAATGAGATAAACAAAAAACAAAATTACAATAAGATTTCTAAAGCGATGTCAAATTCACATACTAGTAGATTTGTCCAGCATCTATAATCTACAACCTTATCAGTTAATTTCATATTAGTTCACTTGTAAATCGATTAATAATATAGCTTGCAGAAATGTATTTGAGCGTTTACAATGAACACGTAAGTTTTCTTTTACAAAAATACGCCTCTCGAAGCTTCTTGGCTCGAGAGACGAGAATCTTTTTTTTTGTAGATAGAATAAAGTTATTAGTTTCGGCCGTAAACTATCTAGCCAAAACCAACCCTATGATAAATTACGTGTATCCACATAAATCAATAATTCAATATTAAATCAATATTTTGACAATGTAATATGTCATCAAACACTCCCGCAAATCTGCTAAACACATAAATCAATTTTATATGTGGTTGCATTTCGAAACTGCTTTTACACAAATCTAAAGCTCCTCGACTAGTGCAGCGATTATAAAATGTTTTTAATAATTTGCAATTAATAATATTTGAAGATTATTTAGTTATATGCTGGAAATTTGTATACATTATTGATTGCATAAAAACATATTTGTGTGCAAAATATGAATCATTAACATGCTCTTGTTTTTTACAAAAACATGCCAAGTAAGTTTAGTCCTAGTTTTTTTTTGTCCAGAGTTATCTGTAGCTTGCCGATTCCGTTAAAAATACGGTTAGCTGCAAGTAAAATTATGCTAACTTGAAATTTTTTTTATGGATTATAGACGTTCAACAACTGAGGTCATTAGCATAACGAACTTCTTATGGATGCATATTTTTGAATATTTTATATATATGATATTGTGGAATAAGTATACTCTGGTTATAAATAAATACAAAATTACATTATTTTTTTTATAACATTTGTTATTTGTCTATTTAACAAAGCTTAAATTTTCTTTTTTTTTAACAAAATGAGGTTATTAAAATACAGGTGCGAATGGCCTAAGAAACAATTTTTGGAAATCATTCGAAACGAATGAGGTTAGGATAAAAAAAGCCATTTATCAATTTAAAAGCTGATAAAATTTCAACCAAAATATTATACTGTTACGTTTCTTGAAAGAATATATATTATAAGCTAGAAGGCTCTTTATGTTTTAACGATAAGCAATTTCCCTTTCTCTGAAATCATCGAATATTTCCTTAAAGAAAACCGCCTTGATGAAAACATTGCATAATTTAAATTAAAGGTGCGGGCACTTTATAATAGGACGCGTCACTCTTTTTAGTTAAGGCAACAAAAACCCTTTTAATGTTTACTATATAAAATCAGTTTTAATATGAAAATAATTAAAAACAAACCCCACATATAAGTTCCGTAAAAAAAGTTTAGAATAAAAACGTTTGTATAGTTTTATGGCACGGTGAAAATAAAAAAATGTAAAAATACACACAAATAATTAAAAAATCAAAATTCACTGTGAAAAAATAAATGACTTTTACACCAGTTTCAAGCGGCCTTTACTAGAAAATTCTACAATTTCAGTATGTTTTATTTGAATTTTACGCTTATTTGAAAACATTTCCCGAGGGATAAAATCAACATTATTTAATATACAACTTTAGTATCTTTTTGTTGATTTTTATACAAAACTGTCGATAATATTGACAGTTACAAAATTAAAAAAATACAATTTATATTTTGTATACTTATATAAATTAAACTTTTTAACACGTATTCAATGTACAACCAGAGATTATGCTAAATAATTCATTTTATTAGTTAATTATAGTTCTCAATATTGTTCACGTCCATTATAATTAATAAGTTTTTTTTATTTTTTAACGGGAAATTGGACAAATCAAATTTAATATAGTTAAACGTCGCAATTTTTTAATTTAGTTTAACTATATTAAATTTGATTAGTCCAATTTCCCGTTAAAAAATAAAAAAAACTTGTTAATTATAGTATTATAAAATATAAGAACCAAAAAACTCCCTTACCTATAGAATAAGTATCTAACACTGAAATATTTCTTAGTTCTTTTTAAACGCCAATTGTCAGGCTTATCTGGACCTTGAACTTTCTATTTCCATTTTTTCATTATTATTTTTAACATTTGTTTAAACCGTCCATTAGTTGTTAAATTAAAACCGAGGAAGTGTTAAGCAAATTAAATTTCACGTAAATAACGATGGTTCTACAAACTCGGCTAATTTCGAGCCACGTCCTATTTTTTACCCGCAATTCAAAAAAGGAGGACCATTATAAATCTGACGTCTTCGTCCGTTTGTCTGTCTACAAAACTAAGGAATCGATTCCTAAATGCAAAATAAAAGCTAAATTTTAAAAAAGCACTAATCGCTTATTTTATAATAAAATGTATGATACAATTTTCTATTATTTACTCCTCATGGGCGCGTCAGAGTACAACCAAAAGTCAACCAAAAAAAAAGAAAACTTTAAAAAATGACAGCCCCTAACGGGTTCATGAAGCATAACTAATATTAAATTATATCATGTTTTTTATTATTAATCAACCGATTAGGCACTAATTTTGGGTCAGGGTTTTTACATTTTTTTATTTTATTATTAATGACACATTCTGTGTTCGTCTATAATATATTCCAAACTTTTTTTCAGAATATACATGTTATACAGGTCTGAAAGGAAGAGGATGATGAATTAATAGATAAAATATAAGAAGTGACGAAGACAAAAGCGTAATACATATTCTAAATAAGACTGATTATCAACGAGATAATTCCATTATAAACTCTTCTATACATATTAAATCAAACAAGGACGTCGTGATCATAAACCATCAAGCCGAAAATAAATTATCCTGAAATTAATCATAATCACAACACAAAGAAATTGTGTTGCGTCCGTCGCCGCCCGTTTACAATGTAGATACGACGTCGACGACGTTGCGTAGCGTCTGTGTACTAAAAATGTATGGTATAACGCGACGCCGGCATCGCCACATAGCTCTGAGAGTCGAAACATCGGCAGAGGCTCAAGCTTTTGTGTGGTTGTCTATTATAAATCAAAATCACAAAAATCTAGCCTATCCACTGTTGGTTGAACGCCATTCCAGTAATATCAGTACTTATTGTGGTGTCACTTTAGGTTTTTGAAGTTATACTTCTTTTAAACACTAAACAATAAATATTTATTACAGCTGATTGTCACAACTCAATATGCAAAAAAATTTAAAAGTTATTTTTGCAAAATCTTTAATATCGTAAAAGCATTCATTTATTAAAATATTTTTTGACGTATTGAAAGTAAAGTTTTAACAGGCAACAGATGTTGCGCGCGCACAACTAACGAAACCTGAAACTTTCCACTTTTGCTGCTGAATTAGTTATCAGTTACTAGTCCCTTCTGAGTTTCTAAATTTTTTGAGGTTACATATTTTATGAATTTAAAAAGGCATTTATTAATTTTAGCGAATGCTAGAATAAATTGAACAAAAATTAATACGTGCAAGAGAAAAAAATGAGTGACGTAATTAAGCGACACAAGAAGGACGGAGCATAGAAACATTAGGATAGAGGTCAAGGATTTGTCTCGGTTCACAGATGAATCACAACTTTGAAAGTAAAACGGCATGCTTTTCTGTGTGATATGTTAATGAGTAGTAGTCATTAACACGTCACACAAGCAGGCATACCATTTTAGTCACGTCAAAAAGTATTGACTACGGGGTAGGATGTGGTTGATGGTTGTTGCTACCAGTTAAATTTTAACATTTTTACTAACTTATTGTATTTGCCATAATATGGCAACATACGCTATTGGCATCGGTCGGATGGCGGGACCTAAGGGTCGGACCAAAATTTCTCGACGTTTCATAACCTCCTAAACACTTTGGCACCATTTTTAAAAATGTTTATATATATATATATATAGTATATATATATATGTGTGTGCGGACAATAACTTTCGAAAGAGTTAACTGATTTTAACGAAATTTGGCCCACGTGTTGAAATACATGACCGCAAGAAGCCTAATTAAAATGGGCGTAATCGGGGCATTTTAAGGGTAGTTTTTAGGGGTTTTTAGTGGGCCCCAAAATATCAAAAAAATTCTCAGAATCGTTTTAGAATTGACATTTAACCCTTTAGTAGCAATTAAAAAGTGTTCCTAAAATTTTAATAAAAACTAGTTTGCAGATAATGAATTATTTACTGAAATGTGTATATAATTTAGTATAGAGGTTCAATTGATAATAATATTGCAATTAAGAAAAAAAATCTTATTTAAGGGATGTATTAAGGAGTCTAATTTTTTATTTTGCCCAGAAACCAACTAAAGTTCGCATAATAAAGCCACACTGCTTGTATAAGCAAATACACTATATTGTCGGCAGGGTTTTGGCACTGCGACCCGGGTTTTTATTTGGTTACTGGCACAAAATTTAAGTAAAAAAACATTGTAAAGATCAGGTACTTCAGTTTTCACGATTTTCTGATTTTATGAGCCTTTAAAATGTATCTCACCCAACGTAATACAAATTGCAGCGACTTGAAAAATGTATTGGGAAAAAATAATGAAAATAGAGAGTGACGGAACTGTCCAGAAGCGTCAATATCTATCTAGGAATACAAAGTGACGGTAAGGCTTAGGTAGGCCGCTCACGAGGCAACACGAAAGAAATTAAGGTCATTAGGTGATGTTGGCGATATCGGCAAAAGAGGCGATATCGACGAACCGAGCAAGTAGTTTCCAACTAGTGATTATCTACAATATGTTAAAATAGTTTATTTCCAAGTTATTTTTGAAGGTCCTACATCTTTCCTAAAGTTATACTTCTTTTGGCGCGTTGAGAATCAGGCAACGGACGCGTTAATAGCTAACAAAAATTTGAAAGTATGAAGTTGGCCACGCTAACCAAAAGTCGAAAATGAAGAGACCCAGGCTGGAATGACAGATGAACGAAGTCATTGCACATTCTGCTATTTTGAAACTATACAATATTATATTAGACTATAATCTTTGATTACAAACAATAGTTGCTTTTTTAAGTGTCACACAGTGGAAAAAAATCAAAACCAAAACAAAATTTTGAAAGTGTTTTCAAATATTTTTTTTTAGTATTATCCTTAAACTTTTGGAAAATTTTATTTCATTAAATGATTTGCATGTACCTATGTTAAAAATTAGTTTTAATCACGCCAAAGAAGTATAACTTCAAACGCGTGTATACATAAATACACGCACCTACTTTTAATTTTATTTATTTTCACTTTTTATTTCCTATCAATTTATTTATTTGTTTATGTTTTCACATACTTAATCGGGATCGCTGTGCTGAAGCTACTTAGATTATTTCGATGTTTAGCTATCACAAATATTGTTAAAAGTTAGTAACTACTGTTATCATTAATAAGGCTAACGTAGTACCTGTGAAATAAGTATTCTGGGATCGTACTAAAAGTATTAAATAAAATATATAATTCTGTTAACGTATGCTTCAAATTACTATAGTAGTGCCATTAAAAGTTAAAATTAGCCATCTCGTTCACCTTCGGTACGTTCGAAAGAGACATTTATATCTAAAGTATGTTTTAAAATGTAGGAAAAGCTTACGCAAACTACATTAGAGAAAACAACGGGTTGCTAATAAAAAGTACATCCTACCCACATAAAAGCGAAGGTTCTCAGTCCATTACAAACAATTAACTATCGTTTAAACAAAATTTAATTTCTTTTTATTAAGTTTTCACTAATTCAATTAGTACGGTGGATATCAAAATGCACAGATATGAATACAGATCGACTCAAATTTTAAAAAATAGGAAACGACGCGATCGACACTATCACGGTTTGATTCAGGGCAGCAACAATAATAAGTTTTTCTAGAAAACATTGGCATGAAGACGCATAATTTATTTTCAAGATTCAAAATAATTTTTTATATGAAAAATTACAATAAAATTAGCTGCATAATACTTAGACAATATTTTTATTAGTACAAAATTGTGTATACCGGCTATGCATTTCCAAAACCGCTAATTCAAATTCGCACCACTATCAATACGCATAGAATCTTTAGCGACACAAACATCACAACAATAAAATATTAGTAATAAAAACGTTCATTTGATACCCATGTCAAGAGGACTTTGAAGAAAATGGTAATTCGCCATCTTAAGGCGTCCGCCATATTGGAGTTATGCAGTGTCACCAGACTTATACACGTGTACAAAATTTCAAAGCTCTAACCCAATTAGATTTATTTTAAATTTTGATTGCAAGTTTTGACCCAAACACGTCCTGACACACTGACAAACCAATTGATTCACCAACATAGCGAACTAAATACGAGCTTGTAAAAACGGTGAATGCGCAGCCGCCATGCGGAAAACAAACTTTTTTTGCCATTTTAAGAGTAATTCAATACGAATTTGACCTCGGGATATGATTTTTTAGTCCCATTACCATACTTAGGTACGTATCGTATGTGCATTACATTTCATACTTTAAAATTTATTATACATTTTCATGAAAAAATTAAAAGTTTTTTTAACAGTGTATAATAGCTTCTATTACGTCAAAGCGCAAGCTATAAAAGTGTTCAACGCTAGACTACTCTTGAGTGTAAATGTCTCATTTATGACCTGAGGCGTTCGGAAGTAGTATGGGACTTAAGTTTTCACATGTACCAAGTTTGGTACAAGTTATTTTGAGAAATCCTGTAGATTTCATTTGTTCTGTCACTGCAGTAAAGTCCTGTGCAAGTGTCAACCATTGTATATGGTTTATATATGGAGAAGTGACATGGTTATAGTTGGCGTCACTTCCTTTATGCGCTCCTCCTTTAGAAAACAACGTCTTAGACATTACTCATGAAATACATACACTGGTGTGGACAAAAAATACGCCTGACAATCTTAAACCCGCTTTTGACGGAACATATACTAACATTATAAAGAGAAAAGGTTCGTATCTTCGTTTGCTTGTCGGCTAATCATTCGCAGGTAACATAGGCAGTATATTATATTAAGTTAATACAGAAGGGGAATGGGTAGTAAGCAAACCAGACGCGATCTCTAAGCTACTGTGCTTTTGATGGAACATGTACTAATATTATACAGTGAAAAGGTTTGTATGTTTGTTTGTTTGTCGGTTAGTTCTTCTCAGATAACATAAGCAGTTTACTATTAAGTTAAAACAGAAGGGAAATGAGTAGTAAGCAAATCAGACGACGCGATCTCTGTAGTACTTTTCTGTTTTACTATTTTGGAACGAAACCTAAAAAAAAATAATAAAGAAATTAAAAAAATTACACGCGACCATTTTTTTATGTACGACAGCTGTAGGAAAAGTATAGGCGATTCCGTTCTTTAATGATGTCTAACCCTAGATCTGGCATTTACAAGTTGGACAGGAAATATTATTTTATATTTCTCAATATTTTTCACGTCCATTATAATTTATAATTATAACTAGTTGAAGGTATTATTTCAATTCTATTAAAAAAAAATTATAATTATTTCATTAACTAATTTGTATTTTTAATCATTTCAGTTCTGCCCGAAGAAGTCAAAAATATTTAACGAAACGTCGCACTTTTTTAATTTAGTTTAATTATATTAAAATGAAATTGTCCAATTTCCCGTTAAAAAATAAAAAAAAATTATTTTATATATTTAATGTTAATATTGTGACTATTAACTGAAGATTGTAAAGTTATATATATTTTAAAATAAATTAATAATTCATGATTTTAATGATAATGTAAGAATCTAAAAACTCGAAATTCAGTTTTTAAAAGCTTCTTTGTTTGAAAGTCGATCAAAAAATAGGACAGGGTTCAATTAACAAAAATACTTACATATTCACTTTTAGTATTTGTTTACTTTTGAAAATTCAGTGTTGTCACTTACCTGTAAAAAAGAAATATATATTAGAGAAACATAAATATTCGTTATAACAAATAGCTCAAATAAGTAAAAAAATAGGGAATTATTATGAGCATTAATGAAAAACAACTGCTCTACTTGTTTTAAAAGAACAAATTCGCGTGCATCACATTAATAATAATCATATTGATATGAGTTTCATATATCTGATATTTTAGTCACTTAAGGTCTTATGAAACAGTAATCGGTACATTTTCGTTTCAATGCTATAATTGTACGTATTAATTTAAGCGCTTAGTCGGTTGACTATCAATTCCACTACAGCAATCTAAATATCATAATAATAACCTTTATTTATAGAAAATGACAATTAAAAAATATATAGTCTCACTTAAGGCTATCGGAACGCTCTGAATTTAAGCCAAAAATAGAGCTTCGGCTGTCAACTGATTGTAGACTTATTCGTCAACATTCTGCAAAAATATAAGGAAGATAAAGAACAAATCTAGGCCTCTAATGGACTACTTTTGTAATCTATGTACGATTTACTAGAAAAAAGTTGTCATTAATTGTGCTAAAAAAACACACGTTTTCAATGTCACACTACGACCTTATTCGTACTTATTTCACAAAACTGTTCCATCACAAACCTAAAGTGACTCTTCCTTTTTCGGAAAAGTTTTTTAAATCTTCAAAATATTTCCAAAAATTAGAGTAATCAATTGACAGCGGCACCCTTGCAACAACATTTCTTGGCCTCGTAGTTGGCACCAGCCAAAAATTGAAACGTGCGAATGATTTGAGCGAGACAGAGCTAAAGAATGTCACACCCACAATATGTCTTTTCCCTACCTCGCCCCTTACTGCTGGGTCTTAGCACAAACAAAATTCAGAGCGGTCCGACAACCATAAGTTGCAAATGTAAGAGACCTTAAAAATACTAAATTTAAAATATGATAACGGATAAACGGGGCAATTTTTTTAATTTTTAAGTCACTTATGACTTCGATTGTCAACAGTCTATCATTTACGTTAAGTATTTATCTTTTTTAGGTATATAAGTTAACTGAATCTTTAAATGAAACGCGGTTTGATAACTTTTTACGCTACTGTACGCATACGTGTATACAAAGACATGTTTTCGGACTTATCATTTATTCATAAATAAATACAGCGTGTTCTATGAACGAACTGCGACGTTAATTCGCATGTCAATTAGCATCTCGGTTGACACAATTGACTGAACCTCATAAATGTATTAATGATGATTCATTTGATACATGGATTGTGTGTTATTATAGTTAATTAAAGATGACGCCTCATTTAAATTAACAGCGACGTCGGTAATTTCAATGTTTGAACTGAATGCTTTAGTACATTGCACTTATTCATCAAATGTTTTAGTGTGACAAATTAAATGCCTGCTGAAGAGCAACAGGTTCTCTCTGTTTACAATTTTTTTTTGTGAATGCGTCCGTAACATTATTATAACATTATCTTGAAAAATCCATCCGAGTTTTAAATATTTCTGGTGGTCATGTTCATTTTATTCAATGATTGTTTGTTGTTTCATGGGTACCTGGAAACAATACACAATAGGGATGTTGACTATTTTTGGGAAAGTGTTTTAAATCGTGCATAAGTATTAAATATTTATTATTTTTATTTAAATAGAACTCAAGCCTTAAAAATCATGTATTTTAAATCCCGTTTCAAATTTCGGTCCATAACGCCAATACTAGTCGCGTGACGTCACTTGTTCATACCAAAGGAGGCTCAAAAGTTTACACGGGAGCTACCATCCTATAGGTGCGTATTCTGTGCTCATAAACGTTAGTAAACTGAGGTGATGAAAAGTTGTTTCGTAGTCGTTGCTATAGTTGCATGTAATTTGACGTTTCCTATAAAAAAAATAGTAATAAATTACACACTAAATATTAACCAATCAATGAAGTTTTTTGACAGCAGCTGAACATATGACGTTATGCGCTCTGATTGGTGTCTGTTGTCACGTGACTTGAGAGTGATTTTATTAGGTTTTGTTTATTAAATATTAATTAAATTCCTTAAAAATAAGGAAAAATATAGTATTTTTTAGTATTTCTATCATAGAAACTACTACTTTTCGTTAAAATTATGTTTTTATTTGAATACAGTCAACATCCCTATTATCTTGAAATTGAATAAACCATGACGATCTCTCAAAGTAGAAGAATTTTTTTTCTATTTTAATAATTATTGCTTCAGAAAAAGCCATTAGTATAAAAATAATACATTCGAAAATTACATGTGAATTTGTACTATAAATTAAATAAAGATATAATAACATAAAGTAAATTACTGTTTATACGGTTTATACAAAAAGTTGCTGTTAAATGAAGTCTCGGTTTTGTAGATTTAGGGGTAAGTGCTAAAAGTGCGGAAGGTAAGTATTAGAGGTAATTTTTGATTCCTGTTTCTGTTCTGCTCGAATACTAATTGATCGATTTATAATTTTACTACCGTTTCCTCATGGAGTAATATACGAGGATCACTGTCAAAACAATTTTTTTGACAATGCTTTCTGCAGCCCAGCATTGCTGTTATTCCAATTCCTTGTTAATAATATTATTATTCTCAAATCACAGACTTTAAATATAAAATCTCGTCTTACCTATACGTTTCGTTAAGCATACGATGCTAATAAAGCCAGAATATTCATGATTACTAATTCAAATTACTTGTGTTGTTCGATAAAACAAATAATCAAGTGACTGAACCACATTGTATAAACATAGGAGCATCGTATGCAAATTAACCGTCGCGGGCTTAAAGAGTGATTAATATCAGCAGGAAGTAGGAATGTACGGCGGGTTATGAGTGAACGAATCAAGGAGAACGGACATCAAACTAAAGTAGAATATAGAATATAAAGGAAAAGGCAAGACACCAACTAAGAAAGGCACAAGAAAATGTTGTACCATTGGTTTAGTATCATAAACTTAAATTGTGTATTATTATATGTACTAATAAAACACTGTAAACTGAACCGAGAACGGATGTGTATCAAAGAATGTGTTTATTCTTTGTTAGCGTATTTGCCATATGGCAACATACACTATTGGGTCGGATGGCGGGACCTAGAGGTCGGACCAAAATTTCTCGACGTTTCATAACCTCCTAATCACTTTGGCACCATTTTTAAAAATGATTTACAAATTTTATGAAAACCCTAGTTTGCAGATTGTGAAATATTTATTGAAAGGTGTATATAATTTGGTATAGAGGGTCGATCGATAATACTATTGCAATTAACAAAAAAAATTTTATTTTAAGGGGTGTATTAAGTAGTCAAATTTCGCCCAAAAATCAACTCAATAAAGCCACACTGTCTGTATTAGCAAATACACTATATTGTCGGCAGGGTTTTGGCACTGCGACCCGGGTTTTTTTATTCTTACCATGAAATTATTTTTGAAATTATACTTCTTTTGGCGCGTTGAGAGCAAAATTTTAACAGGCGACGGAAATTGCTCAGCTAACGAAAATTAGACAATATTATAAGTTGACCACGCAAATGAAAATTTGACAGTATGAAGCTAGTGGCGCCATCGAAAATTCGACAGTATAACGCTGGTCATAAGAAGCATAGACTGAAATGACAGACGGACGAAATCAGAGTACTGTCTGTCATCTGGAAACTAAATAGTATATTCCCTGACGACTATAACCTTTGGTTACAACCGGTCGTTTTTAAATAACATTTGTATTATTGCATATTTGATTACTCAATCGTAGTGTTGGGTAACTCAGATCTGAACCGGTTCAAAGAGCCGACTCCGACAGAAGATCCGTGAGAGCCGACTCACTTTTTTTTGAGCCGGCGGATCACCGGATCCGCATAGCTCAGTGAAATACTTAATACACAGAAGCGCATTTTACACTTACGTATCAGTTCTTGGCTCTTTTTGAACCGGTTCAGTGAGCCGGCTCACACACGGGATCCAGATGTAAAGATGCAGATCAATAAAAAGACCCGTTTTTCCTATCTCTACTCAATGGACTAATGTAAAAGTGAAAACTAAAATAAAATTTTGAAAGTGTCTTAAAATATTGAGGACTATTTTTTGTAAGTATTATTAAACTTTCTGAAGATTTTATTTCAATTCATCTCTATTTAAAATCAACAAATGATAAAATTCGAAACTCACGTAAACGATTATATGAACGTATTAAAAATATGGTAGGCATACAAAGTTGTTTCCGATGTAAACTACGTTGTTACATCAGAAGGTAACTCTAGCTGCAAACCAAAGACGTGTATGGAATCTTTGGAGTTATCCAAGCGTATACAGTAACTATATTATTACCCTACCGCCATCGTCACCAGGACTTGAAAAGGACTCTGTGACGCAGGATGTGATGTGTTGATGCTCTCTTCCTGTGGAGCGTAATGAGATGTGTTCTGTCGCATCACACAAACATATATACACTAACACCAACAAGACGCGGCAGGGTTCACATCATATGTGTTAGAATGATAATAATCCATTAATAATTAAACTACAATAAATATCCAGATTATTTTAAAATAATATATGACTAGCGGCCTGGCCCGGCTACGCACGAATAGCACTAGCTATCTATAGTCATAAAAGATCAAAATCATTATCATAAAATTCTCAACGTGCATTGAATTAGCGCGAATTCAATCGGTTTTAATTGTGAATTGTACAAAAATCGAAGAAAAATCAAAATTGCCAAAAAACGAAAAAACAAATAATGTTGATCCGATCGCTACCAAACTTCCCAAGATCATCCGCTGGGCTAATCTGAAGATTGCCTGTAAATTTCATTAAAATTGGTTGAGCCGTTTCTACTATTATAATATATAGCCGTTACTCGCGGCTTTTCACGCCATTGAGGTGAAACAAGGCCCTGCCCTGCCTGTCGTCATCTAGTAACGAGCTACAATAAAATTGAAAAATCTTCTACATGAAAAAATGTCTATATGTGTCAACTTTCATAATGATCGGTATTTGAGCAACTTATTCCGATTTTAGCTTAACGATTGAGCAAAGCGACATATTAAAACGTTATCGAAATTGCTAATGTTTGGTTCATTTTCAAAATGTTTTAATTATGGAGGGTATTTTAATCGTAAAATAATTTATAAATATTTTACGTCCCAGTTTTAAAAGATGTCCATGCCAAATTTTGCAGAAATTGGTCAACACATTTGGTCTTGATCACGTAACTTCAGAAAATACATACAAACCCAAATTTCAAACTGTCGAGTTATAAAATAGAGCCAAATGGGGTCGGTCAATAATAGTCTTATTTTTGAACTAACATAAGATTCAGTCTAAATTGATTGGGACAGCCTGTACACTATTTTTCCTTATGAAATTTGTTGTCATATGGAAGATAACAAATTATTGAAAATAAATTGTACATATAATTTATAATTGAAAGCAGGCTTCTGCTAGTAGATTCAAAACAACCTACAACTATCTAGTATAGATTATTTTGACAATAAACATGTCATGATTGAGTTGGGTGCAGTAAACATCGGTAATTAATGATATTGATACCTGAACGAGGACATCTCGGACCACACAAACTTATAGATAAGGAACAACTGCACAACTTATTTATTAACCTTTGATCATGATCGTTACGAAGTTTTGAGAATGTTGCAATATGCTATAAACTCACAATTACACATGTCAATGCAGGCGCCAAAAAACAATCACGTATTCCTTTCTTTATTACCCAGTAAAAATTCAATGTAAAAAAATATTCATAGAAACATTAAAGTTGTGGATGTGTAAACATTTTTATTACCGAGTTCCTTCCAACATTCCTGTTGTAAGGGCTCACTCTCCTTTACAATCAGAAATGTTGAAAGAAACCCGGCAATAAACGCGTGCATCATATGCTAATATTTGGCTTCATTCGAGTGTATGCTAACGATAATGGAAAAATACGTATTTTGTCTAAACTGGATATAAAAAAACTCCAATAAATTGGGCGATAGGATCATTCCAGCTTTAAAAATATTCACATCTGACATATTATCATAAATAAAATAAAAATTATGTTAACACGTAGGTAACTGCCATTAAACAATATGATTTTTGTTACTCGTTTCCATGGTTACATTATACGGTTTTACATGTAAAAATTAATCAAAGCATCCTTGTTAGTATTCATTATAATATTTTACGTATAGAAATTTGGAAAATATAATAGTATAAGATATACTTTTATTATAGAAAAACAATTCCAAATTTTTTTATAATATAATTTATTTATTTATGAGCTCATAAATAAATAAATTATATTATAAAATATTTTGGAATTGTTTTTCTATAATAAAAGTATATCTTATACTATCCTTGTTAGCTTTCTATTTTTTTTGACAGATCTATAAGAACAAAAGAACTGATTTTTTTATTTTAAAAGTATTTCCCGAACTAAAAAGATTAGTAAACATTTTTTCATAAAACTTTCTTAAAAAATAACTAAATAAATAACCCGGGTAAAAAAAATATACTAATATTTTAAAGCTTGTTTCAATCCTGACTATGAATTAAATAGATGGACTTAGCATCCAAATAAATTATTATTAGCGCACCGTTTCTGAATTTATTATTTCTTCTTCAGGCGTCATATAAGACTTTTGTATTAACTATGTCATAAATTAACTAATTTATGACATGGTTAATACATAAATCTTTTATGAATAATAAATTCCGCCGAAACGTTGCGCTAATAATAATTTAGTATTGACTTATTTTGGATCCTAAGTCCTATACTATTATTATAATGGGAAAATATCATTACACAGCATATCTCTTCTGGACCTGAGCCTATTTTGATCAAAAACAATAGAGCTCTTCATATTTGCACATCAAACATCCTCCCAAAATTTGGTTTCAATCTGTTCATCCATTTAACCTGTGTAGTGTTTTCCAAAAACATGTTTTTTGAATGTGAGGGACTCCAAAACGAAAAAATATTGTAAAATTTTGAAAAGCTAATTTTGACCTAAATTAGACTTGTGGAGTTGGAACGGTTAAATAAGACGGAAAACTGAGGCTGGACGTTAAAAGGCCATAATCCTGTTTGACCGATCCGAGAAGGTAGAGCCTATGTCTTTTAAACCAAAATATCAAAATTTAAAGTCGTTAAAATTCTTTCGAAGTGAATCATGGCAAGAAGTTCAATATCAGAATTTATTGTAAGGGTTTTAGTCCATTACTGGTAAAATCAACATTTTACTCTATAAATGCAAGTTTAACATACTTAAAGTGTGTTATATTTGTGAGCCCTGTCCATGAACACAAAATTACAGCTTAAGGCTAGCGTTCTCATCCCAATAGAATTAATCTATCAATTTGACGCAGCAGCTATTGTCTATGATTTGTGAGAACCCTGTTTACTAAAGCTCGGGTTAGTACACATTATAATAGCTAGAGCACGACATTTATAAGATTCAGCGTATGCTGATGTGCTCGTCCCAGCTTCTTTCTTATGTGAGCTAACGATAATGGTGACGTTGATATCAGCTTATACTAATGTTTATCAACAGAATAAAAGATCAACTTCCGCTTTTATGCTAAACATATTAAATACATCATCCGTATACATATAAGCATGCGCACAATACGTTCTTGTATGTCATTATCACTAAAAGTATAAATTCATATACAGCGCGGTCCGATATTTAAGTATTCTGGATCCTCTTAAGGCTGTCGCAACGCTCTAAATATAGGCCAAAAATAGGGCTTCGGCTGATAGCTGATTGTTATTCGTCAACATTTTGCAAAAATACTCTTTCTATAAGGAAGATAAAGGACAAATTTATGTCTTTAATTGACTACTTCTGTAATTTATGTACGATTTATTAGAAAAAAGTTGGCATTAATTGTGCCAAAAAAAACACGTTCACAATGTCACACTACGACCATATTCGTTCTTATTTCATAAAATTGTTCCATCACAAACCTACAGTGACCCTACCTTTTTCGGAAAATATTTCCAAAATTTAGAGTAATCCTTGCAGCCTCGTAGTGTGGCTTAAATTCCGACAGCCTTAATGAGTTGTGAGCTTGAGAATAGCACAACTCCTAGGGATGCTATCGTTCAATCGGAAATTAATCGCTAATTACCCAGTTTTTGAGAAATGGCGAAAGTACCAATTATATTCAAGATTTATTAAAAATCGACACTGAAAAGATGTTTTTATATGGAATTCATAGGCATACTTAAATATTAATATTTCTTAAAGAATAAGCTCAGGATAAAAATATCATAAAGCATCCTAATTTTGTCAAATAATGTCTTAATAAAGTTATTCTAAATTTGTTTAATAAAATCTACTCTTCAACGTGAAGAAGCTTCCACGTTTTACTAAAAAATATTGTTCATTTTTTTAATATTAAATTTAAAAAAATATAGTATTAAGATAATACGCGAATATCAACATGTGATCTAATTAACTTTAGAATGAAAAAAAAAACGTATTGCTACTAAAAATAGAAAGAAGTGGCATATTATATTGTGTACACAATACAGGGTCTACAGTATACACTTTTAACATCATCTAAATGAATAAAGAAATATTCATATTTGACACCAGTAAAATTATTAACCCCACAACAATTATTTGAAAATATTAATGGTGAAATAGAATAAGTAAAAAATGTCAAAACAATAATTTTCGACTAAAATGCGTAACGTAACCATATTTTTCTCCAGTATCAGGCGTTTTATTGACATTTTTTTTATAACAGATTACACGAGCAATTAATGCATTATGTTTTCACGATAAATATTTCTTTGATAATTTTATTCAAAGGTTTCATTAAACTAGAATCACGGAATCGGAAAAAGTTCATGGATATATTTGAGAATTGAACACTTTTAAATAGGCTATGTTGTATTTTCTAACACAGAAAGATAGATTTTATTTTCAAACTTTTTTTAAGCCTTCCTAGAATACTACAAAAAATAATCTAAAAAAGGTAGCGCCCCATTTATGTTTTATTTTGATCCATTTAAAAGCAACTTTGAGTTAAAATTGCACAATTCATTCTAGAAGACCCTGTATTAGTTAAATATGTATGTATAAGCTAAATATATCATATATTAAAATGAAATTATAATGTAGATTTAAATGAAATATTCAAAGATAGCTCACATTTATGTGAGAAGTCGATTTAGTACGGAAATAACTTTTATGAGGTTACTTTCTAAATGTATCTTTATACATTATAGTAATAAACAAATTAGCAAAGCGAATTGAAAAATCAAACTCAATTATTTAAATTCATTTCTAATCCATTTTATAACATTATAGGAGATATAAATATTTTGCATTAAAAAATATTAGTAAGAGAGCCAACCGAAGGAAACCCTCCGGTATAACATAACGAGATGAATATATAAAATTAAATAAAAGCTCGTTATTATCTTTACACGAAAAATATGGATTAGCAATATACACTTTAACGGAATACCTTTCGAAAATCGATTTTTTCTTAATATCGACACCTATGTGACAAATAGTTGAAACTGGATCAAATTGTAGTTTACAGTGTACAAGTACCCCATAGCACAGCAGTTCTCTGCTGTGCTATGGGGTACTTGTAGAGTCGGTTAACAATGTTTTCGCCAACTTTTCCACTGCCATTCCAAATAATTTGTTGGAGATACACTGTAAACTACAATTTGACGCAGTTTCAACTCGACACCAGTTAGACGTTGTTAAAAAATTCGATTTTCAAAGCAGGCTTTCATACGATCGACTCAGGGATTATATGAAACAAAAATATGAATTGCTGCTGCCGTTTCTTTATACAGGTATTGTATGGTTTTACGACTCTTTTATGTCTCAATAATAATAATAGTAACATTAGTATTACTATTATTTGTCTTTTTTTTTGTTACATGCATCAAAATATGTAAAGTGTATTATGTACACGACAGGATTCTGATTCTGATTTTATTATTTTCATACCTTTATTTGGTACAGTCTACACATATGATATTACATAATTAAGACACCTTGTAGAATTGTTTCCTGGTGTGTTCTGTGTTAGCACAGACAAAATTCCATTCACAATAATTTATCCAGGAAAGTTTATTCAAGTCAGAACTGAAAACCAAATATTGTTTTTAAACTTCAATATTACATATTAATGAGAGCCTTACGAGACGAGCAACCAGATCTTTAAATGAATGATGGCTCTTTGTTTTTGAACTTATTTCATTAATTATTTTATAAATAATTTATGAAAATAATTCCCTGTTCTATTAATTAACGAGATGTAACTTTCGCTACAGTCTATCTCGGTAAACCTCAATAGAATCCTTTATTGAATAATTACATTTACATACACTATTTGAGTAATTTATTGAATCATTTAAATGACATAAAAACATAAATAAAAAAATACGTGTGAGTTGTAAGTTGCCCTGTAACTTATAATCCTTACAATATCAAGCTTACATAACATTTACCATTTAGCCATAACACAATTCACAGGACAATACTGAATAATCTTCTTTTAAATACTATAGGTCAAACATTTGTTTACATTATTGCTGAATTCAAATACATTTTATGTTTATTTATTGGTTTCACTATTTTATTTCTAACATACCGAAAGGTAAAAAATATATTCATCTTTAAAGTTCAATTTCAGATATATGTTATAATAGAAAACAGTATAACGAAACGTTGCAATCAATGAGTGTTTAAATTGATTTATTTTCATTATTCCAATTACACGTGATACTGTTTTCTATGGTAAAAAATATGTTACTTCCTCTTATTTTAAGCTTCGACTACGTCACTGTATAAACCAATCGATAAATGAACAATGAATTAAATTAAATAACATACCGCCTTAAGAATCAATAATAATGTGCACCTTAGAAGGGTCGTTTTGATTATGTAACTTATTAAGGTGTTACTTTTTATTAATCAGACATAGTGACGTACTTATTTATTAACAAACGCACTAATCATGACGTAGCAATAATCTTATAAAAGGTTTAAATCATTTATAATATTCGTAACAAGACTCATTCATTCTTTCAATGACAAAGGCAATTTATAAAACCGATTAATTTTTAAATTAAAAAACAACGACGGTCCGTTTGTAGATGCGTTTTTTTTTTGTTATTTGAATTACAGATACTGGAATCTAAATCATCATAACTCAAAATTTAATGGTTAATTGATTACATCCAGAGGGCCATAAAAATGATATATTTCGCTTGGGGATGGAGCAATATATAATAAATATTATTAGAGATGGTAGGTATATAATATCTCATGAACCGGCCTGCAGTAGGGTTAAAATGTTTGTAGACTTTTTTACTATATAACTATTAAAATTATCACAATAAAAATATTGTAAACAGGAAGTCGTAGCAAAACTTTCAGGGTATTATTGTTAATTTTGGAAGTTTTCAGATTTTTTGGACTTCTTTTTAAGGGTTCTTTTCTGGTAGCGTCAAGTATCTGATTTCCGAATCAGATAAAATAACTAAAAACAAATAAATAGCCTATTTTCGTGTCAAATTTTATGTGCTAAAAATGTTTAATATTTTGTGATTTTTTTATATTATTATAATAATAATAATAATAATAATAATAATGCGTTTAACGTCCGTTTCTCGACTTTATGTCATAACAGACGCCATTCGCACCATTACTATTTTTTCATCTACTACTTCCCGTTATTTTCTACATTTTTTACAACTTCAACTTATGTAATAGCAATGGGCGAATGAAGGAATTATAGGAAATTAGGATAAGGTAGGTAATTTTTGAACTAGGAGTTTGATAGGTAATCGGCCATGGCCTCAAATAAGGAACCATCTCGATATTTATCTGGAAATAATTGAGGGAAACCATGGAAAACCTCAATCAAGATGGCCGGTACAGGAATTACCATTTCTCGGCAAGAGGCAGTAGGAAAAAGTCCTAGCCACATCTGCCCCCGCCAGGATTCGAACCCGGTACCTCCCGAATGCGAGTCTAGTGCTGTCACCATTACTCTACCCAGCTCGCTGATTTTTTTTATATTACTCAACTTCATTCAACATATTTTTTTCTATATGTATTCATACAACAAAATTCCAATAATTAGTAGACAAAAATTTTTGTATTGAGAATTCATTAGAAAACACAAATTTAGTTGTTAACATTTTCACTCTAATATTTGATATATCGATTTATTTGAAACGTAATATTCTACAAGCATTAAATTTCGCTTATTTCAATAAACGTCCTTGGGCCATATTGTATGAGCTCTACAATGTAAACACGAATTGGTTTCAATTACATTTGTTTACTTTTACTGTCTATTTTCCAATTTATTCATTTATTATTTTAAATTATTGCTTCAAGGAAGAAAACTAAAATGTTTTGTTTTATTGATATTCAATCATTATTATGGATTTAGATGTTTGCGAGTGTTGGGACATTCACAAAATATTTATATTTTTGAAATTATACTTTTTTGTCTCTGTTACGGAAGTTCCGCAAGCAGCATGATATCTAAAAATATTAGAGAGTTAAAAATGACCTAAAAATTAAAAAAAAGTAAACTTGCGTAATTACTACAATTTAAAAAAATCGGCGTTAAATTGCGTCATTCAAAAAAGAAGAGATATTCCGTCACCTGACAATTAAAAAACATGAGAATTTTAAAAGTTTTTCGGTAATTGGGAAAACTGAAAAATGTCACTTTGTGTCACTGGTGACGAAATGAACTCGTAACGAATTAAGAAAAAAGTATTTTCTTTAACTGCAATGATAAAGAAAAATAAGAACATCTAAATAAAAAAACCCGGATCGCAGTGCCAAAACCCTGCCGACAATATAGTGTATTTGCTTATACAGGCAGCTTAAGTTGGTTTTTAGGCAAAATAAAAAATTTTACTCCTTAATACACCCCTTAAAATAACATATTTTTTCTTAATTGCAATATTATTATAAATCGAACCTCTATACCAAATTATATACAACTTTCAGTAAATCATTCACTATTTGTAAACTAGTGTTTTCATAAAATTTGTAAGTCCGGTCCTGTTGGGCCGATTTTATTTAAATTTTAGGAACACCTTTTAATTACTACTAAAGGATTAAATGTCAATTTTGAAACGATTCTGAGAATTTTTTCGGTATTTTGGGGCCCAAAAACATTTTTCAACCCCTAAAAACTACCCTTAAAATGCCCCGATTACGCCCATTTTAAATAGGCTTCTTGCGGTGATGGATTTCAACGCGTGGACCAAATTTCGTTAAAATCAATTAACTCTTTCGAAAGTTATTGCCCGCACACATATATATATATATATATATATATACGTATATAAATATATATATATATATATACATATATATATAAACATTTTCAAAAATGGTGCCAAAGTGTTTAGGAGGTTATGAAACGTCGAGAAATTTTGGTCCGACCCCTAGGTCCCGCCATCCGACCGACGCCAATAGTGTATGTTGCCTTATGGCAAATACACTAAAAACGAAACTTATTTTTGAATTGTTTATTGGTTATTTAAGAAATAGTTCAGCGGTAGCAGACTCCGGCTTTAAACGAAGCAGAATTAATAGGAGTATAACTAAAGCAGCAATAGGAGTATAACCAAAGCCGAAACAAAAACAAACCCAGTGAACATTGTGCATCAATCATAATTAGTACCAGCGCAGCAGAAATGGCGCTGTCGTTGTTTTTGTTATGTTAAGCCCTGTCTACACTTAGTAACACATTACATAAAGCGAAGCCATATTTACTCTGACCTATATCAGCTGATTTGCAAACACTAGCATACCATTTTAGCATAAAATATTATCTTACTCTTTTCCTGATGTTCATACATATCCTGAATCAAAAAGGTACGTTGTGTCAATGTATCGATTTTATAGCTACGCGAGACGAATGGTAAACCAGTTTTTGTTGATTGCTCTATAAGACCAGTTGATAAGCTTAAATGACTCAAAATGTTTCAAATCGACAGAATATAGTCTAAGGACATAAAACGTATATATTTTTCCAACGCAATTTGCTTCATTGTAACTTGTCCTTTCCCAAAACGAATCTATAGCATAAATACTTGATTTCTATTTTGATTTTGAGTCAGAATAAGAAAAATTTAAAACCTCCTATAAATTCAAGTCTGTGGGATTGAATAAGGGCATATTATATATATTTTTTCAACGCAATTTGCTTCATTTAAGTAACGACTTGTCCTTTCCCAAAACGAATCTACAGTATAAATACTTGATTTCTATTTTGATTTTGAGTCAGAATAAGAAAAATGTAGAGCCTATTATAAATTCAACCCTGCAGGGATGAAGTGTATTGGGGTTAGTATGCTATGTTCCGCTACACTATCTGCGAAGGTTCTGCAGAAAACTGAGAAAAGACGGTTAAAAGGCTCTCGCAAACAAACGAACTACCACTTTGAGGGGAACCATAATTGCTGAGAATACCAACCGCATGGTAAAAACGATTTATATAAAAAAATGAGTGTCGGACCACTTAAGAAGAGAGGTGAAGCAGATTGCGGCGTGCCAGGGGAAAATGGTAAGCCGACTTCGAAGCCTACAAATACAAGAAGTGGACCAAAACGCCGTCCCAACGCTGCGTCAGATGCACGACTATGAGGAAGTAGAATATGAGTAAAAGTTTAAATTCAGAAAAATGTAGAAAAAAATCAGTACTTACGTCATTTAAGTATTTTATAGACATCCGACTACTCTACTGAACTCAAAAGCAAAATTTTCTACTGGCGTATTTCTACGCATATCATATAACGGAAGGATTGTATTACGTCATAGTATAAGTAAAAAATCGCACGTGACTGATAAAACAAAATTGATCGGGCATATCTGCTGATATACAACCAAAGGGAAAATTGTAAAAAAGTATGATCGTTTAGTTTTGTGCAGTTTGAAGCGTCAGCAATTTTTTGTTTCGATATCAAATCGGTAAGGTCAGAAACGAACGGTTGCGGGATTTCAATCCCATATATCCTGTATTTCTAACTGACGCGCATACATAACAGCTGTTTGTTATCTGTCTTTATCTAACTATACTTAGAGTACTAGGGGTGCTACTGTGATAACAAGCAAATGACAGTTCTATTTTAAATGGAATATCTATGATTAAATTAATACAATTAGTCAAAAGCTTTCGTGCAAAGGTTGGACATCACGACTTTTTAAATGAAGATATTTTATTATTATTATATAAATATTATAAAAATTATAGGTCTGCTAGTCAGATCCCATTTGGCGCAAAAAAGATTGATTCGATTGTAATATAATTATAAGTATACACCGATATATAAAAAAAATAGTGTCAAACATATCAGACAAGTTAAATTAATTTAACTATATCAATAATGTTAAACTATATCAATCATATAGTAGCTTGTCTGTCTTACATAATTAGTTTTGTTAAAAATTAATAAAGTTCCAATCTGCAATTCAATTCTCTGTTGTTACTCAAAACGAAAATATTAAAATATCAAAATAGACCGAAGTCAAGTCATTTCTATATAATTTAAAAAGAAATGACAAGATTGACTATCGCGTATTTATAGTTATTAGTTATTTGTACAGTACTGAAATTGTTAAAATACAAATTTTATCTTAATTTCAAGTTGCATTTAATTTAATACACGATTCAAACCACAAAGTCGTTATATGATTTAAAAATTATTAAAACTTCTAAACGTGAATCGCACTTTATTTCATCTCGATCTGTTAATCTTGTTGCTTTAAGAGAAACCTTTTTTATATATTAGCTCAATGTGTTTTAACGTAATTTATGCCGTATAAAAATAATTTTATTTTTCAGCAAATATTTGCTGAATATGAATAATGTAAGATTATTTTGATAAACAAAGAAGATATTTCTGTTCAAAATCAGCATTAATGTGAGCAAAAATAGGAGATTAGTTATGGTGACCATTGGTTATTAAAACCAGCCGTACTATAAATTCCAGTGCATCCACAGTATGTAGCTTATTAAAATCAATATGCATTTTCGTAAAGTGCCTTTCGTAAAGTGAAAGCTGAATCTTAATCGAGTACTTATACAAAATTTGAATCAGCAGATGTTCCGTAACTTTAGTGTAACAATACTGTTTCATTGAATTGAATTTTATCCAAACGACATAATTTTAATTTCTTATGTTTTTGTAATCCCTGCGATAACATCAAAATAGACATCACGCCATCATCCACTGTAAACCACAATCACCATGTGATTTACACCGCTTACTTGGACGTTAGCCAACTAACTCTGGAGGCACTACCTCGACGGGGCTGTAATATATCGGTCGGTTGCATATATCAGTGGCCCCACAAACATTACCAACTTTGTCTCGTTAGAAAGTAGAAACATAGTTTATTTATAACTATTATAAGTAGCAGACTGACTAACATTAATACCTATTAAGATAATTCTGGAAAAGTTTAAGAACTCGAACTTAAAACGTAAGTGGTTAGAAGTTTTGCTCAACTTTTCCGAGCGTGCAAGAACCAAACGTTTTAAGAGTGTTTACTTTAACAAAGCTGGTATATATTTAATAATTGTGTTTTTCTAATCGGAGATTTGATCGAAAATTTACATCAGAGCTAAAAATCGTACGATCGTATGTCTATGGCATACTAATTTAAAATTGAAACAAACAAAATTAATTATAGTTTCGTCACATTACATTTCATTTATATCGATTGATTTATTAGGTTACCAGCAAGCTTTGACCGATACAATGTCATCTAATTCTAAATATATATATATATATACGAATATGAACATAAATTTCACTTATTTATAGAATTAAACTAATAAACCCTCTTGCTTTTTATTTGTTTATAACAAAATATTTGTTTTATTCAAGTGTGTAGGTTTTCACGGCCCGCGTTGTTACAATTTTTTTTTTGTTTTTCGGACCTGTAGGCCTAACGGTTCGTCTACAACTACGGTAGACTTCTCCTGCTTCCACATCGCCTTTTATTATGTCTACCGCAGTTGTGGACGAAACATTAGGTAGAAATATCAATGAACAACAGCGTACAGGCCCGGAAACAAAGAAGATTTAAAACATTCGTTGTTTTTTTTTTAGCTTCCATCTATCAAAGTTTGTCAGTCAATTAATAAATCTCTCTGTATAAAAGTTATTGTTCATTAAAGAAACTGTATTATATTTATGCTAATTTTTCTAATCATTAAATTAGAAATTATTATAACAAGACAAAAACATGAATTCTTGAAGGAACTTCAATCCCGCAGGTATGGAATCCCGCGGGAGTGATTGATCTCGCAAGAATCCCGCAGGATTGACTGCAATCTCGTTTCAATCCCGCGGGATTGAACACTCTGCGGGATTGCGATCCCTAGATGAATATCTACAATTTGCCTCTTCCCGTTATTTATTGCATTTTTAAACTATAAAAATTAGAATAGGGCAGGCGTTTGTGAGCATAAGAAATTCAACCATAGTCAGGCATAAGGAATCATATCCATATTCCCAGGAATTATTGCGAGAAATGAAGGAAAAACTGAACATAATGGTCGGTAGAGGAATGACGGAGAGGCAATATGAAAAATCCTGCCTCTGTTGGGACTCAAACCCTGTACCACCCGAATACGAGTCTTATACTCGTTCCCATAAATCGATATAGCAATAAAACTGCGTAATCAGCCTTTAATTGGTCGGTTGAAAGCTATATCTGTTAGTGGGAAAGATTATAGTATTCTCAACATTACAGTATTCAATCAATATTTTATTACAATTAGTGTAATTCATTTAGAATAAATATATAAAAACTAACTACAGGAACAATAATTTACAACTACTTACACTATTACAAATAGAAAAGTACAGTTTGCTATTAACTGTTACGAAACACCCTCCGTTTGATAAAAACTATCATTTATACTAATTTCACCGTCAAACTATATGCATTTCGATCATTAATCAAAAAATATCCTGTGACACTACACAAATATATTTAAAAATAAATTCACATCAAGAGACCAAATTCATGAAACACGAACACTGTAAAACTAATTATATGGAAAAATAGAAAAATATTCAAAGTAATAATATTATGTCGATTATTTGCACGCCACACGAAGCATGGGAATTGGGAATATTCAAATTAAAGCTTTGTATTATTATTGTCTCGGGCAACGCAAGTGACGTGTTTAGTTCAGTTAATCATAGAATATTGATTACGTTCAGTGGCGTATTTACCCTAGGGCCACGGTCTGGGGCAGCAGGTCGCGTTCAGCTTTAGATGCATTTCGTATTTGTGTTCCAACTTTTATTTTACTGTTTTTTTTTAATTTGGACTGCCTGAAGAAATTTACAGCAAAAATTAAAACTCATTGTTTGGTTGATAACACAAGACGCGAGGCGAATTTGTATTTTTATGCAAATTGGATACAATGTCTGAAGCGGAAGTTAACGCCCTAAAACTCCAAAAATTATACCTGAATGATCTTCCAAATGATACACAAGAAGACTGTGCTCTTTTAAAACAATTCTTGACGTCTCATAAAAACAAAATGAGCTTAAGGCGACTTAACCAATTTATTAAATAAGAAAGAATTTGAAAGAATAATTTCCATATACAGAAATAGCATTAGATACTAATGACCTCAGATGTTGAGCGTTTATAATCTATAATTTCTCTGTTTTTGTGCAGAAAGTTCGCTTCGTACCCAAAAAAATAAAAAAAAATATTTACGTTCCCGTATCAGCGAAAAACGTTTGAACAATTTAGTCATCCTTAATAACTCGTAAAAGCTGACTTAACAAAATCTGTTAGTTATAACAGTGTTACTGATGAATTTTTCATCCAATTTGTGCATCTCAAAAAATTGTAAAAATTTATTAAAATGTGTTTTACCCTAAATTTAGTCTTTTTTTAGTATCAAAAGATTTTTGCTTTTTTTCCGTTAATTTATTGGGGGGCAAACCTTTTAGAGGACCAAGCCGCCAAATTATAAAATACGCCACTGACTATGATTAACAGAACTGAACTCTTATTCACAAATCGATAATTAATTATAAGCTGTGATCTACCTGTAAATTGTCGGAGTATCGTTTCTTCTAGATTTAACAAACACACACTAGTATAAATTAAAGGAACTATTATTTGTTTTATTCAATATAATAATTTATAATCGATTTAGAACAGAATTTAATATTTCTAATCTTCCAATCAATCACTTACAAGCTTGACTTTCAACTGACGGTTGTATTTTTTCAGATATTATGGTTCATTATTTTATGACCTTTCATTACATAATTGTTAACAGATGGCTATGAATTACAATATTTTACACTGTCCGTCGTTGTTACTAAAATAATCATCTTGAAAGTTTAATTCCAGATATATTTTATAATAGAAAACAGGATCAATCAATGAGTGTTTAAATTGATTCCAATTACCCGTGATCCTGTTTTTTATTATAATTATATATATATATCACTATTTATTATTGCTAATTACATGCATTGTTATTATTTAAGTGTAGAGATTGAAAATTTAAATAAAACTAATATATTTAGAGTACACAAAAAGTATACGTTCGTCTTTATAGACGGACTTGCCTAACATAACGTGGATGTGCAATATAAATACGTGAAATATTGTCTTCATAAATTTAAGTCCATCTCTGGTTTGAACGTATTTTGACAGGAATCTTCAGTCTCTAGACTTAGTGGAATGTTTTATCAGTTTCTCCCTACGCACTATTTTTTATTAAAACGGCGTTTTCATTGTTTTAGAAATAAAGCAACATAAAAAATACTGCACAGTTTTGAAATACTGTGTTTGTATTATATGTTTAACATTTTCAAATTAACATTATTGTTAAAGATAATTTCGAATTTAGACCGGTGAATATAATCGGTATATATTATTTCTCAAAGGTGTTTTTTGTCGGTATGAAATATCTCCCTTAATACTGTATCAAAATTAATGTTTGATACGCCATTTTGGAGACTATTTTTCTCTCCAATGACGTAAACTAAGTTAATATCTTAAAATTAATGTTTTCATTAAAAAAATATAGTTTAAAAATGTTAACAATTTCATAACAGAAAATAACATTCAGAAAAAAAATGTCGCCATCTGATGGCAATCTGTTTATTTTTAACAGCTGCCGGTAATATGACGAGTATTGGCGCTAAATAATAAAATAGAATAAAATTTATTTCTACCTATTATATTATTACCTAACTGATCACTAACGATGCGGAGTATTCGCACGGGCCCGCTAGTAATTATAATTAATATATAAACCGAAGCAATGAACTCCAGAGACCCCATCTTTTTCCCTGAAAAGTATAAATTTCTCTATTTTCTATTATTAAAAAAGTTCTTGTCGATAAAGAAACGGTGGGGTTTTCTTACAACTTAAATAGTATTCAGAATGTTAAAAGAGGCTTTATATTTTTATTATAATAATAATAATGCGTTTAACGTCCGGTTTTCGACTTTATGTCATAACAAACGCCATTCGCACCATTACTATTTTTTCATCTACCACTTCCCGTTATTTTCTACATTTTTTACAACTTCAACTTATGTAATATCAATAGGCAAATGAAGGAATTATAGGTAATTAGGATAATGTAGGTAATTTTTGAACTAGGAGTTTGATAGGTAATCGGCCATGGCCTCAAATAAGGAACTATCTCGATATTTATCTGGAATTAATTGAGGGAAACCATGGAAAACCTCAATCAAGATGGTCGGTACAGGAATTACCGTTTCTCGGCGAGAGGCAGTAGGAAAAAGTCTCAGCCACATCTGCCCCCGCCGGGATTCGTACCCGGTACCACCCGAATGCGAGTCTAGTGCTGTCACCACGACTCTACCCAGCTCGGTTTATATTTTTATTATTAAAATAGGGTTGAAAACATTGATCGGGAATTTCTTAAACAACGCGTGGGCAGTACACCCACCGTTAGGTCATTGTTCGAATAATGAACAAGGGCCAGTTTTCAATATTGACTCGCACAGACACTCCAATGTCGTTATAAAAAATAACAACACATTATTAATATTACGTATACACCTTCGGGGGTTTGCATGCCTAGAAGCCATATAGGAAATTGAATATGACGAAGTTTTTTGTATTTTGCTCATAAATCACTGAATTTAGAAATAAATGGCTAACTATGAATAGACATTTCATGTGAATTTATTTAGGAACAATAAAACATTTTCTAATAGTTTACATTGCTGGAATATTTAATAAGTTTATGTCCATTGTGATCACGTGGATAAGGCGTGTTCAATGCCAGTAATAAATAGCGCATAGATAATGTAGTTGACAGTACAAAGGTGAATCAAATGTTCTAAGCAAATCTGTGCTAAAGTCTCACATCATTAAATATCCGAATATTTAATGATGTGAGACTTTAGCACCCGAGTTTGATATAAATCTGAATGTGAACGTAGGTGCCGAATACGAAATTACACAAACAGTTTCAGCCGACTGTCATCACTACCTGTCCTTATTTACGGAACCGAGCTGGGCAGAGTAGTGGTGACAGTACTAGACCCGCATTCGGGAGGTTCGGGTTCGAATCCCGACGAGGGCAGATGTGGCTGGGAATTTTTCCTACTGCCTCTCGCCGAGAAACGGTAATTCCTTAACCGGTCATCTTGATTGAGGTTTTCCATGGTTTCCCTCAATTAATTCCAGATAAATATCGAGATGGTTCCTTATTCTAGGCCATGGCCGATTACCTATCAAACTCCCAGTTCAAAAATTACCTATCCTATCCTAATTTCCTATAATTCCTTCATTCGCCCATTGCTATTAGTTAAGTTGAAGTTTCAGAAATGTAGAAAAAAACGGGAAGTGGTAAAATGGAAAATAGTAATGGTGCGAATGGCGTCTGTTATGACATGAAAGTCGACAAACGGACGTTAAACGCATTATTATTATTTACGGAACTCGATTTTTTGCATTAGGTAGCACTTTAATCATTCTTGTTTCCTTGAAACTGAAAATAATGAGAAGAAATATCAAGCGGCAACAGTGGTCCATTGAACTCCATAATAATGTTGCTTTTGGGTTGTGCTGTTTGATGGTTAGCTTAATATATAAAATGAGGCAACATTATAGAGATTAATTCCTTAATAACGATTCATTTTTTCAACCCGCATACATGTTTAATAAAAAAAAGCTCTCGAATTCATCTTTGTACTTCCTCTCATTAAAATTTAATAACATTCTAGTTACATTGATAGTGTGGAGCGTAATGTTTGCATGCCACCAGGAAAAGCAAGTGAGATGGGAAGAGGCGGGCGTAAAACGCGATGGATGGAACAGTATCTAAGAACCACAAACAATGTAAAGTACATAACCATACACTCGTACAGACCTCTTCACTGTCGACATTAGTTAATTAATGATCAGCTGTTTGATTAATTAAACCAGCCGGCCGTATGTCATATTATTCTGATATATATAGATATTTACACATGCTAATTTCTTCTATAAGTGATCGAAAAATACGTTAACTGTAACTTCTTTTACGTGGCCCCACAAAGAAATAGACTGGGAGGGTCTTCAACAGATAACGAGCACATCGTGGTAGGTGAAATAACTTAAAGATGAATAAAAATCGGCCAAGTGCAAGACGAACTCGCGCATTGAGAGTTCTGTACAAACTTGTAGGTCTGTAAATAGTTCGTCCATAAATGGAATCGAGTCTCGAAAATTGTTGCCGCTTTTTCCGAGTATGTTTTAAGTTTCCACCCAAAATCAGTCCCCAAAACATATAATTCCAGTAATTAGTGTCTTTATAGATGAAATTGTGGTTAATAACAGTTCATACCAAAATTGGAAATCAAAGTTATTTTATTACTTAGGTATTAAATTTGAACCAGATTTGTAAGGAATGAATAAGTTATAATGAAAATCAACGAAAAATTTTTAGTAAAATTTAGGAATTAGTGCCTCAAATTTTATGTATTTCGGTATACGTGCGAACAGATTTTTTCAGAAAAAAGGTCTTGACAGACGGACAATGAAGTTATCCTATTATAAGGGTTTCTTTTTTCCTTTTGAGGTACGGTCCCATAAAAAATAAAAAAAGAAACAGAAGATAGTCCAAAGATCCAGGCCTGCGGTTCTGTTACAAGATGTAGATGCCTCTTTTTAAAAGTTATTTATTGTCCGGGTCTCCAAGTTTCGGGTAAAATGAAACATATTATGCAGGCATATACGTGAAAATCAAACAAGAGAATGAAAAAAATACTCGAATAATTTTCAAATCATAAGCGAACACAAATTATTGATTTAATTTTTGTTTCGTAGATATGTATCACCAAAAAGTCAATATCATAATTTATAGAGTACATATTACAAACAATACTGATTACACACGTTGGACTGGTGAATAATGTATATTATACAATGTCAATATCACGAATTGATGTAGCTAATAAAATAGTATTTCAGACACGCCGTCTATTACATGATGATTCAAGAACTGTATATTTTAGTTGTCAAACGTCTATAATCTACAATTCAGTCAAGAACTCTGTAAAATATAAAAACAATACTACGACTTCTATTAAGATCAAAATCGGTTTTATAGTTTTTTGAGTTAAACACAAAAAAATTAAAAATGGCTAATTCATTTTAGGTATCCTTTAAACTGCAGTTGAAATGATTCCATTAAAAACAGTTTCTATTAAAAAGTGACGACTTCATTTTATTGATCTAGTGATGACAAAGTATGAAAGGAAATGAAATTTGAACCCAAAAACAGTCTGGTTCAAAAGTTAGCACGCTAATCACGACACCACACTGTCCTCATGATATTTTATTTTTAAATAAATAAAGTCAGCCACAATATTGCCGCACTAATTAAGTCTTGTAACTATATTATGTAATATTTATTATCTATGTGAATTATTACATCAATTACATTGTGTATAAGGTAAAGTTTGAATATATCATGTCCAACGTCCATAAATAAACATCCGCATTATTTTCTATATAATAAAACGTGTAATATTAGATTTAAAAAAAACTAAAACAACTAATGAACTAAATGAGCTAAAAATGTAAAATAATTTAACAACAAAGTTAGCTTTACTGTAAAAAGCGTGGGGTGCTATCTGCCTAAATTTTCATAATAGTTCTACGTTTACAATTAGCTACTAAATGAAAAATTTATTACTGATATTAAGCACTCCAAGCTTTTTACAGTGAAGCTAATTTTTTGTCAAATTATTTGGCATTTTTTAATTCATAAAAGCGTGTTGTTTTAGTTTTTTCAAACTGTAATTTTAATTTTAACAATATTGTATTTGACTATAAGATAGGAAACGCAACGTATGTCACTGTACATTGTGTTAGCTTGGTTGCAGTAACTTTTCAAGTTTTTTAATCCTGAAGGTTCTGGTCAGGATAATGGGACAAACTTATTTAATTATTGTATTGTCATCGGTTCATCGGTCCAGTTTAATATCTGACGTTTTGAAGTAGGTAAATTTCACGTTCAAAGATTCTTTTACAAATAAGCAAACATACAGGTGAAGTTAATAAAAGCATGTTAAATAGTAAAGGATGTATATGAAATAAAAAAACCTTTATTTGTATACGAAGCGTCGCTGTGATTTGCTATTAGCGATTACATGACACGTATTAGGTTCTAGTATACGGGTGGAATGCGTTGTAACATTGTCTTCTCTATATGGAATGAGTACACCCCTACGATGCTTATGAAGAGCAACAAAAAACACGCTATGAATTCTAAAGCGTGCCTGAGTTATCAAAGTAAAACTTCTTTAGGCGCGTTTTGTAAATTTCATGAGGTAGTACTCAGTGAGTTGACGTTTTTGCGCAGCCTACTAAGACTATCTGTACAGTATTTATATACAACAAAAATTATTTATATACAGGATGTCCGAGAATTATCTTTACAGCTTTGAAATTTAATAACTTTTGAAATAAAAAGGATATTCACATTCTGTTTTCTGCAGTTAGTGCAACTCATAAAGTTTCGTTCTGTTTAGGTTAGCACCTCCACATGTGCACCACGTGTGGCCCGAAGTACATCCAGTCGGTAATCGATTTCTTGCCAGGTACGCTGTATAGTAACGTCTGTGACAGTGGCAAAAGCCCCTGTATTGCGGGTTTTTAAGTCAGCAATGTCAGTAACCTTTTTCCGATAAACAATATTCTTCAAATAACCCCAGAGAAAAAAACTTTATGAGTTGCATTAATAACTGCAGAACACAGAATGTGAATATCTTTTTTATTTCAAAAGTTGTAAAGATAATTCTCGGACACCCTGTATATCTAGCAACGGGTTACAATGTCCACATACTGCGAGAGTTGTTTTTTAATAGTTTATACAGAAGTTAGTTGAAAGAAACAACAAACAAATAATATCTACAGTTTTAAAGACTCATGATGAAAATGATTTTATTCATTTCTAAGAATTTATTTTGTCGGTATTATCGTGAACTCACTTTTTTGTTCCAGCCAGTATACGTTTTGCGTGCGCAATCGCTAAACAGAAGAACAGCGTCAACTTGTAAGGACCACATATAAATACGCTAAACAGTACACACTCAATAAACTACACGCCATATAAATATTTGAGGTAGCAAGGCGACATCGCTTCTGCTGAATTTTTTTTTGAATCCATTTTTTGCTGCTGCCATAAAAGCAATGGAATTAATATACCAACGTACATTTTAAAATTAAAACAAAATCGCAAAAATGTACAAATCCTTAAAAAAATATTTTTAAAAAAATGTTTTCGAAAAAAGTGCCTTTATAAATATACAAAGAAGAGAGTTTTAGTAGTCTACAAATGAAAAAAAAATTAAGTTCATAAAAAAAGTATTTTACTCTTTTTCATACATTTACCAAACCACTGTTTTTAATTTGTTTTTTTGTAAATTTTGTTTAACTTTTGTGAGTTTTTATAAATGATAATTTTATTTGATGAGCTCTTTCAATTAATACCATCTAACGGTTGAACAAGAAAAAAAAAATGTCATTTTGGGGACACCGCCATATTGAATTTATAATACCATCACATTGTAATACGTATGCAAACTTCAAATTTCTAGTTTATCAAAAAGTGGTCACACTGTTGATTACAAAATCTCTCAAATACAACAACTATAAAAATATTGTAAAAAAACCTGTGAATTTTCAAGTTCATTTCGATAATTAACGCTAGTGATCGTTCGACTTACATTTGTTTAGTAGTAGAAAAGTGTTCCAAAACATGTAATCAACAATTTCATTGCAGCAAGTATGTCACTAAATAGTGACAAACATTAATCTTATTTGGCTGAAAATCTGGCATATGCCATTTTACCTAACGACAACAAATCTAATATGGAGGTACTTACATATACTCTATAGTTTATACAGTACCTAATATGCCTGGGGAATATGTTCACTTTAGATAATATTGTACTGAGTTTGTGATAAGAAGTGTAACATCGTTTCGTCGCCATTTTAGTTTTTGTCATTTTAGATGTTGACAAATGAACGTTGTCTTTTATTAGCATATATAGTACCTACATAGTCTACTGGATAATAATACTTAAAATTTTCTTAAGCACTAGATTCGCATTTGGGAGGTATATTGGGTTCGAATTCCGGCAGAAGCAGATGTGACTGGGACTTTTCCCTACTGCTTCTCCCCGAGAAATTATTTTGTTGTGGTTTTTCTTTGGATTTCCTCAATTAATTCCAGATAAATATCGAGATGGTTCCCTTATTCTATGCTCTCATTGTTGCCTAATTTTCTATAATTCTCTGATTCGTCCATTGTTATTAATTAGAATTTTAAAAATGTAGAAAAATATCGAAAAATGTGGCAGATGGAGAATGTGTTGCCTAACAGACTAAAGGACGTTAAACGCGTTAAATTTAACAGATAATAAATATTATGGTGACAGACTAATATTACTTTTGTTTTTCTTTGTAATTTGTATTTCGAATGAGCTTTAACACTACTAAATTTTTTGCTTACCTAACAAACCTCTCTCTAAGTAAATAAATGTTAAATATGAGATCGGCAAGTTATGCAAAAAAAAATTGCAAGGCAAACGATGATAGTCGTAAATAATTCAGTTGATATTGTTCTATAATCTGTATAAATTTCATCAGTTAGTGTTGAACCGCATTCAAGACACAAACAATAAAAAAATGATAGAAAAAATGAACTAGTCTGCCACCGATTTAATATTTTTCATTCTATGTTAAAATTTTAGTAGTGTTGTCCAGTAGACTTTTGTTCGGTGGGAGCTTGGACTATACTCTGGCATTAGTATCTAATTCACATTTCAACAAAATAAAATATCTCTTTTTGTTTTCGAAAAAAATTACAATAATTTTCTCTCAGCTTTATAAAAATGAACGTAACAATATAGCAAAGATTATATTCGAATTATATATTTTAAACTATTAACTACAAAAAAAAAATGCATAATCTTTTTAATTTATCAGCTTTCAACACTTATATATTTAATTATGTTGTACTTGATCACATAATATGTCGTAACACTCAAAAAACCATAATTCGATACGACCAGAAACAATTGAACAAAAAAAAAACTAGACTTGTTTTAAAATTTATTATCCCGCTATCAGTGAAATGACCGGCCACGAATATAAGTATTCAGAAATTAAAAGGACATAAAGGATAGTGGAATATCCAATAAAATTCCAATTTCCAGTCATTAGTATTCCGAACGGACATTCAGTAATCTATTACACAATATTGATGTGCCGTGCATATCCAAGCGCTGGTCGCATGTATACTGTGTTATCTATCTTTCAACTCGCTGACACTTTATCGCAAAACAAATGTACTTCAAAATAGTTATTAGCACATTAATCATGTCGGCCTGATGCTTCCACTGATTGCCGCTACCAGCGCTGGTGACCATATCGATGAATCTACAGTTTCGTCCAAAACTCCGTACACAAGCAAATAGTTGTAATCGACTTAAAGTAACTGATTTTTCAGATTGTATAATATATTCTCGGGAAATTTCGAGCAGTGGTTGCACAGGACATTTTAGACATTTTATTACTATTTTTATTAGCTTTGATTAAGTATAAATATGGAATCATATTTTGGGGCTGTAGTATAGTTTTATTAATGCAAAAGAAAGCTATACCCATTATATTCAATCTTGGATATCGTGACAGCTGCAAAAATTATTTTATAAAACTTCAAATTTTAACTGCTCCATCTATCTAAATTTTTTACTCGCTTCGTCACATTCAGAAATATTTTGGGAAGTACTCAACTAACAGTACACTGCATAGTTATCAAACTCATTATAACAACTTACTCATACTCCCTAAACCGAACCTATGTCTGTATTGCAATAGCCCTGCATATTCAGCTTTAAAATTTTACAACAACCTTCTAGTTGAGTTGCTGAAGTTACTGCCATTTCATAAATTCAAAAGAGAGCTGAAGTCTCTGCTAATTAAATCTTGTTTATATTCAGTTAATGAATTTTATTCGATTAATTATTATCTATGTGGTTTCAGATCCAGTATATTTTATAATTATATTATGGATTATGGTAAAAAACATTTCGCAATTTTTATCAAAATGAATATTTTCATTATTATCTAAGAGCCTGATGAAGTTTTTAAAATAAAAACGAAACGTTGCGATTGGATTTCAATGCATTATTAATTGATTGATCCACAGTTCTCTAAAAATATAATTATTAATTATTATTATTAAACTACTTCTGTTGACGAATCCTACTTAGCTCCTGTATCGGATAATAAATATATTCCATTCTATGCCATTCATTAGGATTCGCAAAATTTGGCTTGCTGCTTAAATTTCAGAAAACATATTTTTGCCCTAAACGTAATATTCATTAATTTTCCTTTGTTGTAGATGAAACGTCAGATAGGCCTACAAGCCCATAAAACCAAGAAGATTTGGAACAACTCCGGTCGTGAAAACCTACACACGCAATAAAAAAACTATTCTTATCAAACCGGCTAAACTAAAGTAAAAACATATCTCAGACAATTTCAGTTCTTTGGAACTTTAGAGTTAGAAGAGGGGATTTCCGATATATAAGCCATTTTCCGTTAAATCACCTGGCATCTCTTCATACTAAACTCGCTTACCCAAGTTAAAAATCATTCTTGGGCAATAACGAAATACGTTGTGTTTCATCATCTAACCCTAATTAGGATTAAACGAATGTATTGCAGAATTATATTTAATTTTATTTGTTGAAATTATTTAAAATCAACCTTTTAATAGTAACATTAGTGTTTCTACTCCAGCGGTGGCCAACTTTTCTATATATAAGATCTACTTTTTATCTTAAAAGTGTGTCGCGATCGACTTGTTGGCATAGGCGTAGTCTAAGGGGGAAGAAGGGGTGTGAAATGCATACTATGTTTATACACTGTGTTTCAATATAAGGTGCATCCCAGCGAGGTATGGGTAGATAAGTAAAAAATATGTTTAAAACTATTTTTTAATTTTTTAAATCACTTATTAAAGTTTTCGAGATAAAGGGCCAAAAAACTCACGTCCAGGGGATTTAAGAGAACATGGATAATTATTGACAATATTTATTAATTTAAAGTAGCTACAGATCGGCCAAAATTGGCCTCGCGATCGACCGGTCGATCGCGATCGACTTGTTGGCCACCCCTGTTCTACTCTATTCATATATTGTATACACTACTACTATAACTACTACCGCAGCATGTTCTGACAATGCAAATGTTGTACATGATGCTCTCCCCCAGTACCTCATTGAATCTACTAGTACAAGGATGTGACTTGAGTCATTTCACAGCTCCGGTGTCGTCGATCGCGCACGAGCGCATCTGGTGTACATTTCTAATGGGATCTACACATGCACATATAAATTAAGGTTACCCTTTACCAGCTGTTCAATATGCCCCCGTTTTCACTCGCAGAGTTCATTTTACTAGCAGTTGGATGTGTCTGTGCATGCCAAATGCACTTACGTTTCAGAAATCTCGAATTTCTATAAAAAAAATTAAATCTTTGATGTTTATACTTTACTATTAACTAGAAATATGTACCGTTTTCCACGTATGACAGTTTATTTGATCTAAATAAACGATTAAAAGTCGGATAAGAGCGAGAAAATAATCATAAGTTTTATATAAATTTTCTACAGGAAAAATTAAATAAAAAAAAATTGAGTAAGTTATATAATATGTCAGCATTTTTAACATAGTAAAGGAAAAAACTTCAAAATGTTAATTTACTGTCCCGTAATTCGGAATCTCATATTCATGTATTTTGATTCAATTTTACGGTAAAAATATGTCTTGAAATTTTTTTTGTGAAGCTTAATGTTTGGTTACAGCTAATAAGTCCAGTAATAAAAAGATTTTGCGACCCCAGTTCGAAATTTCCCGAGAACATATTTTATAATAAAGAGATGAGCAAAATCGGTCTTGGTCTAGGTCTTACAATTCTGCAAGACCAAGACCATACTTATGCTAACAAGTCCAAGACCAAGATCAAAACTAAGACAATATGCAAGGCTATGACCAAATGTGCAAGACTAAGCTAAAAATTGTAACTTCCGTTCGAAATAAGAAACAAGAAATTATTTCTCATAACTTTAACAGATAACGATTTTTTTCTTGATATTTTTTTGATTTAAGTGAAATAAAGTTTTATTAAATAAACATTAGTTGTATATCTAATATTTTTATTTATATCTCTAAAAAGCCTTGACGATGATAGTGTTTAGGATTTTTTTTAAAAGACGTAAGTAACAGGCTAAATAAGTAAGTTCAAGACTGAATACGCAAAACCAAGACCAAGTCTTGGTCTTGGTCTCGCTTCGCTCATCACCAGAGATTCTTTTCGTTACATGAATACAATTCTACCGTGCGTAAGAAAGTTTGATTTCAAAAATGCACTTTGAAACAAGAATTTTTTTAATTCGCGATATGAAAAATGCTTTGCTTCTTTAAATTTGAGGGCACAGACTAAAAGCGCAGCCTATCTATTGAAAGTGTTCGTACCTCATCCCTGTAGTTCAGTTAATAATAGTGTAATTATTGTACATGTCCACAAACATCTGTGCACTAACCGATGCCTCTTCAATAGTAAACAGTCCGAGCAGAAAACGTATGTAATTACAGCACACACATATGTGCTCCACATATTATCATCTCCACTGCACTGTTACAGTTGCCGTTGCCCTGTCATTTTATTGTCTGTCGGACACACAGCGCATTTTAGCCTTAATTCAATCATAGACGTTTACAAAAAAAGCCCCATTAAAATCACTGCGTTTTACTGTGATTATTAAATTCAGTGAACTGTTTCAAAACGCCTCTAAATTATTATATTTTTTTTGCACAGCAGCTTTACATACATGTAAAGTTATCTATTTCACACTTGTGCCATAAAATAAAACGAAATTAGTTACGCCGTTGATGTGCTAACCAATTCAGAAGAGTTGCAAACCTTGTATGCTATTAGAATAGAGTCGTCCTGTCTATCAAAATTTAATAGTTTTGAAGAGTGCTCATTATTCCTTATGCAGAAACAAATAATGTAAACCAAATATTTCGTTCTTTTATCCTTCCTCCTAATATTGCAAACAAGAATTCAAAAAATTTGTACATTTTATAATATTTATATTTATAACCTATAAGCGTTACAGCGTTTTCGGCACGGCTTAATTTTAATCATTGAGCTGACATTTTCAGAGAATCATTTTTTCAATGTAAAGGACCATTTTAAAGGTTAGCATATGACAATTTCCAACTTGTCAAAATAAGGGCCAGTCTATTAAACTGGCTCTCATTTGTATAAGCCAATATTTTTTTCAAATTTTTTGAGTTGCCACCCCCTGAAATGGTTCTATATATTGAAAAAATGATTAGTTTAAAATTTCAGCTCAATTTATACAGTTTAACCCGTGCCGAAAACGCAGAGAACTTTGAAAATATGTAGAAAGCAAATTTCGAAACTTTGTGCTTGGGTATAAAAAATTAACTTTTCCTATTTATCTGGACAAATCATTTCTCCTCTTAAACACATCTTAGGCTTCTTTAAGATAGAAATTGGTTGGCGTTAAGTTATAGAAATAACGTACACGGCAGCGACAAAAGAAGTGGAGCCTTCGGCTTCGTTGTATTGCTATTACCCCTACGAACAATAAAAAAAAATTAACCAATTTGGTCCAGCTGTTTTCAAGTGACGCGCTGACCAACGAACGGCATTTTATTTTTATTATATAGATAGAGATTAGAACAAAAAGCACCTTATAAATCTTAAGCGCGCTGATATTATGATTCGTGTGAATAATAATTATATACTTTGACTTGTCCACCATTTTTAAAATAATACGTAATAATAATGTTCAAACAAATAGTACAAACCTGCTCGAGTATATCTAGTTTAATAACGTACTGTCAAACTAATGTGAAATTAGTTATTTGCAATTTCAGTAATTAAAGTTAGATCTAAAATTGAACTGTCGTACAATAATAACGCTGGTAGTAATATAGGATAATGAACGCTGAGGGTAACCCCCGTAGAGTATACGTATATAGCTCTTTGTATATGTAATGAAATATTACCTATTTGATACATGTCGGGAACACAATGTTTAAATGCAATATTTATTTCTTTAATAACAAGTAATTAAAAAACACTTGAAAATTATACAAATAATTCTTTATTTCTCGACGATCGTTTCGGACAATAAGTCCATCCTCAGGAGTACAAAACCTTTTTTTTTTTGTACTCCTGAGGATGGACTTATTGTCCGAAACGATCGTCGAGAAATAAAGAATTATTTGTAGAATTTTCAAGTGTTTTTTAATTACTTGTTATTATTAATCATATTTTACAACGTGCCGAGCGAAAAATCAGTGCAAATTATTTATTTCTTTGTAAGAGAAATTCTAATTTAAAAAAAATGCTTGTATAATTTGTTGATTAAAAACAGATTTAAATCGGAGAACGGATTACAGTATCAACTTGATTTTTTGGCCTCAGCAGGCTAAAGAAGTGCCATTTCGATTTTTACATAAAAAAATATCGTAAAATCGATATCCCTCCACCCTATCTTGAAAGGTGTGGCTCAGAAAAAATACTGGTAATGTGGTCTACATAAAACGCAAATTATCAGTATTACAAAAAAAAATATATCAATATTGAATAACATACGGCGATTTCTAGTATATTGTCTATAAAAAAAATCTCTTTTGAATGGTCACATAATACGGTTTTGCAAGTAAAAATTAACCACAGTATGCTTGTCATGTCCCTAACTAATTGCTTTTTGACAGGTCTCTAGAATAAAAGAACAGCTGATTTTTTTCAAAGATATTTTCGAAACTATAAAATAAAATTTATGAAAATTTTTGGAAAAATAAATAGAATAATGAACCACTGTGAAAAGTATACATTATGACCGAAAAAAACGACGATATAGCGCATATCTCTTCTGCGAATGAACCGACTTTTCATAGAAACAATAGGACTCTTCATATTTACATTTCAAAGATCCATTTAGCCGTTTCGTTCACATACAGATAGACGACCCGATTTTTTCCAAAAAAACTTTAAAATTTTTAAAACTCAATTTTAACCTAAATTAACCATTCCACTTATGGAACTGGAATGGTAAAATTCAAAAATCGTAATAGTACGGAACACTACAAGTTCGACTTGCACTTAAGCGATTGTCTTTTATTTGCAAGACGTATTAACAATTTTTTTTTCTGCAGAAAATGTCAATTCGACCAGCCTGTATGGAGTAGGTACTGTCACTAATAGATCAGCTTATATATAATACATAAAACCCCTTCTTTCTGCTGACACAACGGGAATTCTAAAGGCTTTCAGAAGCTTAATGAATGAGCACCTTGTTAATTAGTGCTACATACTAATTAATTACAAAGGTTAGGTAAGTAGGTAGTGAGAGCGAGAGGTAATGGTCCTTGGAATGACTTTGAAAAAACATTTAGATAAAGCTACAGGATTGATACATTGAAAAAAATATATATTTATACAAAAAAAAATGTGCTAATTAGTCTATTTTTTTGTAATTTTTAAAAGTTTTTCTACTAACGTCGCCAGCTTACTAATTTTTAGTGTTTCGCGCAAAACTGAACTTTATGGAATCACTTTGGTGTTGGTCTGTGTCACAACATACAGGTGATTTTCGCGGCGCAATGAGTTATCAGTTACTCTACGGTGCGACGCCTTAACATTTAATGTTTATCATAAAAAACAATAAATTCAAATCATGCGATAGCTAATTTTTATCTTAGATAACTCCTAGTTATGAACCTTCACATTCCATTTATTAATTAGTTGAAGATTAAACTAAAATTGCCAAGATTGAAAAGTACCTGATCGAAAGTACATACTTTCGGTTTCGATTTTAAGGCAGAAGGCCTAACATTATGCTCTGCCGGAATTACTCGCACGCCATCTATAACATCGGGCCGAAAGAAAATAACAGC